>JAKSZT010054404.1:1886353-2057165 GCA_026826555.1 Tolypeutes matacus | reverse complement strand
GACCCCTACCTCACACTATATACAAAAATAACTCAAAATAGATCAATGCCCTAAATATAAGAGCTAAAACCATAAAACTCTAGAAAACATAAGAATAAATCTTCATGACTTTGAATTTAGCATGGATTCTTAGATTTTACACCAAGAGCACAAAGGGCAAAAGATAATATAGATAAAATGTACTTAATCACATTATCAAAAAAGTGAAAAGACAGCCTATATAAGGGGAGAAAATATTTGGAAATCATATATCTGATGATAAGGGTTTAATATCCAGAATATATAAAGAACTCCTGTAACACAACAATAAAAAGACAACCGAATTTAAAAATGGGCCAAGGACTTGAATAGACATTTCTCCAAAAAAGACATGGCCAGTAAGCATGTGAAAAGATGCTCAGCATCATAAGCCACTAGGGAAATGCAAATCAAAACCACAATGAGGGAAGCGGAAGTGGCTCAAGCAGTTGAGTGCCTGCCTACCACAAGGGAGGTCCCAAGTTCGGTTCCCAGTGCCTCCTAAAGAAGATGAGCAATATAGTGAGCTGATGTGACAGGCTGGTGTGGCGAGCTGATGCAACAAGATGACACAACAAAATGACGCAATGAAGAGACAACAAGGAAACACAACGACAGACACAACAAGTGGGAACTGAGGTGATGCAAGCCATTGGGCGCCTCCCTCCGACATGGGAGGTCCGAGGTTCGGTTCCTGGTGCCTCCTAAAAAAAAGATGAGCAACGAACAGACACAGCAGACAGCGAGGACAAACATCCGGGGGGTGGGGGGAGAAATAAATAAAATAAATCTTAAAAAAAAAAAAAAAAGCCCAATGAGATGCCAATTCACACCCACTAATATATCTATATTATTTAAAAACCAGAAAATTAGCAAGCATGTGGAGAAATAGGAACCCTCGAGCATTATTGGTGGGGAATATAAAGTGGAACAGCCACTGTGGAAAACAGTTTGGCAGTTCCTCAGAAAGTTAAACAGAATTACCATATGACCCAGTAATCCCACTTCTAGGCAAAGGACTTTTAAGCAGGGACTTGGACAGATATCTTTACACCAATGTTAATGGCAGCATATATTCACAATAGCCAAAGGTTGGGAGCAACCCAAGTTTCCATCAACAGATAAATGGATAAACAAAAGGTATATATATGCACAGTGGCATATTTTTCAGCTGTAAACGGGAATGAAGTTCTGATACATGCGACAACATGGATGAACCTTGAGAATATCACATTGAGTGAAATAAACCAGACACAAAAGGACAGATATTGTGTGACTTGACTTATGTGAAATAACTGGAATATGCAAATTCATATGTAGAGAAAGTAGATCATAGGTCGCCAGGGGCCGGGGGAGGGGCGAATGGGGACTAAACCGCGGTTTGCAGAGGATCATTGCAGGAAGGTGGGATGGTGGGGTCGAGGGAGCAGGGTTCAGGAGCAGGCATGCCTGCTTGACGTGGCAGACTGGGCAGGGGGGACGCGAGTCACACAAGTATGGAATCACCATCCTGGAGGTGGAATTGTGCAGCGCCGAGCAACACGTAGGCGCTATCGGAAAAGCCTTGCCGCAGGGAGGAATAGGGACGGGAGACGCCTCCCACCATCCCTGACTTTTCCTTTCTCCCCTGGAGAACCCTTGCTAACGAGACGTGTGTGTTTGTCAGGCAGATATGAACGTATCACTTTTATTAAACGTGGAGTTGTAAAATGCATGTTATTTTGCTTTCTCATTTCTCTTAGTCCCTTGGACGTCTTGCCATCTGCCCTGCTAGTGCCTGTGGCCCTGCCTCATTCCTCGATGGCCGCAGGCCCATTGCACGGGGCCCCCCATAATGGGCATTTGGTCATTTCCATGTTTTTGCTTCTCTGATATTGCTGCCATGAGCCTTATAAAGCTCTCCAGTAGCAGCGTTTTTGTAAGATTCATCCCTCTAGATAGATTTGAACTTTACACTGAAAGAGAAAGTGCCGTATTTACTCGGCTTTTTGTGTAAGGTGACTTATCCCCACTTCTCCTCCAGCCAGCAGTCCTGTGGCCAGACACTCGTCAGACGACAGTGAGCCAGCCAGCATCCTTCTTTGCATCCTCCCTGACTTCAGATTTTACCTTCTCCTAAGTTTAGATATATTTAGAACAAAGAGCGAAATCTTCCCTTCACACCTCCCCTTTCACGCCTTCTAACTCCCCTGCCTGTTCCAAGGCAGCTACATTTAACAATTTGGGTGACATCCCTCTACCCCTGCCGTCCAGTATGGCAGCTACTGGACATATACGGCCACTTAGATTCATTAACTGAGTTAATGAGTTAATTTGAATTTCACTTTTGAGTGTTCACCATCCACATCCCTATTGGGCAGTACCGGTAAAGACCATTTTCATCACTGCGGACGTTTATTGGGCAGCGTTGCTCTCGACCAGGGTTTGCCAACCTCAGCACCGTGGGCATTTGGGGCCAGATCATTCTTTGTTGTGGGGTCTGTCCTGTGTGTTGGAGGATGTTTAGTAGTATCCCTGGCCTCTCCCCACTAGAGCAAGTGGCAAACAGAAGTGTCTCCAGACATCGCCTATTGTCCCTCAGGGGACAAAATTTCTCCCCGTTGTGGACCACTGACCCAAATTATTTTTAATTTTAATATGTTTTAGTATGTCTTTGCATTCTTCCTGGATCTCCCCAGTTTCAGGGTGGAGACTGTCACTTCCTGAACTCTCTGGCTTCCCAGGAGGTTTGTACGTCATGGAGACAATTCAGCAAATATTTATTCAGTGCCTGCTGGTTGGGTGGCACCGAGCAGAGATGATCTCTTGTGTGGAGGGCAACTCCTTGTTAGATTAGTAACCTTTTCCAGAAACATTGTTCCCTTGGTGTTTCCCCCGTAATATTTGCTTTTCCCTTGATTTTCGTGCAGGTTGCTTGAATCCGCTGCACCATCTGGTCAGGAGGCTTTCAGCTGTCAAAATCTTAATTTGTTTCAAATCTTAAGGAAATCCACTTTGGTTTTCCTTTGTATACATAGTCTAAAATGGAAGAAGGATAAGCTGAATTATTTCTAGCCTTATATCTTAATGGAGTCGAATAGCTGTTGCTATCAACAGATGAGAAAGCTGTTTCATGTTTTCTTCTTAATCTGGAAAAATAACTTCAGAGAAATATTATCTACTATTAATTGACTAACTTATGGGCCAGGTGCTATCCTAGGCCCTTTATATATAAAATCTCTGATCTTCATAGTAATTCAACAAGATAGATCTTATTGTCATTTTATAGATAAGAAAACATGGGGAGCAAAGAAAGTGAGTAACTGGTTCAGAGCCACACAGCCAGTGTGGAGCAGGGCTGGGATTCGCACCCAGGTCTTTGTGGCTGAAAAGCCTGCATTCCTTCCTTTAGCCACATGGTCCTGGTGTTTTAAAACTGTGGGTCTTGTCTGTTGATTCTATTTCAGGTTCTTGGCTAATTTCTCACTCTTAAGGGATTCGGGTTTTATTATTATTATTTTCTATTAGAGGAGTTGTGAATTTACAAAACAATCATGCATAACATACAGGATTCCTGTACATCACCCCACCACCAACACCATGCATTGTTGTGGAAGGGGCTTCTATTTTGCAGCCCATCTCTCCAGTCTGGCTAAAATGTGGCATAAGAGTTACTTTGGGAAAGTGATAGAAAACTCACTTTGGTGTTTCAGAAACAAAGCAGCAATCCATGATGCCAAGATGACAGCTGCCACAACACAGCTCCTTGGCAACTGCCCCATCCCCCCACCCCCCAGACCTCAGGGGCTGAAGTCCACCCATTAGACAAACAGGGTGGGCCGCAGCCACCAGGACAGAGTGAGTCGAAGGTATAAATCCAGTTGCTGAGAGGGAGTCTGCCTGTCACCTCTTCAGTTTGGAAAGATGTGGGGAATCTGGCTACTTGCAGTCAATTTGCCACCAAGCCCGAGGCTTCTGCTTTAGGACAGTAGTTCCCAAAGTTCTGGCAGCTGAAGGCTTTGGGTGCTGCAGTGATATAGTTTAAATAGTTCACGGACAGGAATTAGATCACAGGGAGACATTTAGCAAGACAGTTATTCCCTCTTGGAATTTACTTCCAGTATTTCTCACCCTTGCTAATGTCTCTGCAGCAAGGAAAGAGAAGGAGCAGATCAGGCCGCAGCTTCAGGCTCAGAACCACAGTATCCAGGTAGAATTTAGTAATGTTGTTTGGCTTTTCACTGTATTGACTTTTTTAAAAAAATTTTAAAAAAGATTTATTTATTTATTTCTACCCCATTCCTACCCCCTGTTGTTTGCACTTGCTGTCTACTCTATGTGTCTGTTTGTGGTGTGCTCATCTTCTTTTTAGGTGGCACCAGGAACCAAACTTGGGACCTCCCATGTGAGAGGAAGGCACCCAATAGCTTGAGCCATCTCTACTCTCTGCTTATTGGGTCTCTCATTGTGTTTTCCTTGTTGTGTCTCTTCGTTCGTTGTGTCAGCTCACTGCGCCATCCCATCACGTCAGCTTGCTGTTTTTTTTTGTTTTTTTTTTTTTTTTTATTGGGAGGTCCCAGGGATCGAACCCGGGTCCCTCCATATGGGAGACGGATGCCCAACTATTTGAGCCACATCTGTCCCCCGTCAGCTTGCTGTTTTGCGTGTCTTCTTTAGGAGGCACCGGGAACAGAACCTGGGACCTCCCATGTAGTAGGCGGCGCCCAACTGTTTGAGCCACATCTGCTTCCTTGACTTTGATGTTGGCCTTCTGTTGATGGCACGTGATGCTGGTTTTGCATGATGGCAGTCATTTGAAGTTACCTTCTAATATAAATATGAGTGAGTAGGGTGAGTCCATTTATAAACAAATATGAAGTAAATAAGATCTAGGGTAGGGCTAGTTGTTCATCGTTCCCTTGCTTGATATCTGGCCCAGGTGATTCTTTGTTGGGGGGTGCCCTGTGCACTGGAGGATGTTTAGCAGCCTCTAGGGTCTCCCCCACCACATGCCACAGCCCCCCTCCTCCAGTCATGACAACCAAAAAAGATACCTTATATCTCTCTAGGGGGCAAAGTTGCCCCCAGTTGAGAATCACTAATATAATTTATGAAACTTTGGCCTAAATCATGGGAGTAGAAGGAGGTACTTGGATATCCCGGAAGTCATGTGTATGGTATGAAAATGGCTGAAGTTTGGGCAACCTTGCTTAGGCACGTTTTCCTCGATTGTGAGGTCTTGTGTGCTGATGTTCACATGTGTATCCTTAGCACAGGTACCAGTTCAAGAGCCGGGTGGAAGGATCTGTTTTGAAGGGGATGCTTTAAAGCAGCGCTGCCCCATAGAAGTTCCTGCTGTGATGGCCGCGTGGTGGCTAAAAGTCCAGCCCAGTAGCCATTGGCCACTTGTAGCTATGGAGCCCTCAAAGTGTGGCTAGAAAGAAGGTGGGGAGAAATATTTTATTTTTATTAATTTACACTTAAAACAGCCACATGTGCTGGACAGCACAGCTCTAAAGAAATCAGAATGGAGAAGGTTGGATGATAAAAACACAGGCTTTAACGGGCAGACTGTATTATTTGGAAGCTTAGAACTGAAGACACAGGAACCCACAGGGATGCTCTTCAAGGATGAGCCGGCCAAGTTGCAGATAGGAATACCAGGTGGGAGACTGGCAGTGGCCAACAGACACCCAACTGAAATTGACTTGAGCAAAGCAAAATAAAACAAAAAACTATTGCATTCTAAGACTGAAAAGCCCAGGGATGGCCAGATCTACATGCTCTGCCAAGGCTGTCAAGAACCTCTTGTTCCCTTTATCTTCCACGTTGACTTCATTTTGGGCAGACAGTTCCCTAAATGGGAACAAGGTGGCTAGCCGCCAGCACCAGAAGCTTGTTTCCCAATGCCTTAGCAACCCCAGGGAAAAGAGAGAGCTTCTTTCCCAATATTTCTAGCAAATATCCCAGTGAGGGGTCACATTGGCCCTTTCTTGAGCCAGTTACCATGTGCAGAAGGTCACGGGCTCTCCACTCATCATGCCTGCAGTTTAGAGATGGGGTCAGCCCCGCCTGAAGGAAGTGGAATGAAATAGAGGGAAATTGAGATGTTAGGAGGAGGATGAAGACTGGGTCATTCTGGATACACTCAGGTAGAACCACACGGTGAATTAAACAGGAGAAGTTTAATATGAGGAATTATTACGCCATGATTAAAGAGTAAGATAAGTCTATGTGGTACCCTAAGGCTGATGAGGAGTACCCAAGAAAGGACAAACTTGGGAGAGGCCCCTCCCCCAGGCTGGGGTGCAGACTCCATGGAGAAGATGTAGCTCAGCCCACTGGATGGCCAGGCCAGAGATGGTCCGCAGGTGCGTGGCAAGCAGGATGCAACTGCCCGGGGTGCAGGATGGGCTGGCAAGGCTCAGTTGGGGGAAGGGGGTGTTCAGCGGGATTTGGGGGTGCTGGTATAGATAGGAGGCCTAGAGGGCTGCAGTGATGGGAGCACCTGGGCAGACAAACATGGGGGGCAGGGCAGCATGCAGACATGCAGACGGACTTAGGGCACTGTTGTGCAGGCAGCTTGGGACACAGGTGATCACCAGGCTGGGGCCATGAGATCACTGAGGGACAGTGTGTGGTTCTGGTGACTGGCTGGGGTGGAGCACGCACATGCAGGCGATGCCACAGTGTCCCTTTTCCTCCGGCAGTGTCCCTCTGGCACGCACGGCTGAGAAAGCGTGACTTTGCACTCACTGTGAGAGAGAGATGCTTAAAGGGATTCTGTCCGTTGTCACAGAGTGGGTATTGAAGGGTGGCCTTAGAGCTCAGAGGCAGCACATTCAGACTGGCACAAAGATGAGTGGCTGGGGGGCAGGCGGAGGGCCCAATGAGCACTGCAGAGGAGCTCCTGCATCGGGAGGATGGCCGCTCTTGAGGGTCTGTAAATATCCTTCCAATTTTATCAAAGGAGAGAGACTGAAAAATCACATAGCTGTGAAATAACTGCTGATGAGGCTGCTCATGGCAGTGCAGGGAGCCCTGAGCACTGGGTCTGGATCAGACAGGCCTGGGTTCAAATCCTGCTTCTTCCTCCCAGTAGTGGATGCATGATCTTGGGAAAGTTACTGAATCCTCTCTGAAGCTCAGTTTCTCTTCCATGAAAACAGGGAGGCAATAGTACCTACCTTGTAGGATTAAGGTGAACACTAAATGAAATAGTGCATTTATGATTAAATGAAATGGTGCACAAGAGTGCATTTCCACATCCATAATGGATTGAGACTACCCTCTCATCACTCCCACTGCCATCACCCCACCTGGAGCAGTCTTTGCTTGCCTGGACGATGGTAAGGGCCTCCTACATACTCCCCCCACCCCTGCTCTTTGGTATTGTTATTACAACAGCTCTATTGAAATATCATCAGCATACCATACGTTCACTCTTTTAAAGCATACAGTTCATGGTTTTTAGTATATTCACAGAATCGTGCAACCATCGCCACAGTCAATGTTAGATATATTTTTATCACCTGCAAAAGAAACCACATACTCATTACCTGCTTCCACTCTTAGCTGCTGCGGTAGTGTCTTCTCTGCCCAGCAGCCAGAGGGACCTTTCAAAAAGGTAAATCAGATCATGCTGTTCCCCTGCTTGGAACCTCCAGTGGTCCCCATTGTGCTTGGAATGAAATCCAGACTCCTTGTCCCGGTGAGCAGGCCCTGAGTCACTCGCCCCTGTTCTGACCGTCTCTTACCCTCTCCCCCATGAGCATGCATTCCACCTGCACCAGCTGCCTTTTGGTGCTCCATGCCCTGCCTTGGGGTTCTTGTCCTCGCAGCTCCATCTGCTGCGTTGCAGCTGTTTGCATCGGTGCATGGCTGGCTCCTTCCTGGCTTTCAGCTCAGGTGTCACACCAGCCCCCTGGACCACCCCATCTCACGTAGCCACACCCCTTCTCCACTCACTCTCTTTTATTTTGGGTAGTTGTTGACTGTCCCTGGTGGGGTGTAAACTTCATGCAAGGAGGACCTTGTCTGTCGTGTTCACGGCTCAATGCCCAGTGCCTGGGAGAGGGCTGGCGCTGTACCGGCTTGACGAATACATGCATGACAAAAAAGAAGTTGTGATTAATTCCTTGTCATTGTCTTATTATTGGTATCATTAAATGTTTAATCAATGCTCATTGCCCTGAAAGTAAATTAATCCTGTTTTGAAAGTGTGCAGATTACATTTCATGCAGGTAGTTAGTGAATAAATGAGATGAAAATCAAATTGATTAAATGAGATGGACTTGGGCTAATTACACTGAGCTCAGGTGACACAAAGTCCTTATTTTATCCCATGCCAAACACTTACCTCTATTTTGCAATGAGGTTGTAAGGAAGGAGAAGGCAGAGATCCTGTCCTTTTCCTTTTTTCCCCCAACTTTTGGGCCCCTAGATGTCCTGGAATAGTACTTTTCACCAGATGGGCACTTAATAAGTGCTCAATATTATGAGCAACATTTAGTTGGAATAGGTAATGTATGTACAATAAAAGAATTCAAATGTTACTAAAGACTGTACAGGAAAAGGTTTCCCCAGCCCCCTTCTCCCCAAAAGGAACCAGAATTACTAGCTTGTCCTGGGCCTTCTGGAGATTTCTACACATTTGCAAGCACATTCTGCATATATGTCCTCTTGTTTTAATGCAGAGTAGCATCCTGGACATGAGATACAGCATCTCTTTTTTTTAGGAGATACTGGGGGTTGAACCTGGAACCTCGTACATGAGAAGCAGGTGCTCAATCACTGAGCTACACCCACTTCTCGGCACCTTGTTTTTGATTTAACATACCTTGGAAATGGGACCACTTTAGTGCATACAGTTGTATCTCAGTCTTTAAAGGGTGTTGGGAATTCCATATTATGGATGTTCCAGGCTTATTTAACTAGCCCCCCACTCAAGAATGGTTAGGTTTGTTTTGGTCTTTTGCTACTACAGTCCATGCTGCAGTGGATATCCTACACATCTGCAGGTTAAGTAATGAAAAGCTTAACCTGGTAGCTTGATGTGTTAAAGCAAAACAGAAAAGTCATATAAACGACCAACCTGGTAGCATGCGGTTCTCTTAAATTCATTTTTCATCTTTCATTAGAAACATACGACTGTGGGATCCATCATCACAGTATTATCTGAGGAGGGGAAGAGAATTTCTGGCCCACGGATGAGTTAGTTTCTTCAGATAGCTGTGTGCGTCCCTCCCGCCCTCCTGCCTCCCTTGCTTCTTACATTCATTCAGCACACATTCCATGAGTGGCCACTGTTGGCCAGGCAGGTTGCTTTGCACCCAGGAGCAGGACTGGGCAGAGGGGCTGTGCTCCTTGAGGCCGTGTGTGTTCCTCTGGCCTCTGGGCAACTTAGAATAAGTTTCTGGAAGTAAAACCTGTCCTTATCAGAGTCACAATCCACCCCAAGTTCCAGGTTACTGGAACAAGGATGCTGTTTTTAAGAAAGAGCACTGGGTTTCATCGTGGAAATTTTGAGCCACAGGCAGGCAGCTTGCTCATGTCCTAGTCTTTAGGGTCCCCAAGCACAGGCCGTGGCTGGTCGGTTTCACTTCGGCTGGCAAACTCCCCAGGGGCTGGCACTGCCGCGCTTTCTCCCTCCCAGCCTGTGTGTGCTGGGCCAGGGAAGAGAGCAGCTCAGTTGGGGGCGTTTTCATTGCTTAAAGGGCTTATAATTCTCCAAGTGCCTTGTTTATAGGCTTTCCCAAAGTGCAGGCTGACCCCCACCCCCTTTTCCCCCACTTTCTCAGAGCGGCTTTGTTTGGCCAGAGCAGTCCAGGTTCCCAGGTGTTTCCTTGCTCCTGTGCAGGCAGGTTGGTGCCAGTGAGCTGTGCTCTCTGGAGGGCCAGGTCGCCATCTTGGCCCACTGGCCCATTCCCGGGCCGCACTGAGCTTTTAGACATCTTTTCCTGGCTTGCTCTTCCAGTATATGTTAAAAAAAGAGAGCCAGGGGTGGAGAGATCCCCACCCCACCCCACCCCCAAATTCTCCTTTATATAATAATCTTTCGGTGTAACCAGCAACTTTGACACAAGGGTTTGGAACAAGAGGGACACAGTTCAAATCTGACCTTGGCTGTTTCTAGCATCTCGGCAAACTTGGGGGTTTTATTGTTCTGAGTTTCCCTTTTCTCATTTGTAAAATGGAGATAATGATAGTACTGTTGTTTGTATTTACTTTTTTTTAAAACTAAGTCTTATCATTTAAAAATGAATACTGGGAAGCAGATGTGGCTGAGGGAGCTGAGCTCCCGCCTATCACATGGGAGGTCTGTGGTTTGGTTCCCAATGCCTCCTACAGAAGACAGTGAGCTGGCGTGATGGGCAGGCATGGTGAACTGACACAACAAGATGATGCAGCAAGAGACACAAGAAGAAAAACATAATGAGAGATACAACAAAGCAGGGAGCAGAGGTTACCGGTGCCTCTAAAGAAAATGAGCAAGACAGCAAGCTGATGTGACAGGCAGGCGTAACAAGATGATGCAACAAGAGACACAAGAAGAAAAACCAATGAGAGACATAACAAAGCAGGGAACAGGGGTGGCTCAAGTGATTAGGTGCCTCTCTTCCACATCAGAGGTCCCGGTTCAGTTCCTGGTGCCTCCTAAAGATACAGCAGCACACAGCAAAGTGCAAACAAAGAGGGAGTGGGGAGAAACAAACAAATAAATAAAATAAATCTTTTTTTAAAAAAGGGATACTACTTTTGGAAGTAAATAATTTTACTCCAGTGAAGGATGGAGCCCCAAATATAGTCCTCATCCAGTGAAGATGGTTTAGAAAACACATTCTTGTGACTGTTTCCAGGTAACGGAGAATGGGCGGGTGTGGGCGTGGCCTTGACTGTGGGCGTGTCTTTCCCGCAGGTGCTGCGAGTGGCTGAGATGCTGTGGTGGAGGGGAGCCCAGGCCCCGCACGGTCTGGTTGGGGCACCCGGAAAAGAGGGACCAGAGATACCCTAGAAATGTCATCAACAACCAGAAGTACAACTTCTTCACCTTTCTTCCTGGGGTATGTACAGGCAGGGACCACACCTTATTTTTCTTTTCACCCCAAATAGATGTGATTATGTGGCCACTGTGGCAGTTTAGCAAACACCCCGTATCTTCTCTGTGCTACCTTGGGCACGGCCGTTCCATTCATCTTCATTGGTCCTCAGCACCGCTCTGCAAGGCTGCAAGATTCCATGTGCTTGGCTAGAGTAACTTCCCATGGGTTTGGTGCGTGGGGGCCAAGAGTGAAAAAGATATTAAAAAAATATATAACCTAAACACTACCACTACCAGCACCATAACAACAAACCAACACTGCTTAACTTTTATTTGCACTATCATTATGAAACAGCTTTTCAATATAGAAAAGTTGGGAGATAAAAGTAGAGAGAAAAAATAAATTTTAATCCTACCACCCAGAGAGAATCCTTATTAACATTTTGTTAATGCTTCTGTTTTGCTAATTATTTACTTTAGAGTCACCACAATCCCACATTAATTTATACAAATCCCTGTATATGTACTCAACAAACCTTAAGATTAGGGTTAGCAAACCTTCCCCCCAATACACATGTAAATTAAATGCCTAGTTTTATCCAGTGTGGTCTCCAAACATGCTAACGGACTGAAGAAGAGGCAGCAGCAAATAGTTTCACTGTTGGAAGGAAAAAAGACAGTATCAGATATTGAGTATTGAGTGATGATACCGAAACACAAATATATTATACTGCAGTTTAAGGTCTGACTTTTAGGGTGATTTTGACTAATTGCTAACTGCCTCAACCCCCCAACCCCTGCCAGTCTCAGTATTTTAAGACAAGAAAAGGTTTATTTTTCATTCCCATGAAGTCTGGTGCAGTTTGGGCCACCCCCTTCCATCTCATAGCTGTGCCACCTGGAAAGGCTGACCGCCAGGGTCGTGTGGCAGGGAAGGACCCTCGTGCCTCAGCCGCAGAGGACGCAGCTCTTCTGCTCAGTGCCCACTGGCCAGGACGAGCCCCCTGAAGGTATTCTCACTGTCAGGAGGCTGGGAGGTACAGAGGAGCACAGGGCAGCCGTGTGGCTCTGCCAGCACGCACCTGCCCCAAAGCATGGGATTCTTCTATGAGTATTTTATGCCATTGGAATTGTATTGTGGGCATAACTTTTCTTCTTCACTTGTTAAAAAAAAACTTATCTTTTAGAGCAGTTTTAGGTTTACAAGAATATTATACTGATAGTACAAAAAGTCCCATATATGGTTTCTCCTATGATTAACATATTGCGTTGGTGTGGTACTTTTATTATAATTGAACCAATATTGAAACATTACTATTAGCTTAACTTCATAGTTTGCTTTAGGGTTCACTCTTTATACTCTACAGATCTATGGGTTTTGACAAGTACATGATGTTACGTACCCAACGTTACAGCCTCACATAGAATAGTTTCACTGCTCTAAAGACCCCTGTACCCCTACCTATTCACCCCTCCCTTCCATTGTCTCTCCCTCCCCAGAGCTTCTGGCAACCACTGCTCTTTTTCACTGTTTCTATAGTTTTGCCTTTTCTAGCATGTCATATAGTTTGAATCTTTATAGTGTAGTCTTTTCAGACTGGCTTTTTTTCACTTAGCAACATGCATTTAAGGTTCCTCCCCCCAAGTCTTTTGAAGCTTGATAGCTCATTATATGGATATATCAGAGTTTATTTATCCATTTACCTATTGAAAGGACATCTTGGTTGTATCTGGTTTTTGGCAATAATAAATAAGGCTGCTGTAAACATTCTTGTGCAGGTTTCTGTGTTATGTTTTTCTCTTTTTAATTTTCTGTTTCATTTTTATTTTTATCTTGCTTTTTAAAAATTTAGCCTTACAGCATAAGTATTTTCCACTAAAACTTGTTCCTAAACAATATTTTTAACGGCCTGCCTATACTTAGAAAAACTATGGTTCACGAAATAGAACGTAACAGGTATAGCTGAAGCCCCCTGCATGCCCTTCCCCAGTTGTAACGCCTTCCTCCCTGGAGAGATAACCACTGTCTTGAACTTGATGTTTAAATTTCCATGTGTATCATTATTTATTTTATACTTCAATAATTTATATTTTTGGTACCTGCATCTGTTTTCTTAAACTTTATGTGAGAGGTAGCATGTAAGTTGTTCTCTTCTGCAGGCATGTTTTAAATCGACTGCCCCTCACCTGACAAGCCCTGAATACCTCTCTTTTCTATTGTCTTTGCATTCCAGGTGTTGTTTAACCAGTTCAAATACTTTTTCAACCTCTACTTCTTACTTCTCGCCTGCTCCCAGTTTGTCCCTGAAATGAGGCTTGGTGCACTCTACACCTACTGGGTTCCCCTGGTGAGTAAATAGACACTGTTTGTTCAGCAATCTCAGAGGTTTGGAGACAGGCAGTTCTTTGTTTCTCTCACCCAAGCATCTGGGATGGGCCAGCGGCCCTTTAAGGGAGAGAAGGCCCTCAAGCCTTTGGGAGGCCCTGAGGTAATACTGTTGAAGCTCCATTTCTTACACCACCAGGATCAAAATAGAGCAAAGCCTATGCCATTCATTCATTCACTCATTCGTTCATTCAGTCGGTCATTCACTTAGCTGTTCAGTCATTCATCATTTAGCAAGTACTATTGTGTGCTCACTCTGTATTGCCATGGTTCTAGATTCTGGGGACACAGAGGTGAATGAGAAAGACAAACCTCTGCCTTTGTGGATGGTATTAATTGAATTATTTTCCCAGGTCACATTTTCTGTTTGCTCTATGTAGAGTGTGTGCTTTAGTGCGTACTCAGTGTTACAGAACTGACCAGCTCCTCCATTCCTTGCCGTACCTCTTTTTCTTTCTTCCTCCCCTTTGGTAAATGGTTATTGAGCACCTACTGTGTGCACTGTTCAGGGTGCTGGGGATACAGAAATGAATGAAACAGTCCCCAAATCCCTGCCCTCCGGGAGCTGACATTTTGCAGGGATAGAAATAAACTTTAAAAAAAAAATTGTTTCAGGCAAAGTACTATGAAGGTAATGACAAAAGGTCATGGGATAATGGGGTATCTCAGGCACATAGCCAGTGCTTGGTTAGTATTTGTTTAATGGATGAAGGTGGGGTGTGGAAGGAGTGGAGGGGGACCTTAGAGTGGCTGTGTAAGTCCTCTGCAGGCAGTGAAATGGGAACAGAGGTGGAGGGTGTACTCCAGGTACAGGGGCAGCAATGCAAAGGCCCTGTGGTAGGTATTTGAGGACCAGAGAGAAGCCCAGTGTGGCCAGGGTGTGGGGAGGGCAGAACTAAATGTCTCTTCTCCAAACAGAGACATTGTGAAATATAATTGCTGTTTATTTCTCAACAAGTAGAACACTTGGCTTCTTTGCTCACAAACTTGTTAAAATTTTAATATAGAGAAGATTGTTGCGGCAATGGTAACACAACATTGTGAATGTAATTAACACCACTGAATTGTATATACTGAAAATGGTTGGAATGGGAAATATTATGTTACATATACATCACCACAATAAACATAAAAAAAGAAACAGAAACAAACAAATTTTGTGTGCATGTGTGGTATGTGGGAGCTGAAACACATTTGGTGAGAGGCATGTGTGGCATGGGAAGAGTTGTGAGTATACACAAGCAGCATGTGCCAAGTCATCAGACAAATTGTGTCCAGCAGTTCTGGCCCCGAGGAGAGAAGAGGGCAGGGGTGGGGCATTTATTTCTTCGACACAAGTAGCAAAGATTTATTGGTGGGTGAGAGAGGATGCTGGGAGTGGGAGAGAACATTCATCCAAGTACCCATCCCCTCAGATAACAGACGTTCCTGACGGTGTAGGGAGGAGTGCTTATTAGCCAAGCACTGGAGGTCGGTGCGCCCTGAGACAGGGAAGGCTGTGATTAGCAGGAAGCATTTGCCTTCGCCTTGCAAACTCAGCTGCCAAAAGGAGTCAGGTTGGGAGACCAAAGTCGTGGGAAGAACTGAGCTCATGGCCTATCTGAAAGTGGGCTACCAAGTGCAAACATGGACCCAGTGTCGCTAGATCTAAGAGTTGGAAACTTTAGGTTTTCACATGAAATGCCCTAGTTTTTTTTGGGCTTTAGATTCACAGATATCTATTATATACTTATATGAAGTCAAGCCATAAGTTACTTATTTATAAACGTCTATAATGTATTTAAAATATTTATCACACTGCCTTTTATAAGTTATTTCTTTTAAAATACAGTTATTAGGAAGGTAATACATTCACATGATTCAAGAAACATAAAAATGTCTCTAGTGAAAAATTCCCCTTCTAATCAGTTCTGCCCCAAAACACTGTCCTTCATTTTTTGTCCATCTTTCCAGAGTTTCTTATGAACAAACAAGAAAAATGAGTGAAAATTCTTACTTCTTTCCCTCTAAAGATAACAAGATATAGGAAGTGCTGAACCATTCCTTTCTTCTTAATTTCCAGCATAACTTTCTCTTGATTTTTAAATGTTGACAACTAATTAAAAATTTTTTTTCTAAAAGCACTGTGTGAACTGAACACACCCCTTCTCCTGGCGACTGTTGTGCAGGCAGCCCCTTGCCGTCACCGCTCTAATTGAAGACTTAGGGGTTCCTTAGCACCTTGCCCTGCTGCCTTCCAGGCTCAGAACCTGTCCTCCCTGTCCCCCCCCTCCCTGCAGCATGGACACCCCCTACCCCCAAGCCTTGTCTATTGGATTCTTCCAAAAGCCAGGGCCAGCTGATCCTGCTACTTCCTCCAAAGCTGCTTCTTATCACATTTATTCCTTTTTCAATTATGAAGGGTTTCACGATTAGTGGAGAAAAACCACAAGGAGGGAGATAAAAATCACCTGCACAGGCACCATCCTGAGATACCCCATTTGTATTTATTTCTGGTGTGTTTCCTTCCAGCCTCTTTACATATGCATGTGTTTATATAAATGATAACATATCTTTTATTAAATTGTATATTACGTAAATATATATGTCTTATAAATTGGGATCACGTGGTCCCTGCAGAGGCAGCTGTGTGCCTCCCCCTCCTCCTTGCCTTTTGGGTCTCAGATACATGCAATCTGGTCTGTGGGCCCCACACCTCTCCACCATCTGCCCAGCCTGCAGCATAATCCCACCTTCCAAAAGGTTCTTGGGGTACAGACATTAGCATCCATGTGACCTCATTTACATTATAATTGGTGTCTGTGGTAGGGAAGCGACTTTTGCCAGATTTGGTTTAAATTTTTCGTTTCTCCCAACCAAGATTCAAGAAGATAAGACTAAGGCAGGGGTTCTTAACCGTTTTTGTTCCACAGACCCCTTTGCCAGTCAGGTGAAAACCACAGACCCCTTCCTAAGTCCACACTATGTGTATTACTTAATAAATATATCACATCCACACCAACATGTCCCCACAAGGATAATATTTTTTTTTTTTTTTTTTTTTTTAATTTAAATTCAAGCTCATTGACCCATTGTTAAAAACTCCTGGGCTAAGGGGTATTGGAAGTATTCAGAAATTTAGATGACGAAGAAAGAGTTGGGTAGGAAATGAAACAGTTCTGTTTAATTTTTCCAGAGGAGGTTCCTGTGGATTAAAGGCAAAAAGGACTGGTCGGGAGAAGGTTTCTTCACTTGATGAATGGGAACACAGGTGCCAAGGAGAATACAGAATTTGTCTGAGATACGAGGATACGAAAAGTGTTTCTGGGGCTTCAAGGGAAAGGGAACTTTTTTTCCAAGGAGAGGAGTTTGGAATATTGGAAAGGGCAAAATGTATGTGTATGATGCAGAATATGCAAGAATGTTCTTGCAGCATGGTTTATATTAATAAAACATTGGAAACAAACAAAAGTGCATCAATAATGACTTAAGCTCTAGTATATTTATACCATGAGATGTTGCCCAGGAGTTGGAAAGTAGCTCCATCTATATTGACATGGGAGGATGTGAATCATGTTTTTTATTACATGAGAAAAGTAAGGTGCAGAATAACATGGTAGTATGATCCCATTCTTATGATTCCTCCCCTCTCCCCCAAATATTTCTGTGTACCCATATGTAAATCCATAGAGGTCTGGAAAGATCTTTACCAAAGGCAATGGCTATCTTTGGAGCTGGGAGTTTATTTATTTGTTGTTTTTTTTAGGAGGTACTGGGGATTGAACCCGGGACCTCGTACGTGGAAAGCAGGTACTCAACTATTTGAGCTACATCCGCTCCCCCTGAAGTGTATCTTTTTTTTTTTTTTTTTTTACGGGGAGGTCCCGGGAATCGAACCCAGGTCCCTCCATATGGGAGACGGATGCCCAGCCATTTGAGCCACATTCATCCCCCTGTATTGTATCTTAAGTCCCCTCAGTCCCTCTGTGGAAGTGAGTTATAGGAAACAAAATAGGTCAAAAGTACATTCGGGATTTTTTTGTTGTTGTTGTTCTCTTTTTTTTCTTTTTTGGGATGTTTAAAACCCTTTAGGGAAGCGGCTGTGGCTCAATCAGTAGGGCTCCCGTTTACCATATGGGAGGCCCCGGGTTCGGTTCCCAGGGCCTCCTGGTGAAGGCAAGCCCGCCCGCACGGCGTGGTTAGCTGACCCAGCGAGCACAAAGCAAGGGGGGGATAAATGAATAAATAAATAAAATCTTTAAAAATAAATAAATAAATAAATAAAAAATAAAACCCTTTAGAACAAAGTTGCTCGCTACAGTGGGAAGCAAGATTGGTACTTGGGGTTGGTGAATGAGGATCAAAGTGTTTAATGTTTCTTTATCCTAAGTGCTGTTTCTTTGAATGTTACTCATATTCTGTTCAAGAGCGATGGCAAACTCCAGTACTGGCCGGAGCTCCCCCCTGCAGGCAGGCGGGGTGCAGAGAGCAGGGGGTACAGGGATGAGCTTGGGTGCTCCCCGCCCCACCCTTTCAAAGGGGGCCCCAGCACTCAGCTCCAGCCAGGTGTCTCCTCACTGCAGCCCCTGCTCTGTGCTGCCCAGGCCTCTGATTTTCAAGAGAAGTCAGAAGTCCTGACTTTAAATATAGGCAGTTATTTTGAACTTTTTTGTTTGCAGTGGGACCCCCAAAATATATATACCAAGGTGAGACCTACCTGTGGGTGACCACTTGGCTACCTCTGCTGTCTCCCTGTGTCTGTAGCTTTAGATGCCAGGCAGGTTAGTGGCTTGTCTTCTCTAGGTTTGGGCACCTCTGGTAGCCCTGAGTTTCCAGCTCTGCATCATGAGCACTTTTAGAGCCAGTTCTTCCTGTGACGTTTAAGAGGTGGTGGTGATCTGCCCCTCTTCCCAGAGACTATAGGCAAAGGGGATTTGGGGTCAAAGACAGATTGGGCAGCATCTCTGTTTCTAGGTGACTGTAGCCGATTTCCCCTAACAGAGTTTATTTATTTAACCAATTTTATTGATATATATTAGTAAAGCATACAATCCATCCAAAGTATACACTCAGCCTAATGGATTTTTATGTAGAGAATCAGTGTCCGATTTTTGGTGAGAAGACATTTTGAAATGTCTCTGACCCCCTGAAACTCCTCTCACCTCACCGACTGCAGAGGTTCAGGATGAGGGTCTGTGCTCAGTTCTTGGTTGCATTTCTATTTGAACAAGTTTACTTTTCTGAGCCTCGATTTCTTCTTCCATGAAATGGGCTGGGCAGCAACTGTGTCTACTTCCTTGGCTTGTTGGAAGGATTAAATGAATTCCTGCAAATAAATGTTTCACATAGTTCCCAACATATAGCAAGTTCTCAGTCAATGCTCTCATTTTAATTTTTAAATTCTGGCACTAATAGTATCGTCATTCAATGTATGGATCAGTTTTAGCTTTTAATAACTTTTTTTTGGTACTAATATGTTAAGGGCAGAAATTTCTCACAAGATAGCTGAAATAATCCATATAATCCATAAAACTGTATGAAGACCAGATAAAAAAAAAATCTAGTTGCTTTTTTGTCATTGAGATATAGTTTGCATACCATAGAATAGCCAGAGCTTAAATTGCAACTGTCAGTGAGTGTTGACAGTTGTCGATACCCATGTAAAACACCACCCCAGTCGGGGCAGATGACATTCCCATTACCCCAGCAAGCTCCCTAGTGCTCTTTTCTAGTTAACAGCCTCTCTACCCATCCCATCTGTCCCTCCCCATAAGAGACAACTGCTTTTCTGATTTCTCTTGCTCATGTTATAGTATGTCTATTTTTTAAGCACAGCATTTAAAAAAAAGACTTAGCACCTTCAGAATTGCTTGTCTGTGCTCTGTCACTGCCTATGATTTCTTTACAAGCTTAGACAACCCTGGGCCTGTATTAAAGCTCTTTCTAAATACCTGTGGATATAAGGGACCTCCTAAGTTGGACAGTTGGAATTTATTTCTGGACTACATTTGCATCTCTTTGTAAAGCAATTTCTAGCCTAAGGGTGGCGTATCCTCCAGAATTAATGAGAACTGTGTGTTTGGGGGATGGGGGCAAGACAGGCTAGCGTGGTAGGAGGTGGTATTTATTTGCAGCAGAGGTTGGGAGCTCCTGTCTGTGTGAGCACACACTTTACATTAACATCAAGGGGATTTAGCCAGGCCCACGCAGAGAGAAATCGAAACTGGAACATTTGAAAAAACAAACAACAACAAAAAACCGGGTTCTGGCAAAGAACAACGAAACAGCAGCATGGTGGTGTGTGTGTGAGGAGGGGGTGCCCCTGCAAATCGGGTCTGTGTGCTTCCAGAACAGGGTTTTCTCTTGCCTCCCTATGTGGTCTGGTTATGCGTTTGTTCTGAAATGAACCAGTTTCCCTTTGGCTGCAGTGTGTACTTTACATCTGATTGGAAACAGGAGGAATCCTTTGATTGGAGAGATCTATGGGCCTTCGGAGTTGGTTCACAAAACAGCACATCTCTGGATAGATTTACATAAGAGATTTAAAGTCCTTTGAATTGACATTAATATATTTCACAGGGTAAACAGTATGAAAGTGAAATCCTCAAAGAATCACTGCTTCTAAACTCCGGGGTGGTAGTGCTATACGTATGTTAAAAAATGAATGTGTTCTGGCAAGCTTAAAAGGAGAGAGGGGAAGGAAGGAAGACAAGGGGATTTTGTAAGGAAAATGAGTGAATGTTTCTGCCTTTATTGACAGAGGAAAACTGTAGATGGAAATAGATTCTTGCTCTGGGTGGCCCTCCCCCCACATTTTATGAGTTGGGGTACCTGACTCAGAGGAAGGTCAGGAGCAGTTTGTTTTATTTTCTTTTTTAGTAATTGGTACTTATGCAACTAATATATTAATATATTTTCTTTATGAAATATTAAAGCATTGTAGATAAGGCTAAAGTCTCTTTAAGTCCCTGCCTACCCTGACCCTAAGCCTCTTCTTTGTAGAAGAATCAACCAAAAGCTAAGGTTCCCCCACCCCCAGATGGCTCCCTTATCTGTTTGCTTGTTGTCTTTACCCGTTGTCTGCTCGTTGTCTGTTTGTTTTTTCTTTAGGAGGCACTGGGGACTGAACCCAGGCTTCCCATTTGGGAGGTGGGCTCTCAATGGCTTAAGCCATATCTGCTCCTTCCTTGTTTTTTGTTTGTTGCTTGTTTGCTTATTGTTTTGCTTGTTGTCTTGCTTGTTGCCTGCTCGTTGTTTTTGCTCATTGTTTGTCTTCTTTGGGAGGTGCCGGGAATGAACCCAGGACCTCCCATGTGGGAGGTGGGTGCTCAACTGCAAAAGCTAAGGTTTTAGTGTGTCTCTTCCCAGACTTTAAACATGTCTATGTCCTGGGTACCCATAGAAAATTAGAAAATATCTAGCAGTGTATTGGAATCTTTGTTGTTGTTTATATAAATGGTGTGACATTGTTCTGAAAGGTTCATTTCCCACTCAGCCCTGTCATTGTAATAAATCTGTCATCTTTTTTTAAACTTCTTATTTTGAAATAATTTCAAGCTTATGAGACAGTTGCAAAAATAATACAAAATCCATGCAGAGAACTCCATCATACCCTCATCCCACCCAGATCTACTAGTTTTAACATTTGCCACTTTGCCTTTTTTCCCTCCCTCCCATCCATCCATCCATCCATCCATCCATCCATCCATCCATCCATCCATCCATCTTTATTTTCTGAACATTTAAGAGTAACTTGCATACATTATATTCCTTGGACACATAATTCTTACATATACATTTCCTGTGAATAATGGTATCCACTTGCATAATCACCTTAAGTACAGTTATTGAGTTCAAGAAATTTAATGTTGATATAAAATTTACATTCTGTATTCCCACTTTTTCTTAGGTTCCAATAATGTCCTTATGAGCCTTTTCTCCTCCATTCTTAGATCCCATCCAGTACCATGTATTGCATTTAATTGCCATTATCTCTTTAGTTTCTTTTTCTTTTTCTTTTTAATTGTGGAAACATATGTATAACATAAATCTTCCCATTCCACCCCCTCCCAAGCATACCATTTAGTGGGATTCATCACATTCATGATGTTGCAGTGTCCTCCCCACCATCTATAACGAGAGCTTTCCCTTCACCCCACACAGAAACCCTATGCTATTTTACATACCTCCCCCATTACCCCTGCCGCCAACCCCAGTAACCTGTACTCTACTTTTTGTCTAAGTTTCCATAGTCTCTGATATTTTCTTTGTGGTTACCATGAGGCTTAAATTTAACATCCTAAATCTATAAAAATCTCATTTGCTTTGATACCAACTTAACTTCAATAGCATACACAAACTGTTCCTATACTCCTCTGCCCCCCCCGCCTTTGTGTAGCTCTTGCCACAGATTGCATATTTATATGTTCTGAGTCTAAAACCACTGATTCATTACTATGTTTTGTGCATTTTCCTATTAGACCCTGTAGGAAGTAAAAAGTGGTATTATATACCAAAAATACAATAGCACTGGCATTTATCATTGCCCATGTCATAATCTTTGGCAGAGATCTTTATTTCTTCATGTGACTTCAGTCATTTGTCTAATGTCCTTTCCTTTCAACCTGCAGATCTTCCTTTAGCATGTCTTGTAGGGTTGGTCTAGTGGTGACAAAGTCCCTCAGCTTTTGTTTAACTGGGAATGTCTTAATCCCACCTTCATTTTTGAAAGACAGTTTTGCCAGATACAGAATTCTAAGTTGGCAAATTTTGCTTTCAGCATTTTAAATATGTTTTCGCACTGCCTTCTTGCTTCCATGGTTTCCACTGAGAAGTCAGCACTTAATCTTATTGAGGCTCCCTTGTATGTGACATGTTTCTTTCACATGGCTTTCAGAATTCTCTCCTTATCTTTGGCATTTGATAGTTCGATTATAACATGGCATGGTGTGGATCTGTTTGGGTTTGTCCTGTTTAGAATTCGTTGAGAATCTCAGATGTGTAAATTCATGTTTTACATTAAATTTGGGAAGTTTTCAGCCATTATTTCTTTGAATATTTTCTGTGCTCCTTCCTCCCTTCCTCTCTCCTTCCCTCTGGGATTTCCACAATGCGTAAATTGGTGTGCCTGATGGTATCCCATGGGTTTCTCAGCTCTGTTCACTTTTCTTCGTTCTTTCTTCCTCAGGCTGGATGATTTCAATTGTCTTATCTTCAAGGTCACTGATTCTTTCTTCTGCCAGCTCAGCTCTTCTGTTGAAACCCCCTAGGAAGGTTTTAATTTCTGTTACTGTGCTCTTCAGCTCTGTTTGGTTCCTTTTCATAATTTCCATCTCTCTATTAATATTCTCTTTGTGTTCATCTATTGTTTTCTTGAGCATATTTAGTCTTTGTTTGCATGTCCCAGGTCTGATCCTCTTCATTGATAGTTTCTAATATTTTAGTCATCTCCTTTCCCTGGGCCATCACTTCATGTTTCTTTGTATGTTTTGTTTCAACTTTTTGTTGAAACCTGGACATTTTGATATTTTAATGTCTTATAGCTGGATATTCTCTGAGGCATCTGTTCGTTAAGCTTGTATCCAGCTAGTGTTATGATAGAGCTTTCCTTGGATGCCAGGAGCTAACTGAAAAAAAAGGGGGAAAATATAGAAAACCTTTCTCAATCTTTGCAGACTGGCCTGTGCCAGTGCTTTCCTTCAGAGCTTATCCATACTATGAGTTTAGAGAATAGCTCCAGGCCAAGCAAAGTATAGGGTCATCCCTGGTCCTTCTTGCACATATGTCTTGTCTGGGACATGCACATGTGGCCTAGGAATTCCCGTTTGTGCAGATAAGCATGTCCCTCTTCCTTAGGAAACAGTTCCCTCATGGTCCCGGGCATTGCACTGAATGTCCTACACCCAGCCATTCCTTGCCCCAGGCAGCCTCATGACTGCCTTCCACAGCATGCCTTAGGGCAGTGCTGTGAGCCGCTTTCTACACACAGGGCAAGTTTCAAAACTGTGACTCCCTCAGGCCACCACCAAACAGACAGGGCCAGACTTGCAAGCTCCCAGGATGTGCACAAGGGTTGCTCTGCTCCTTCTGGAACTGGGACCAGGGATCTGCACTGGGAGCACAGACCAGCTCCCTACCAAGCTGGTGAGGGGATGGGGCAGGGGCAGGCCAGGGCACCCAGAGATCCTACAGCTTTTGAGTAGCATTTTTCTTGATTTGGTGCTTGCCCTGTTACTTCAGCCCTTCATTTGTTTTCTGGAGCTTTTAGAAAGGTGTTTCTGCCAGCTCTTGCTGGTTGTTCAAAGCTTCTCTCAGGGGATGGAGCCCTGAAGTGTCTCACTCTGCCATCTTGATCAGGGCCCTTGTCATTCTGTCTAGTAGTCACCTGGTTGCCTGTCCTTTTGGCTCTGTCCAGGTTTCTCAAGGTGTTGAATAATATGTCAGTTAAGAGCAAGGACTGTGGTTCAAATTCTTGCTTTTCATCTACGAGCTTTGTGTCTTGGGCAGAATTACATAACCTCTCTGTGCCTCAGGTTTGATGTCGGTAACATGAGGATCTCAGTAATAAAAATGTGTCTCTTAGGGTTGTTGTGAGGCTTAAATGAGCTAATAGATGTCAAGTGTTTAGTCTGGACACAAATGTTAGTGGCACTGTCAGCCAGCTGTTCCCCTGTGGGTGGGAGATCTGTCGTTTCTGCATTTTTCACTCTTAGAAACCCTGCAGGGGTGAGCGTGGGTGTCCTTGTGTTGTGCCCCAGCGAGTGTTTCTCTAGGGCATGCGTGTGCGAGCGTGTTCTCCAGGATGGGGTCACAGAAGAGTGTTTGCTGGGGCCGTGCATCTCACATCACTAGTGGGTCCCACCCTGCTGCCCTCCAGGGGTCCACACCCTTTTCTGTGCCCTGCCCCAGAGCATCAACTGGTCGGTGTCAGGGCTCACGCCTGTCTCCCCTCTCCCCAGGGCTTCGTGCTGGCCGTCACCATCATCCGCGAGGCGGTGGAGGAGACCCGGTGCTACGTGAGGGACAAGGAAGTCAACTCCCAGGTCTACAGCCGGCTCACAGCAAGAGGTCAGCCTTCCGGCTTCTCCAGGGCCGCCGCCTGCCGCCCGGGGCCAGGGCCATGGGGTTGCACCTTCATCACCGGCTGCTGACAGTCAGGGCAGCAGAGTTCACGGGCTGGGGCTGGCGGGTGTGCCGGTGCCGTGTGCCAGGACGGTCATCCGGTACTCCAGCTCCGGGCAGGCTGGCAGCTGCCCGGGCCCACGGGACTCGGGCTGCATCCCCAGGTCTCCGGGCTCTTCCTAGAGTTGGCCCTGTCAGCCAACTGGGTGGTATCGCCCTGGATTTACTTTCTGGACATTTGGCAGCTACCAGGGTCATGGTGGAAGGAAGGAGGATGCCCCTCCTATTTATCTGGGAGGCTGGAAACGTTGTCAAACACACACAGGTGTGTTTTGAGGGAAGGGAGGACAGCTTTATAAGATACTCTTTCAACAGTGATTCCTTTCAAATCAAACAGTTGTAACATTATCTTTTTAAAAGGCAACAGGTTTACATAAATACTGCACCTGTGAAGATTTCTTTAAAGGCATCTTATGAACCCTAGAAACTGAAAAGTGGAGAGGGTGTAGTTTCCACCTACACATTTTATACCCAAGAGAAGTGACCAGGTAATCATTTAACTCCTTGCAGGACATGTACATATTAAATGGTGGAACTTAAAAAACCCACCCAAATACTACATTAGAAAAGCAACACAACAACCCAGTGAGTGTCGATTTCTCTTTTCAACTACAAATTCTTCAATAGGTTTACTTTTAAAGTTATAGTCAGAAATGAAAAAAAATATTTCCAAAAGGCTGCTATTATGGTTGAAGGAAAATAAAAATAGAATCTTCCATAAATTTACTAATCCCATTCAGGCTTTATTCCATACATGTTTTAGTATGGGCTGAAGGGAATAAAAACTATGCTCTGCCTTAAGGAAATTTGAGAATTCTGAAAGAGATAGGATAGATGCCTAACTGATTTGGTATCTGAGCCCAGGTCTGAACTGCTTTGTGTTAAGTGCCTTTGGCTTCCAAATAAGCAGTCTGGCCATGGTTTTGGGATTTTTAATAGGTTTTTCCTTGTAGAAAAGATGTTTGTTGGACCGATTTATTTTTGGGTCCCTAAAAACATTGAAATTTTTATAAAATTCCACAAGGGCATGACAGTGTTTTGCTTTAATGCATTTGAGTCAATTTGTATAGTTGGTCTCAAAAATGTTCAAGTCTCTGGGAGAAAGGGGGATTTAGAGTTGATACAGAAATGCCTTATTATTGCTAAACTACTGTATTTAAGACATTTTGCTACTGAAAGAAAAAAATCAGCATGCGCTTTGCAAAGGCAGGTGGCTTGGGCTTTCCATGTGGGTAATCAGAAGCCCCCTCTGGAGGGCGTTTTTGTGGGCTGTATATATGAAATCCTCCGTTAATAACATATTCTCACTCTAACATTTAAAATGCTTGGCAACCGACAAAAGCCCCATTGGAGAGGGTGCGGTGGATCTATTTAGAAGAAAGAGGAGGGGCCTCTGGATTCCATTCATTCATCGTCCAGCCTCAGACCCTTCTTTGGTTCTTTTCATATTGCAATTGCTTTTCCCATGAATGATTTTTCTGTCCCCACCCCCTCCCCCCGCAGACCCCCTTCCCAGCTCCTGCTTTAACTTCACTATGTTCTTGAAAAGGTACTAAGGAGAATTGGCAGATGGCTCTAGCATTAAAAACTTGTCCCCCTTTGTTGGCTTCTTTCGTGTCCCCTGGTCTCACCATTGTCATGACAATGTGACAGTAGAGGAAAACAGAACCGACTTCTTAATATTAACCCAGGCTCTAACCCTGCAATTTGTTGAGAAAGTCCAACAAAACGTTGAAGAAACTGTCAGCCTGGAAAGTGATGAAGGCGAGTTCAGTCATTTGATACACTTTGGGGGGGCGGAGGGGGAGCAGAGGGGCCAGAGTAACAAGCCCAAACTGGATATTTCAGAGAGAGGAAGAAAAAGAAGGCTTTTGGGGCCCTACTGTTTAATTACTTAATAATATTTCCTCGGGTGAAGCTTTTCACCAACATTTTCATTTTAGTAAGTTCAAAAGCAAAATGAAATATGTGTATGGATATGTATACACACCCACTCACACAGATCCATGCACAACTGCCTTTTTAATCACATGAATTCTTTAAACGTATTTTTCAACACTAGTTTTGTAATTCAAAAATATTTGAAGCAAGAATATCAAGTCCTTGATCACTAGATTGTGTGCCATGATATTACTTATATTCTTTACATTTCCGATTAATCATAGCAGTACTTTGACTAGTATAGTTTCATTTTTTTGTCTTGAAATAATTGCTAACCAGTAAAAAATTTGCAAAAATCATAGAAAACCTCTGAATTTCCTTCACCCACATTTACCAATTAACATTTTGCCACATTTGCCTTTTAATTCTCTCCCTCTTTCTCTGTTTTTTTAATTTTAATCGGAGCATTAGAGGATTAAGTTGCAAACAACATTCTCTTTTACCCCTAAATACTTCAGTGTGCAATTCCTAAGAATGGGGCATTTGTTTTACATTTTTATAATGTAATAAAATACAATATAATAAAATAAAATCAGGAAATTCAACATTGATACATAACTATTCATCAAATACACAGCCCTTACTCAAATTCTGTCAATTGTCTATATGGTGTCCTTTATAGCATTTTTCTTTCCTGGCCCAGGAAGCAATGCAGGATCACCCATAGCATTTAATTGTTCTGTCTCTTTAGAATCCTCTAGCCTGGCACAGCTCTTAGGTTTCCTTTGTCTCTCATGACATTGACATTTTCGAAAAGGACAGTGCAGTAATAGGCCGGTTATTTTGTAGCATGTCCTTCCATTTGTGTTTCCTCAAGAGTAGAACCACCACCTGCATTTTTAGCAGGATTTGGTATAGTTTCAGAATGCCAATGGCATGGATTCTTGTTGGGACGTGCCCAAAGTTTTAGAAGTTTTTAATCAAATTGAAACATTCTAAATTTTACTTTGAGAAAAAAGAATATTTTAAACAGCCTATCTAAAAGCCCTGATAATAAAGAACTGACAATTGAAAGGAAGAATGAGAATTTTTGCTCTTTTTTAAAAAATAGCTGCTTCCAATATTTTACATAAGAGGTTCTTAACCAGGGATCACAGACCCCCAATGAGTCCGTGGAAAGATTTCAGGGAGTCTGTGAGTTTGAATTGAAAATTCAAAAATACATCGTTCTTGTGGGGACGTGTTGGTGCAGGTGTGATATATTTATTAAATAATACATTGTACAGTGTGGGCTTAGTAAGGGGTCCGTGGTTTTTACCTGACTGGCAAAGGGGTCCGTGGAACAAAAAAGGTGAAGAACCCCTGTTTTAGATCATCTCATTTCATTCATCTAACACACCAGTTGGATTAATTGTTAATGCCACTGTCATGGCTTAATACGAAGTATTTGGAGTATTTTAATAATAACATTAGCCATCTGCATGGAAGTGACATTCATTCTTCTGAGACATATTTGAGAATCCACTGCATGCCAAGTCTGGATTACAGAGATAAACATGAGGGGTGGGAACTAGAGGGAATTCATGGTTCAGCGAGTATCCAGACCCGTAAAGAGATAATTACATAGACTTAACTAATAGTTACATTTAGTGGCGTGTGTGGTGGCCCTCTGAGGAACGTCCCGTTTCTTGAGTGCTGCATTCCCGGTTCCTGGCCGTTGAAGGTCGCGGTTCCGAGCTTGTTCTCTGCCTGGGTTCTGGATAGCTTCCACCTCCTCCCTGCTGGAGGGCAGATAATGTACCCCCTCAGTAAGTGGGGTGTTACTAGTGCCTACCCTGAGGGCGGTTGTAAGATACCTCACACGTGGGAAGAACCTAGCAGAGGGCCCGGGACGTGCTGTGTGCTCAGGAAGGGCCAGTGCTGATGGTACAGGGGCTTCTTAGTGTTGACTAGCAAACACATGAGGTGTGAGCCAGGGCCTAGGCTGATGATGTCTTCCCAGAAGAGGGGCCCTTCAGCCTGATTCACGTAGGATGAGGAGGAGTGGGACCAGCGACGAGATTTGTGGAGCCTAGTGCAGAATGGACATATGAGGGCCCTGGTTCAAAAATTAAGAATTTCCAGATGGTGAGAGCAAAGCATTAGAGCTGGCATGAGCTTCACTGAACGTGGGGTTGCACGTCCATGGCGCTGGCCCTGGAGAACTGTTCTTACAGGAGAGCATGAAGTGGAGCTCAGAGCCACAGATTGTCATGCTGGGAGCATGGGGTACAGAACCCCAGGGTTTGGCTCCATCTTGTTCTTCTCATTAGGCTGTGTTTAGGTTGTGTTTCCTGAGCACTCTCCCTCCTGGGAGAATAGAAGAAAAGGCCACGCAGGCCACTGAGAACGTGAGGCTCTGGGTAGGTAGGTTCTGTGATCCAAGAATTGGTATACAGGGCATGTTACAGGAAGGAGGTGGCATTGGAGCTGTTTGAAAAATGCTGCCCGAATGAGAAAGCAGGAGAAAAATGAAGACTGTTAATAATTGACTTAACACCTTCTATAAGCCAGCCAGGGGTTTGGCTGTAGTCTAGTGTGTAGTTTTTAAACAGCCCTCTGGAGATAGCTTGTACAGATGGGGAAACTGAGGCTCAGAGAGGGGAAGCATCATGTCTGAAATGATGTAGTTAGTTAAGAGTGGAGCTGGAATTCAAGCCCAGGTTTTTGTGAATGTAAAAGCCCAGCCTGTGGGTTTAGGCACCTACCATGTGCCCAGAGCCCAGCTCAGCACTTTTGCATGTAATTTCTCAATGGTTGCCATGATGATCAGCCTTAATACACATGCTACGTAAGGGTTTTAAGATCCAAGTCTTTTAAAATACATTTCCAAGATCAAAAAAACCTCCCCATCCAGCTCTTCCCTCTAAGATTCTGCAAGCCTACTACTGTCAAAGTAGGTAGGGAAGAGTGCTGTCAGATCAATCGGCAACCCCTTGCCTTCCTACTTGAAATCCATATTTAAACATATTTGATCAGAGACTTAAGAGAGGTTCTTAGGCTTTAATTGGTTTTTATGGTTTTAATTACAGAGTTGTCTTCTCAAATTAATAAGCCTCCAGTAGCACTGGAAATGCTAAAGCCAAAAAAAGAGAAGATCTTGAAGTAGCAGCAGACCCAGCAAAATTTCATTTTGTTACTCAGAAGACTTGGGCTGGGTCAGGATGGAATAATTAGTGAATGGATTATCTCTTTATACTTCTCTGGCCTAAACTAAAACTTTAATTCTGAAGGATTTGCCTCAATTATCACAGGCCATGAAGGAAATTGGATTTGCATTTTCCCAAGATGAATTCCATGAGTCTTCATACCAGGAATGCCTTTTTGGACTAACTTCAGATCAAAGGCTAAATGAAGCAAGGGAGTAATTAGCCTTGAAAGAGCAAACAGAAGCATAATTAATACAATTGCTGATGAGTCTTTCCTGCTAGGGACAGCTGGGCAGAGGGTTACCTGTAAGTCATAAGTTAAATGAACATGCAAAATCAAGAGAATCCCTCCTGTCTTTAGTTTTTTAAGCCCCATGTACATGTGTGGTGTGAAAAAAAACAAACTTTTACTCGAATCTTATTCCGCACCTGAGTGCTGGAACATATCTTTCCTCCTCTCTGCTTCGTTCCAGGTAAAGTTTAGCAGTATCCTTCTTCCACTCTTTCACAATTACAGAATTGCATAGAACCTCAGGGACCTCCCTCCCCTTTAAGAGGAAGCTGTTGATAGCTGTTGTTCAATTTAATTTGAAATCCTCTTGGGGCCATCATTTAGGATTGAAATTAATATACTTAAATTTTGAGATCCAAGGATATACATGTCTTTTTTTTTTCAGAGTTGTATCCCATTGGAATGAATCAGGAGAAAGTAGAATAGCATAGGGAAGATGCATTCATTAACGGGAAGCTGTTTAATTAACTAAATTGAAACTCTATTCCTGAACACAAACACTATGTTTTCAAAGTATAAACTCTGTTCAGACATGGAAGAACACTAAGATATGCTTTATGATTTTTAAAAAACAGCTTTATTAAGGTATAATTCACATACCCTACAATTCATCCATTTTAAGTGTACAATTCATTGATTTTTGGTACATTCACATGTATGTGCAACCATCACCACAGTCAACTTTAGGACATTCTCATCACGTCGAAAAGAATCCTATACCCTTTATTCATTCCCTCCTTATCCCCATCTCCCAAACCCCAGCCCTAGGCAGCCACTAATCTTTCCATCTCTGTAGGATTCCCCGTCTAGACATTTCATATGACTAGGATCATATAATGTGGGATCTTTTGAAGTTGGCTTCTCTCCCCTGGCATGATGTTCAAGGGTCATGCATGTTGTAGCATGTAGCAGTTTTTCCTTTTTATGACCTATGAAATTCTTTTCATTTTTTTTTTTTTTTTTTTTAAGATTTTTTTTAAATTTTTATTTATTCATTCACCCCCCCCCCTGCTGCTTGTGCTCGATGGGTCAGCCAACCACGCCGTGCGGGCGGGCCCGCCCCCACCAGGAGGCCCCGGGAACCGAACCCGGGGCCCCCCATATGGTAAACAGGAGCCCCACTGATTGAGCCACAGCCGCCTCCCTGAAATTCTTTTCAAGAAGAAAATTCAAGTAGTAGACTTTTTTATTTTACTGCCATAGAACAGCAAGGACCTCAAATACAATTCAGTGTTCAGAGTTCCCCTTCCCAAGCCTCCCTCCTTCAGATACAGAGCATTGGCATTTACGAGTCTTATTTAAAACAGGTTTTGCCAAATTCTAGTACATTCTCTGACAGACACAAAGTTTTTGTAGATCCACAGGACTTTTCAAGTGCTCAATTTTACTTTATTACAAATCATTGGTGAGTTGATCTGTTGTTTAATTAAGAAACAAACACCTGAAAAATCTCATATGCAAATTGCACTGTTATCTTTCCCAAAAGATATCCACCTCCCCCCCCCCACACACACACACCAGGGTGTTAGCCTGTTTCATCACTGTTGGGCTCTGTAAACAGGGAAGACCATTTATATATTTATTGGAAAAGTCTCTGTGGGATGTAAACATGTTACATTTAAACTTAGGCTTTTTAAAAATTTTATTTTAAAGTTCCCTCTATTTAAACAAAAGGCTCCTTGAAATGGCATGGTATTTATAGTAATACTTTTCAACCCTTTGCTGGATTTCAAATAACAGGCTTTTCTTAGGCTTTGGGGGAATGCAGACAACTCTATTTGAATATGAAAATTTCACCTTTAAACCTCTGACCTCCAGTGGGTCTGCAGAGGCATTTTAATGTCAACCCCAGGAAATGTACACATGCAGCAGAATTTACAACTCAGCACTGTCACCGTCAGATTAGAGCGTGAGTTAAAGAGTAGTACATTAACCAGGGTTAGTGCCTGGAGATTGCTGTTGTACAGAAGCAATCAATGTCCTGCTTGCACAATGCAACACACAAGCATAGCTGGAGTGTTGAGGGCGGAAAAATAGGTCCGTGCGCACTAGTGCCCCGGAATATATTTAAAACTGTTCTGCAGTTTCACTGAATTGTCATTTACTTGTTTCGACTCAAGGAAAACATCTGGTTTCTCCCTGCAACGTAGACAGACAGCTCTTATTCTGAAGCTGTGATCCATGCAAAGGCATGGTTTGGGCTCAATAAGTTTGCTTATGAAAGGCTTGGGGTCCATCTCTACAGAAATAAACAGCCCTAGTAATTGGCAGTTTGTTCCCTGTTATAAACTCAGACTCAGAGGGGATGTGAGTGAAGTGGTGAAAGGGATAAATTTATTTTATAGAAGGCATTTAATGATTTAGGATGTGGCCGGCAGAGGATTTTCCACTTAACCTTTGCAAAAATCTCTTACCCAACTTCTATAGAGTCTCTTCAAATGCATTAAAAAGAGTCCCAGAGTCTAGAGTTTAGTGATTGGGTGTTATAGGACCCAAAAGATTAGAGAGGTCTTGGGGGGAAGGGGGGAGTTAAGAATTCTGTGACTTCACTTCTTAGGGCAGGACCCGGTGTGCCTATGTACTTTATAAAGGGGAGTGTGACTGGGCGTCTACACTTCCATCCAGCACCAGCTGCATAATTTGCAGGGCCCAGTGCGAAATGCAAATGCGGAGCATCTTGCTTAAAAATTATTGAGGGAAGCGGATGTGGCTCAATCGATAGGGCTCCCGTTTACCATATGGGAGGCCCCGGGTTTGATTCCCGGGGCCTCCTGGTGAAGGCAAGGCAGCCCGCGTGGCGTGGTGAGCTGACGCAGCAGGACGACCCAACAAAGGGAGACAAACAGACAGAAAAACACACAGCAAATGGACACAGCAAGCACAAGCAGCAAGGGGCGGGAGAATAAATAAATAAATAAAATCTTTAAAAAAAAAATAAATAAAAATAATAAAAATAAAAATTATTAAGAGTTTCAAGATGGCAACGAGAGCATTAAACCAAGCCATGGCCTGCACGAATGCTCATGGCATGCCACGAAGCCATCCCTGCTTCCATCATAGTTAGGAGTCTCTGAAGGAGAGAGAGAGAAAAATTAAATGGGAATTTAGAAGTAAGCCTTTTAAATTCTAATTCATGAATGTCGTGAGGATGAGGGTTTATTTTCTTTCCAGTTAGATGGACCGAAAGGCAAGATCCCACTCTTTCAGATAGGTAACCATTGTAAATGTGCCTTTCTCCTCTTTAATGTTTCTTTGTTAGGAAGAAAGAAAACTCTACCAGAGTCGTCCCCCCCCCCCCGCCCACCTTTTTTTCTCCCAAGAATGGTTATGGAAGACCCAGAGTGGTGTTTAGTATAAGGTTAGAAGTTACGTGTTTGGGGCCCTTTCCACAATCCTAAATTTTTTTTCCTTCTGTGAGTTAATCCCTGCTATTGCTTCCTTGTTCAGCTCTTCCTCAATTCTAATTTAGGTCTCCATTTTCTCTCTCTCCTCCTCCCCCCCATGTGTGCATTTTCTACGAAACTGTGAGCTATTAGATAGGGGCATTTTATTCAGGTATCTACAGCTAATCAGAGTCTCTTGCTGGTAGCAAATTCCTAGTAAATGTTGGAGTATAAATGCAACTGTCTGCTTTGCCTTCTCTCTTTCTTCCTGCTGCTTTCTCTCTTCATTTTTTCAGGTTTTATTTGCCTTTCTTCTCCTCATTCAGAACACACACACACATTATAAATATGCATCCAGCACACAGGCCCAAACTGCATATTTTTGACCATCAAAAAAATTGCAACTGGGATGGGAAGTTGAAATTTATGATTGGCACCGTGTGTTTGTTCAGTAGAGTGGGAGAGCCAAGTATCTCTCTTTGTTCAAGCTGCAAAGCTGAGGCTCATCCTGAAAAGCATGCTAAAGAATGAACCATGGTAAGAAATACAAGTGGCCTCAAGGTGGTGGCTCCCGTTACCCTCCTCTTGAGATGGCAGCCGTGGCCTGTGGGCTGATGGACAGGCCCGAGCAGTAGGAGAGTTTGCAGGAAGCAGCAGCCTGCTGGGGTTGCTCAGAAACTGTTCTCCAAACAGCAGATTAAAGAGTTTTTTTTTTTTTTTTTTTTTGTGGCAGTGGAGCAGATGGACCTAGAGAGGCCGAGTTCAAATTAACTGATGATAAATCAGGACAATTGTAGAAGGCAGAAATCTGGTCATTTAAATATCTGAGCTAATTTATTGTTTTTTTGAGCTAACTTATATGTATTTAATTTACTTATTAGAAAAGCACCTCATGCTTATTATGAGAAAATTAATGTAAAAAGGATGGAAAGTAAATATGTCAGAGAAAGAGCCAAATCCTTTACCTCCCCAGACAGAATCACCATTAACCCTTTTATTATAATCCTCCTGGCTTTGTCTTCAGTCCTGCTAATATACACACATATACAATTAATATTTAATAAGAGTTAAAACATAATGTATACTCTTCTCTGAGTTAAATTTTAAGAGAAAACCTGTAACTAGAACACAGGCGTGAGAGTTTGGGTCAGGCCACCAGCATAAATTTTAGTAATAAAACCAAAGACAATGTGTAAATTTATGTTTGGGAAAGTTGGGGCAAGCTCAGGTGAAAGAAAAGTTCATTGGCGCCAAGGGCCATGTTGGATTTACGATCTCCCTTCTCAGCCTTGAGAGACTGACCAGAAAGACCAGCCATCTGTGCGTAATTTGTTCTGTTACCCCCTAGTGGAACAAGAGGAATTGTTCAGGCAGTGAGAGTTCACATTAGACCCTTTCTTTACTCATTTCTAATGATCTTACTCTTTGGATTAGTGACTGTTCTCCATTTCTCCTGTAAATAGATTCACTGGTACCCAAGGTATAGTGAACCCTGAGGCTGGTGGGTCTCTCTGATATGTGAAGACTTAGTCCTTTGCATTGAGTTTAGCTCCGTGTTTTATAAAAATGATGTAGACTGGAATGCTAACTGCCCACCTAGCTGGGGAGGTCACTGCACTAGGAGAGTTTAGGAGAGGCTTGGTCCCGCTTATTACCATTCATTGTATGTGTAGTAGAAATCAATAGTGCTGCGTATAGATCTCTTAATGCCAGATTTACTTATTGTTATAATGACAGAATTTAATTAAATAGGAATATTAGTTAAAATTAAGCCCTTTGGAAGCTGAGGTGTCTCAGTAGAAATAATTTGATTGCATTGATAAATCTCATTGATGATAACTATTAAAATATATGTGGCACTAAATTATGTTGAAAGTGTAAAATGTTGTGAAAAATTGTAAAAGTCTAGAGTTGTACACTCAAGATGATTTCATAAGTGACTTTAAGTTCTTCCAGCCAAGGAAATGAAAGCTAGGAATCATACACAGTGAATGCCGGGTATATGTTGAATGAACGAATGCACTGAGGGCCAGCTGGTTCATGATTCCCATTTCACTCCATAATTCTGGCCTCAACTCCCCTGTGGAGCATTTTTTAATTTTTTAAGCAATTTATTGAAGTGTATCATTCATACATGAACAAACATAAACTATAAGTGTGCAGTAAACATTGTGAACTCACAAAACAAACATGTATAACATCATGCATGGCTCTGCAGAGCATTTTTACCACCTCCTCTCCCCTACCATTCATTCATTATTTGTTTATCACCTCCACTAAAATGGGAATTCTGTGTAGCTCCAGCATTTAAAGCACCTGGCATACAAGAGGCAATCAGTAAATGTTAGCTGGATGATTGAATCCAATGCCTTCTGTATGCTGAGCACTGTTCTAGGTCCTTCTCCCAAGGAAGCTACTTCCCCCCTTTCCACTCCCAAGCACACTGGACTACTTCTGTCATTTCACACTCCATTTTGCACTAACGGCCACCTCTCTGGCCATCTTTCTCACCAGATTGGAGTTGGCGGGCAAACTGTGGCCCGTGGGCCAAATCCAGCCCATTACCTGTTTAGGTGGGCCCCGGGAGCTGAGGATGGTTTTTACATTTTTAAATGTCAAATATAAATGTCAAGGAGACTGTTGTTAAAAAATTAAATTAAAAAAATATAAAAAAAGACTGTTGTTAGCCTTTTGGGGAGAAAAGTTGTTGAAAGAGTTGAGGACATTGCATGTTGGCCCTCAAAGCCTCAACTTTCTACTGTCTGGCCCTTTGCAGAAAACGTTTGTTGATTCCTGCACTAGACTGTAGCTTTTTGAGTACATGGGGCCTGAATCAATCTTTGCATTCCCAGGACATAGCACTCAGTAAGTGTTTGTTTGAGTTACACTGAACTCACTATTTTTTATTCTACACTCTGGAGGCAGACAGATGTGGTGTAAACCCTGGCACCAACCTGTTTTAGCTGTGAGCCTACTTCCCTACCTTAAAACTGAGGTGATAATACCTATTCGAACAGCTGCTGTGAGGATCAAATGAAGCCATCAGTAGCTTTACACAGCTTAACACAGAATTAGTGTGTAGTGTTAGCTGATATTTTTATCCAGATAAACAGCCAGTAAAAATTATATAGTCTGTTCAAAACCATATAAATTGAACTATATAGAAGTTATAAATTTTTAAAAAATCCAGTCATTTTGTGTTAGCTTCTTTCTTTTCAGTGATGTTGAAAATTAAGTGTTGACCTTCTGTCCAGAAATCTGACTCTTAATTTTCTTCCCTATTTCTATATATACATATCTTTTAAAAAACTAAATTAAATTTATTTCTCCCCACCCTCCTCATTGTTTGCGCTCGCTGTCTTGTTCGTCTTCTTTAGGAGGCACCGGGAACTGAACCCGGAACCTCCCCTGTGGTAGGCGGGCACCCAACTGCTTGAGCCACATCCACTTCCCTATAAATATCTTTTTGAGGCTGAATGTAATCCCTTATGGTACCAGTTTAGAGAAGCTTCTGAAGCATCGTTAAGATGATCTTATTTGAGGACAGGCATCTGAAGGGCCTGAATTACGGCTTACAGAGTGCTATCGCTAATGTGATGTTTGAAGCACACATCTGCAGCAGGTAAACGTTTTATAAGGGACTCAGGGGTTGATGATGCTGTTGGGGGGTGGTGCACGTACTTCTGGGTGCCTTGTGCTGACTGTGCAGGCTAGCATATACTCTGCCAAGACATGCCGAATCCAAATGAATGAAACAGTGATGTCTCTTGGACCTGTTGCTTTGCAGGGACAGTGAAGGTGAAGAGCTCCAGCATTCAAGTTGGGGATCTTATCATCGTCGAAAAGGTGAGTAGAGTCTCACGGCTTGTAACACGCTGATGCATGCGAGTGTGTCAGTGGGAAGGCTTTGCTGCTTCTTGAGTGGTCTTTGGTATTCTATCCAAGAGCTCTGCCCAGGGAGAAAACACTCTTCCCCATGAAGGAGAGAAAAAGTATTTTTTTCAAGGGTTTATGTGTGCTGCTTAGCAAAAAATCCTGCTTACAGACACAAATACAAGTTTTGATTTTCTGTTTGATATGTTTATTGTTTTAGGGGGGAGGTTCTTTTTCTTTTTTACTTGTCATAAAACAGTCCCTAGAAGTCTGCATGCTACATATGCTCTTAAATATTTATGTACTTTACTTTTTGAGCAATTTCAGCTTGCATTTATTGACATAAGCTCTGTGATTTTTTTTGTTTTATAGGAGATGGAAGTGTAATATGAGAACAGTAAAAAGGCACAAAATGCATTTAAAAAATAGCATGATATGTTCGTTACATGACCAAACACTCATCTCTCTTTATTACTGTGTGTATTTGGAAGTTATTGGATCTTGGGGGTGGCCCTGGAGAGTCTTGGAATAATATTTGATTAGAAAAGGATTGTGTCTTAACTTGTTTCTTTAGGAAGTGAACTATGCTCTTTTAAAAGGATTAAATCCAAGAATTCAAAGTTCATTTGCGGTAAACTGAAACTTTTTTGGGTGGCAGCTTAGAAGGACCACACAAACCCCTTTATGTTATATTCTTTTCTGTTTGTAATTAAATAGGTCTGCTCTTGGCTTCCCTCTTTTTTTGAGAATGGCCTTTGTTAATTCTTACTACTTTACCTCCTTGTTAAAATTCCATTACAAGCCAAACATCCAGTAGGAAAATTGATAGAAGCAGCAAGCGTGAACATAGATAGAATGAGTATGTGTGTCTGTAATATCAGCAGACAGCCTGGAAGGAAGCCAGCTGGAGTAGCAGGTTTTCAGCCCTGTGTCTCCTGGCAGGAATTTCGGGGAGGTAATGGTTGGATTCGCCTGAAAATTATAAGCTCTCTTTCTGAGATACGATTCTGATTGGGATTAGGAAAGTAACAGCAGCATGCAAGATTTTTCAGATTCAAAATAAAATAAGTGCCGAAATCTGCCTTGGACAAAGGCAGAAACTTAGAAGAGGCTGTTGGCTTTGGTAGCCCCCTCCCCACTGAGGGGGAGTGGGGGGTAGGAACCCCCACCTCAAGGCAGTCGCAGTAACAGTCTTTCTTTTCATAACAGAACCAGCGGGTCCCTGCTGACATGATCTTCCTGAGGACATCAGAAAAAAATGGTAAACATCTGGGATCAATTTTGAAAATAACCATTAACCTTTCAGTGGTAATTTGGCAAAATAATCATTTGAAAATGTAACAGAAGTAGATAGAATTTTGGAGCCAGGGAGGCGGACCAAAAACATCTTTTTTAATAGAGTGGTCTTTAAAAAAATATTTTTGGCGATCGCAGGTCAGTGGGTTTTGATAATTAAGACGATAGAGTTAGCTGGACCCACGGTGAGTCATAGCTGGTAACGTCACACGCAGCAGCCACGTTTTTGCTCCCTGAGTCGTCCTGAGCTCAACTTCAGGGGTTGGAGGAGAGGAGGAAGTGTGTCTAACGAACAGGCCCACAGAAGTCCTCTGTCTTCACGGAAGCACCAGGAGATGTGGTGTGATGAGATTGGACAGTTGGGAACCGGGGAGAGAGGTAGCCTTATCCGCCCTCCCTGTGCTGGTGAGCGAGTGAGTGCCAGGCTGGCCGGCGCCCAGCAGCTTGTTTATCCTTAGAGCCGCATTTGCTTGGGTGTGAACCCTCAGGGCCAGGCTCTCTGCTGCCACTGTTGACTGCCCACCCTACCAGTTGATTCAGAATCTCATTTTTGTTGTTGTTTAAGCTGTTCTGAGGAAATAAGGCTGTATTCTCTTGCCCATCAGGCACACTCGGAGTTGTCTGAATCTCTGAAAAACTTGCGTTTATATTCCCTTGAAGTTGCTATAACCTATTTTATCATGAATCAAATACAAATGAAGTTTTCTATCTATACTATATTAGGTAATCAAGAGAGAGAGGAGAAGTACTAGACTGCAACTGGATTTGAAAGCTGCAGCTTTGACCTCAAAATTGGTTATTTTGTCCTACTCAGTGAATGTGGAGTGTTCAGTATTAGGGCCCATGAAGTATGCTCCCCTTCCTCAAAAGAGCAGCGATTAGAAATTTTCTTCCTTAATAATTTTCTCAGAAGTCCTAAGTGCAGCTTCAGCGAATTTGATCCAGCTTCTAGCTGATGAAGTACATAGCTGGACGCCATGCCAGACGAAACACGTGGCTCTGCGATGTGAGGGCAGGTCGTCCCAGCAGGCCCCACGCGGTACTTGCCGTGGGTCGACACTGGTCTGCGCAATCTGTGGGGATCAACTCTAATCCTCACAAAAACTCTGTGAGGCTGCTGCCGCCATTATCTCCATTTTCACAGACAAGACAACCTAGGCCCAGAGGCTAAAGAACTGTGGCAAGTACGCGGCAGCCCTGTGCCTGAGAAGGCGCTCACGGCACCCGGCCAGGGCAGCCTCGAATGGCGGTTTCAGCCATAGCTCTCCTTCGTGGCCCCTTACCCTGGGCCACCCTCTGGGCTGAGGGATCCCATCTGTCACCCCCTATGCCCAGCATCCCTGCAACAAGCTTCTCCGTTTCGCCTCATTTTACAGACGAGGGGACCCTGAGGCTTTGTGAGGTCAAGAAACCAGCCCAAGCTCCCAAGGCGAGTGAGTAGTGGAGTTTGGATTCGAACCCAGGTCTTTCGGAGTTTACGAGCCTATGGAGGAAGTGGGGAATATGGTATTTATTTTTCCTTCTGGTCATTGGCCAGCAGTTGGCCATTTTTACCAGGACCAGAGCAGGATTTGTCCAGAGCTGCCAACAGCATGTCTCTTGCCAAAGGAGAGGCTCGTAAGTTGCAGGTGTGGAGACGGTGCCCATCTTCCTTCCACAGGCTCTTGCTTCCTGCGGACAGATCAGCTGGATGGGGAGACGGACTGGAAGCTGCGGCTCCCTGTGGCCTGCACTCAGAGGCTTCCCACTGCTGCCGTGAGTCTCTTTCCCTGTAGAGGCACAGACTGGCAACGGGGTCATCACAGGGTTTCAAACTCCGATGGCTTCGGGGACCAAAAAGGGGATGCCGGTTGTGAAGTGGGGCTGGTAGGGAGGCATGGGGGCCAGGAGAACTTTGAGCTCTCGGTTCCAACTGATTGTGACCATGCCAAATGCAGGCCCTATGTGCCAGGGACAGGGCTTTTTTGAAGGAAGTTCAAAATCTTAATGAACATCGGCAAGGATGCCAGCAGAACATTACAAGGAGAGCCAGAGCATGGCATTCCCCACTCAGCACCCGCAAAGCCTTTCCTTACCTAGAATCAACTCCGTGGTCCTGCTGCCGCCTGCAAGCCCCATATGACCTGTCGCTCTGCTAACTCTTGGACTTCTGCTTCTGCCTCTCCCTTCTGCCCACCAGCTCCAGCCATATCAGCCTTTGGCCTCGGGTATTTTCCCTGCTGTTTGCTCCACCTGGAGCCCTCGATCCCCATGTGTGGGCTCAGACATCTCTGTCACTTCCCTGAGGCTTTGTGCATGAGTCACCTTCTCAGAGAGGCTTTTCCTAAGCAGCCTCTTCTTGCATTCCCACTCCATTCCCTACAAAGCAATATTGCATCCTGGAGAGCAGGCTCTGCCTGTTCCCTTCCCTGCTGCATGTGCAGTGTGTGTGCAGCAGTGCATACAGCAGGCACAGCCCTGCCCAGGGGGCTGGCCACGAGGGTGGAACTCATGAGTGCTCCACGCTCTCCAGAACCCGTGCCCCCCACTAGCACTCATGCCGCTATTTGTAGAATGAGCGAGGGAGTGAGCCAAAGACCAAATGCAAATGCAGCCATGGGGGTTGGGATGGTCTGTGGACTACTATAGTGTGCCATCTCTATAACAGAACATAAAATTATTTTAAATACCATTGCACACCCACTGGTCTGAAAGGGCTAAACGGAACACGCTAGGTTTTCCTGTTGTGCCAATTTATGCGTCTCCAAACCTTTTTCCAGGATTGGCCGGGTGAAGTTTCCGTGTCCTAATAGAGTTAACATGATAATAAACAAGGCAACCATCCTAATTACATTTCATGGTTAATAAAAAGTGAAATAGCACCGTTATTATTGTTAATTTTTAAGCCAGAAATTATCGCTGCGGGTTCTAACTGTGGTTCCGGAGCCCCTGGGAATCCTTAGAACATACCTTTGTGCCTGTGAGATGGGGCTAATCTAACAAGGTTGGCTCTGATTTTATCTGGATGATGCATTTTACTTCCTGGTAAGGTTTCTCCAAAGAAAGATTTGAAGGACGGTGTTCTGAACACAGCCAAGAATGGCCTAGAAGTGAAGATAGCTGCATATTTTGCAGCAAAGAATCGCATTTCTTGGTCTTTTCTTTGGAAGAGATGCAGTTGAGAAAACACTTGCTTTGCCCCTAGTTAGTCCAGGCTTGAGCTGGGGTTCAGGGAAAGATAAGGCAGCTTTGGTAGGTATAAGGGGTTCTGATGGGAGCAGCATTTTCACAAGATTTTAGATGAAAAGAATTACAAATTTATAAAAATATTAAAAAAAATAAATGTAATTACAAAAATTCCCTGATTAATACACGAATATATTCTTGTTGAAAAATAATCAAATTGCGTGGAAAGCTGTGGAGGAAAAAGCAAAAAGTCCTACTGGATAGCCTCTTCCCCAAATCCTCCCTTCTTCCTGGAGGGGATCCTGTAAAACTCAGTTCTGTTCTTTCCAGATGTTTTTCACTGCACTTTCCAACAAATATATAAATATGTTTGTGGGTTGTGGTTTTACATAAACGGGATCATATTGTATTTTACTATTTTGCACTCACTCCCTTGTTTCTGGGGGGTGCATACTGTAAACTGCACTTGTAGGTGATGTTGTCAGAGAACACAGGTCCCCACTGCTACTCAGCTGTAGGCTGTTGTGGGCAAGTGGTATTTTTGGCTTGAGTTTGCCTGACCATCTGATTGTTTCAGAAAGAGAACCCAGAAAACCAGAGTTTCATGTGAAGTCTCTCCAATTTTAAATGCTGGCAGTTCATTAAAATTTTTAATAGGCTCCTCCTTCTTTCTTGTGTCTGCATAATATTATAAGACATGGATATCATAAAGTGTCCATTCTCCACCCTTTAATATTTGCGGGTGGTCTTAGGTTTATCCAGTACTTTATAATCATGTACCTTGGTTATAAAGTAAAATGTATCTATTGAGAGAACCCTTGCTTCCCTTTTCCTATAAATTACCACTACTTCCTTTGAAAGGTCCAGTGAAGATGACATAAAAGGAAACTTCTGAATATTAGGGCTGGGGACACACCAGACTGACTACTGGCAGCAGCTGTCATTCTGGGGCAGGATAATGGTTTTTGCTCAAATGGCCTTCCTGGAGGGCCAGGATGCTGTCTGCCTGCAGCAGTTGCGGGCACGGCTGGGCACACTGTCAGGAGTAGCATTGCCATCTCTGGTATTGAAAGGATTTTGTTAAAATGGAGAGGAAAAAAGAAGAATCAGGAAGTGGGGGGAGGAAGAAAGAGGAAGAAAATAGGTGCTAGGGAACGTGGGGATGTCCAGCGCTCGACGCTGGTGATGATGGCAGCTGCCTCTCCTTTTGTAAGGAGCATGGGACTCAGGCCCTCCCTCGGGTCTCACTGAGTCATGCTGCACCCTAAGGCACAGGTGTTATCGTGGCCATGTCACAGGTGAGGAACCTGAGGCTAGAGGAGAGGGGGCTGGGATGTGGAGGGGCTGGGGCTTGTTCAAAGCCTCGTCTTTGACAGCAGGTGATGGGCCAAGGCCCTCCTCACAGCAGGAAGCCAAATGCCCTTCCTGCTTAGGTAGCAAAGGCCGTTAAGGAAAACCATCCGGAGATAAAGTCCCTATCATCACGCCATATCGATGTGTGGGTGTGTGTCTCTGTGTGTGTAAAGCATAATAATATATATTTTTAGCTGGCCTTTGACCTGTGGCACTCCTGGAGCTGGGCTTACAGAGCCGTCCACTGCTCCCTCTCTCCATGTGGTTTCTGCTTTTGGACTCGTCTGTGTTTCCCTTCCGGTTTCAGCTCCCTTTCCTGTTGCCTGGCTCCCCTTCCACTTTCTTTATTCTTTCTTCTGGAAGCAGCTGCTGCTCTGTGTGACTGTACCTGTCTTTCACCTTCTGTCTTCCGTACCTTATGTCTTATGCACCTGTCTTAACATATTCTGCTTTGAAATATAGGGTTTTTTTTTGGCCAAGATTTGTATTTCTTCTACACAGTCGTGTAATTAGTCTAAGGGTGGCCTCTTGTTCACTTTTGCATCTCTCTGTCCTTTCCAGACAGCTGGTAAGACTTAACCATTTGTCAACCGAATGCGTGTCCTCTTGGTATGATCGAGTCTGTGAACCAGAGTTTGGCTGAGGGGATCTGCTCGTTCCCAGGGTCTTAATAGACTTGTTGCGTCCCCATCTGCATCGGCCAGTTTGGAAGATGCTGTAAGGCAGACGTCTTTACTGTAGTTTCTCAGTGTGTGCTGGGATACAGGGTATGTAGCGACTTTCCCATTTACTCGAGGAATTTCCTCCTCTTTCCACCTGCTGCATCATTTTGAGAGCCTTTTTGCTCAGTTTGGAAAGTAGGGTTGCTGTTGAAAAATACTGGGTATCTCTTGAAAGGTTAAATCACAAATTGGGCCTTGTTTTAACTCCAAAAACACTACCTCTGTTGACAGGATCTCCTTCAGATTCGATCATATGTGTATGCCGAGGAGCCAAATATTGACATTCACAACTTCGTGGGGACTTTTACCAGAGTAAGTAAGCTGATCTTGACGGCGAATCCTCTCTAGAGTACACGTGCGTGATGGAGGCCTGCCAGGAAGGGTGGACAGTTCTTTCTCAGGAAGTGACTCTATGCCAGGTGGGGGTAAAATTGCCTTTGAAGGCTGCATTTCAGAGGCTGACATGTCATTTCCCAGTAAGTATGACACAGCTGGGATTTTCTTCGGAATTAAAGTTTGAGACAGTTGCAATTTTCTGACAACTTAGAGTCTAGCAGTTACTCTTTCTGTCTCCTTCAGATGGATCCATGTCCTCTTATATTCATACAAGTCCTTTCTGCCATTGTTAAAAATGGTAAGCTACCTCCAGACCTTTCAGAAAGAAAGTTAAATTTGAATTCAAACTATTTTAGGAATATGGGACAATTCATTTATAGAACCCAAATTAAAATGTTTGTGTTTTTCTTTCTATAAGCAAAAAAACTAGCCAGCAAAGGACTGTCCACTATAGCTTTGCTTCTGAATTTCATTTCTTACCTTGTAAAACATTTCTTCAGTCTGATTGAGGCTGGTGCTTCTTAAACCAGACACCAACTTTTACAAGTATTTGCATGGCAGATGAAAACCCCAGGGACCCTTCTCTCGCAGCAGCCTCTAAAGTAGGGTCCACAGTTGTATCAGGTAAAGTCCTTCTCTCTCTGTCTTGAGAAGACCATGCTGGAAATAGCCTGTGAATCCTGATGAAACCCTGGCAGGTAAATGTGTGTCCCTTTGGTCTTTGCCAGGAAGACAGTGACCCTCCGATCAGCGAGAGTCTTAGCATCGAGAACACTCTCTGGGCTGGCACTGTCATTGCATCAGGTAAGTGTGCCACTGCTGAGGAATGTGCTAGCAATTTGAAAGGGAAAGAAAATCCTTTTGCAATTAGAGTAATCATCTGTCAGTTGGGAAAATTAGTCGTCGGTCAAATGGAGTTTTCCACTTGTCCCGGCTCCTCCAGGGAACTAAACGAACATCTAATTGCCCCTCAGACACGTAAGGACATCTAGAGGGGAAGCTGCTGTGGCCTTTGGACTCTGCTGCAGTGTGCACTCTGGGAATAGCCCTTAATTGCCCCTGCAGATTGACATTCTAATCTGTACCAGAAATGGGGGTCAGCCTGGATGCTCTGGCTGGAAGTTATGTCTGTGGGGCTGCCGAGCAGGTACGGCTAGTCAGGGGGCTCCTGTGCATGGAAAAGGGTCTGGGCCGAGATGGAGCAGCTTAAAACAGCAGGATAAACTGGGAATGGCTGCCTTTAGAGTTTGAATGTGGGGTTGAAACTGAGCCCGTGGCCCCTGAGCAGAAGAGGTTCTGTCAGCAGAGCATGGTCTGCGGTAGCAGGGGGTGATGTCTGTAGGTGCTGAGCCCCTTGTGTGTGTTACACATGCCACTTAACCCCCCTAATGGTACCATGAAGATGGGTACTCGAAGCTTCCCCATTCTGCAGATGAGCAGATCGAGGCTCAGGGAGGTTAGGGAATGTGCTCCAGGCCACACAGTGGAGCTGAGATTTGAAACCAGGCACTTTGCTCCAGAGGCAGAACTCATCACTGTGTAGGTATTACTGTGTTATGTGTAGTGTAGTGATGTATTACATAGCATGTTTTAATTCTACTACTGGCAACTGTCTGTCTTTCGATTTGGTAAAATCAAATTTTTCCCCTTTCAAACATGATCTAACGCCCCCACCTGCTTTCCTTTGCTTGCTGCTGCTTTAGACCCTCAGCCAGGATATCATAGGGTCAGGGAGGGAACGGACCTGCACAAAGGACCTCCAGGCCGCCAGAGTGCGCCCTTCACCGACTCACTCGTTACTGCCAATGGGCAGAGAATCGCTCGCTCTAGGTGTTTGTCACATTTATCACCCACTGCCCTCCTGCTTCTGGAATGTGTCTCAAGTCTCCTGATGACCAAATAAGCGAGGAATTGGCCTCTAAGTTCTGTGCCCACGCTGCGCCCGGCAGCAGCCCTTTCCCTTCAGCCGCCCTCCTACTGCTGGTCCACCCCGAGCTCTCTGAGCTGCCCTCCCGTCCTCACCAGCTTTTCTCCACGTTTAAGTCAATTACTAACAAGTAATTGTTTTTTCTTTTTCATCTTTGATAATTTGATGGAAAAAGGAGCGTCGTCTTTGAGTTTGCATTCCCTGGGTTATTTAGGAGGCTGGCCGTCTTTGCGCGTCTCTTCTGTTTCTTCTTTGTGAATTACTTTCTTGTGTCTTTTAATCATTTTTCCTATTGTAATTTTTATCTTTTTCTTTTTTATTTCTTAGAATTTCTAATTTCTGATGCATATGACATCCTTTTTTCCTCATCCAGTTAATCTTTTTTTTTTTTTTTTACTTTATTTATCTTGTATTTGATATACAGAAGTTAAAAAATATTTTTATCTTTCTTCAGTCTCTTGGGTGATAAATGGCATCTCATTATTGTTTTAATTTTCATTTCTTTCATTGTAAATAACTTTGACTATATCTTTCCATATAAAAGCCATTTCTTAATATTTCAGTCTGTCTTCTTTCCTTTTGGGTTCTTCTTTTTCTTATTAATTCGTAAGACTGCTTTATAGAAAAAAGAACATCAAACTGTCATCTGTCATGTGTTGCAAATATGCTTTCACAGCTTATTGCCAGTCTTTTGTTTTTATCTGTGATGAGCTTTGTTTCTTTGTTTTTACCATGTGGAAGTTTTAAATTTTTATATAGTCAATATTTTCATAGAAATGGAATTACTAAGTCTCCTCAGGGGAGTTCATGTCCTCTTTTATTCTTATAAGTCCTTTCTGCCATTGTTAAAAATTTTAAGCCACCTCCAGACCTTTCAGAAAGAAAGTTAAATTTGAATTCAAACTATTTTAGGAATAAGGGACAATTCTTTTATAGAATCCAAATTAAAATGTTTGTGTTTTTCTTTTTGTAAGCCAAAAAACTAGCCAGCAACGGATCATTCACGATAGCAAAACTATCATGGTCAAAGGGTATGTTCGTTTTATATTTTGATTCACATGCCAAATTTCCTGCTTCTGATTCTCAGTCCTGATAATCTTAAATGAGTGGTCCTAGCACCCTCACCAGCACCTGCTTCTGTCTGACTTTTAAATTTTTGCCCATTTCACAGGCATTAAATAAATATCTTATATTGATTTGCCTTTTAGGAGTTATTTGTGAAGTTGGACATCTTTCTGTATGTTTACTGGTCATTTATATATATATTTTATGTATGAATTGCCAGATTATGCCCTGTGCCTGTTTTTTTCCTGTTGATGGGTTTGTTTTTAAAAAATGATTTGACAGAATTCTTTATTATATTGTAAGAATATTATCCTTCTGTATGTTATCCTGAGTGCATCTATTTATTTATTTTTAATATATTTTTAAGTTTTTAAAAAAGATTCTTGGATTACATAAATGTTACATAAAAAATAAGGGATTCCCATATGCCCCTCTCCCTAGCCCTCCCACATTTCCCCACGTTAACAACATCCTTCCTTAGTGTGGTACATTTGTTACAATTGTTGGAGCATTGCCACTAAGCGTGGATTATAGTTTCCATTGTAGTTTACATTCTCTCCCGCACATTTGTAAGTTATTATAAGATATATAGTGGCCTGTATCTGTCATTGCCAGGTCATTTAGGACAATTCCCAAGTCCCGAAAATGCCCCCAGATTACACCTATTTTTCCATCTCCCTCCCTCAGAGCCTCCAGTGGCCACTGACTCCACATCAGTGATAAGAGTTCTTACATTGCTAGAATAACAATAAGTCTATAGTAGAAAAACAGTAAGTCTACTCTAGTCCATCGTTCATTCCCCAATCCTGAGTATTCTGGGATGGTGATGCCCATTCTGCCTCTAACTGAGAGGGGGCTTAGATCCCGTGGGGCAGATGGATGGGACTATCTTGCTTGCAATTGCAAACACTCTCTGTTCTTGGGATGGTTGTTGTTCATCATCTTCTCCTTGTTAGTTGTCCTGGGTGAGTCCAATGAACCAGAGAGTAGGTATTGAAACTCTGCTGAGATTTAGGGCCCAGGTGGCACACGGACAGTCCAAAGATTTAAGTCTCTTGGACATACACCTGTCAACTCTAGCACTAACTAACGGTTGAAATAGAAGGGGCAGAAGAGCCATGTATAGGGCAAACATTACCTAGTCCAACTCTGTCACACTGGGGAACATAAATTCCAAAGCAGAGCCTGCTGGCAGGACGCCAAGCTCCTGAGCTGTCTGCCCTGCCTATAGTGCCTGGATGTCTCCAGAGCCCTCCTGAGTGCATTTACCCTTCCCTAGTTGATCTCATTTGTGATGTATTTTGACACAAAAGTTGAAGACTTACACAGCAAACTGTCTTAGTTGGCCAGGTCTTTTACGACAGATACCACAAACTGGTTGACTTAAACAATTAAGTTGTGGTGGCTCAAAGTCCAGCGTCAGGTTGTGGAGGCATCGCCAGGCCATTGCTTTCTCCTAGAATCCATGGTATTCTGGTGCTGGCTTCATCTTGGCCTCCATGACAAGGCAATATCTGTCTCCTTCTCTGGCTTCCACTTCTGGCTTCTACTTTGGGATACAATTTCCTTTGCCTATAAGGACTTCAGCCACATTGGATTAAGGCCCGCCCTCGTTCAGTTTGAGCTCACCTTAGCTAATTACATAGTCGAATGGGCTCACACCCATGGCACCAGGGACTAGAACTTGAACTTGCCTTTTGTGCAGGGCATGATTCAACCCCAACAGTCACACCTATCGATATTTTTTTCTTTATGGTTTCTGGTTTTGGTGACATGCTTAGAAACACCTTCCCTGCTCCAAAATTATAAAAATATACACCACTGTTGTTTTGGAGTGCTTATCTAAGAACATTTGATCTGTCTGGAATTTATCTTGGTTTAATGAGTGAAGAACTATCTATCAAAGAGGTCTTGGGGCTCAAATTCCAAGCTCCAAATACTGGAGCCCAGTCTGTGTGTGTAGCCCTGTGTGAAAAGACAGCCCGATGAAGATGTAAGATGAACAGCTCTACACTTCACAGTGGAGAACGTCCTCTGTCAGATGCCGGCCCTTAGGTGGAGTAGAAGGGTGTAAAGGAGATCAGAACAAGATGGCGATTAAAATGCCCGCGCTGGTTGCACCTGGCACTGTTGGGGCTGAAAGGAAACCAATGCCTGCCATACACCTACCTCCTTACTAGGAAATAGTGTGGAGGGTGGCTACTTCATTTCTCGCAGACAGGCGCTTTTTTTTTTTTTTTTTTTTTTTTTTTTTTCAGGTTTATTTTTTTATTTTATTTTAAAGAAACTTTAGATTACATAAATGTTACATAAAAAAAAATATATAGGTGATTCCCATATGCCCCACTCCCTCCCTCTCCCCCCCTCCCTACTTTCCCACATTAACAACATCTTTCATTCGTGTGGTATATTTATTACAGTTGATGAACACATATTGAAGCATTGCCACTAACTGTGGATTATAGTTTGCATTATAGTTTACATTCTGTCCTGTGCAATTTTGTAAGTTATGACAAAATATGTAATGGCCTGTATCCATCATTGCAACGTCATGCAGGAAAATTCCAATGCCCCAAAAATGCCCCCATATTACACTTATTTACACCTATTTTTCACTCTCCCTCCCCTCAGAACCTCTGGGGGCCACTGCCTTTATATCAATGATACAAGTTCTTCCATTGCTAGAATAACAATAAGTCTATAGTGAATAATAGCAAGTCTACTTTAGTCCATCGTTCATTCCCCAATCCTGAGTATTCTGGGATGGTGATGCCCACTCCACCTCTAACTGAGAGGGGGCTTCGATCCCATGGGGCAGATGGATGGACTCTCTTGCTTGCAGTTGCAGACACTCTCTTTTCCTTGGGATGGTTGTTGTTCATCATCACCTTGTTAGTTGTCCTGGGTGAGTCCAATGAACCAGAGAGTAGGTGTTGCAACTCTGCTGAGATTCAGGGCCCAAATGGCACATGGACGGACCAAAGGTTTAAGTCTCTTGGACATACACCTATCAAGTATGGTACTAACTATAGGTTTAAATGGAAGGGGCAGAAGAGCCACGTGTAGGGAAACCACAAATGAGTCCAACTCTGTCGTAAATTTATGCACTGGGGAGCATAAATTCTAAGGTAAGGCCCACCGGAGGGCACCAAGCTCCTGAGCTGTCTGCCCTGCCTGTAGTGTCTGGATGTCTCCAGAGCCTGCAGGAGCCCCACTATTTGAGGCACTCCTTACTCTGGCAGTCAGGGAGATCCTGCTGAGATGTGCATAAGCGTAACCTCTGGGACTTTTTTAGTGGCACGTAGCACACATTCAGAAAGGCATGTAAATCCTGAGTGTAGTCCTTGATGGGTTTTCACATGGTGCACACCCCTTTGTCACTAACACCCAGACTAAGAAACAAGGTATTACCAGCCCCTCCCACAGTTCCCCTCAGCTCCCTTCCTGACACCCCCTCTCCACCCAGTGTTAACCACTACCTTGAATTCTAACAGCCTCGATTGGTTTGGCTGGGCATTGATTTGATAATGGTAACATTTCATTTATAAATACACTCTCAAGTGTCTGGTTTTCATTTCAGTGATCTTCCTCTCTCCTTCTTCCATGCCACAGACCTTTACTGAGCACCTGTTATACGCCAAACTCCATGCTAGGTCCCAGGGTTACCGTGGCCTCCAGCTTCATGGAATTTAGAGTTTAATAGACGTTTAAGGGAAAGAGGGAGGAAACAGAAGAAAGTTCTATGTACTTCCTCTGGGACCAGAAAAAAGGAAAATGATTTAGATGAAGGTGTGTAGAATTCTGAGGTAGAGGGAGTGAGGTTGAGAGGGCTTGTCAGCTGTAATCTGAGAGTAATAATAATAATAGTCTTTCGTTTATCAGTCACTTTTTATTACAAAACGTCTTGCTGTCATTTCTCTTGTTTTCTCAAAACATTAAATGAGGCCATTTAATGGAATGAGGAACTGATCTCAGAGAGGTTGAATAACTTGCCCAGTGTCACACAGCTTTGGTAGGGCTGTCTCCTGGGAGGAAGAGAGGAGATGGGCAAATTGGGATCTTGAACAGTTTATGAGAAATGAATTGTGGAGTTGAACAAACACATTTTCTTTTTATCTTGTCTGAATTCCTCTCTCTGGGCTTGGTGATGTGGGAAGAGAGAGGGCAGTTGCCTGCCATGGTCTTCAGTGGACTTCTGTTTTGGAGTGAGTATGTGCAGCTGTGTGTGCATTCACTGTCTCCCTCCTGCTTCTAATTGAGGGGGCATCAAACTGCACTCTGATTCTGATGTGAACATGGAGCTAAACGCAAGCCGTTTCCCAATAGCACTCAACTGCAGAGGCAGCCAAAAAAAGTCATCTCAATTACATGAGATTTCCCTTCTTTCTTCTCTTTAGAGTCTAAGTACTGCTTCTCGGTCACTTTGTTGTTATATGAATTCAGTTGGAAGTTTTTTTAAAAAGCTTGTCAACTGGTGTCAGTCTGGGAGGATGCGGTTGCCATGATAACACAACATGCCACTCAAGCTGAGAAACCACTGGCGTGATGGGTGAAGGGAAGGGATAGGGGAAGCCTAGGTGCTTGGCAGAGCCAGTGGCCTGGGTATCACAGAGCCTCCTTGTCCTAGCCCAGTTCTTCCCAAACTCTCAGTTGAGGAGGTTACAGTCATTTTGTTTCCCAATCTGTCGCAAGTTGATTTCTGGCCCTTCTGTGCGTGATCAGTACGCAGATGGCTCCCTATGTGTCTTGCCACCCAAGTTTGATAATGCCCATGTGGTCAATACTCTGTTCAGTGGGATGAACCCACTGGTCCAGGCGTGAATGTGGCTGCCACATCACGTTGCTATGAACGTTTCTAAATGCTCACTCTCAGGAGTTCAGCATTTGTCTTGCTATGGACCAGCGACAAAGGGTGATGGAGTAGTACCAGCTCCAGTACCAGACTCATCTAGAGAGTTAACATGACAGCCTGGCTCGTTGGAGAAGCCAGATGGGGGCTGACTGCGAAAGCCCAGAAGACTCTGTAGTCTGCAGAGAGAGTGATGGGTGGTTGGGAGAAATGAGGACCAGGAGAGGTGACAAGGTGAGAAGCAGGGGCTAGAGGTCTTGGGGTGGCGAGGTTTGAGCTGGGAGTTGCAGATTGGGCTGGGAGCTTGGAGGAGTGCAGTGGGCTGGGAGGGGCCCCTGGCGAGCTGTGAGCATGCACCACCTGAAGGGCTGGCCCAGCTCAGCACCAGCGGATTATAGTGTTAGCAGACCTGGTTTTCCAGACATCAGAACTCTCACTTTTTAAGGTGAAGACTCCTGAATTTAAAAGTTGGCAACCAATTCAAAGCCTTTAAGTCACGGGGCAGATCAGGCCAATGCCCATCTGTGGGCCGCCAGCTTGTGCTTTTTCTCTGGGGGGCTGTGGTGTTGAGGACGAGGCTGTGGCCTGGCTGCTGGAGTCCTTGTGGAGACAGGGTTTTGGTTTGAGGCTGGGAGGCGTTGGGGGGCAAGGCCGTTTTCAGCAGTGTTTGAAGGCCCCGGGGTCGGCCCGGGCCGGCGGGGGACGCTCCCCTGGGTGGCCTGAACTCTCCGTGGCCCTGGGCACAGCACCTGAGGCGAGCTCCGCTGCAGGAGCGGTGGCTGCAGCTGCCGTGGCAGCCCAGGGCCCGGCCCCGGCTCCGGCTCCCACCACCCGGCCATCTGCTGCGGCGACGGGACCCAGCGCCTTCCCAGGAGCCTGCCATCTGCCGAGGGGCAGCGGGCCCGTGCGGGCCTGCCATCTGCCGGAGCCTCCCTGGGACGGACCCACATGCTGCGGGAGAATGCTGCTTGCCTGGCCGGAGGGACCTCAGGGCCCCCTCCTCTGTCCAGAAATCGCAGTCCAGTCGCCGCTCTTCGTTTGGGGACTGGACTCTTACTGCAAATGTGTTCCAACCTCTGGATTTTTGGCGGTCTTTGAATTTTGGGATATCCCTCTGACAGTGATATTCCTGGGAGTAAGGGGGAGAGAGGAGCCAGGGTCGGGTGTGTTCTTTTTCCAGCAGAGACGGAATTGTTTGTATTCCTGGATCTTCTCTCAAGAGCTTGGCAGGGCTGGCCCCTTCTCCTCTTTCAGGTTTCAGCTCAGATGTCGTCAGCTCAGCGACAGCTTCTCTGAACCCAGTACAAACGGGTGCCCTCCCTCTAGCCTGCCTCTCTGCTCTCCTTTACTCTGCTTTATTTTCGTCATGGCCCTCGTCACTGTCCCAGTTTATCGTGCTCACTGGTTTCCTTCTTTATTGTCTGCCTTCCCTATTGCAATGGGAGCATTTTCTGGGCTCACACTGAAATTCATTTATACTCAAATAAAATACAGTTCCTTATTCTCACATTGATAACTTTTTAAATAGATATTGCCACCCCCCCTCCCTCCCCCATTAAAAATAATGTTCCGATTGGTTTCCCCACCTCTTGGCCAAAGCTGGTGTTATTGTTCCTTTGAAATTTTGCCAATCTAGTTGGGGATAAAAATGGTTTATTTTGCATTTCTTTGATCATTCACTAGGTTGAACATCTTTTTAAATGATAACTGGCCATTTGTGTTTGTTCTCTAAATTGTTTACTTTTAGAAGGATTGATGTTTTTCAATATTGTGTCCTGAGGTGAGGGTGGATGGGGTCATGGGAAGGGGGAAGGGGAAAGGAAAAGGAAAATCGTTTGCTGTTTTCTGGGCGGACACCCCCCGAATGGCCTGGTCAGACACGGGAGGCTGACTCACCGAGAAGTATATGCTCTGAGAAGAAGGCACCTCCGGAAACTTTTAAGGCCAGTGGCTTGGAGGACAACACTCTGCCCCCCAAGTCTCCCACATTTAGAGGCCTCTGACCCCCACAGATCAGTGTGGCTAATAGAACTTTCTTCGATGACGGAAACGCCATGTGTCTTGGTTGTCCCACGTGACAGGTCCGTGGCCCATGTGGCTGCTGAATACTTGCAGAGTAGTGAGAGTGGAGATCTGTATTCTGGCTCATCTTGTTGATTTGAATTTAGATAGTTTCCCATGGCTAATGGGTCATTGGTGGGCACCAGTGTAGACTTTCTGCTATTTTTGTGGTGTGGCTGCTGGATTTAGAAAACATTCTGTCTAGCAGGCAGGACTCTTCTGTTTGTCAGCCCGCCTGTCGGTATTAATATTTCTTTGGCTTTGTTTTTCTCATTTTAGGTACTGTAGTGGGTGTCGTTCTTTACACGGGCAGGGAACTGAGGAGTGTCATGAACACTTCAAATCCCCGAAGCAAGGTATGTTCCAGGCCGCCAGGATTCATTTCCTCGTCAGAGCTTTCTGCCCAGGTGTATTTCAGTGACTGGTGTGGGTGAGGTGGGAAACTAGATTTAAAGGCAGGAGCACCTAATAGTGTTGTCTGATTCATAAAAATGTGCATTATAAAAATGTACTTATAAATAAAAGTTTCAAGTTAAAAAGTACTGCTGAGCACGCACCGTTCGCGGGTATTGGCTCACCCTTCTATGTCGCACATAATCCTCACAGAGGCCCTAGGGTGCAACTAGGGTGCCTCTAGAGCCCTCGTTTTGTAGACGGGAAGCACAGTGCTCAGCCCAGGGCTGCACGGTGAGAACGGGATAGCCCTAGGCCTGTAACCCCACCTGAGCGACTGGCCGAGTGCATCCTAAGGTGTCAAATGTGTGGTCTGCCTGATGCCTCCCTTTATTGCTCAGTTCACACAATGACCCCTCTTCCAGATCGCAGGAATCAGAATATTGCAGTGAGATTTCTTTTGTCAATAGCATGAACTGTGTTTCCTAAACCTCAGTCATTTTCTCCCCTCCTTCCACAGCACAACTCTAATGTCATTTATTTAGTGTGTCAACCTCATCCTGGGCCATATTTCTGTCATGTCAATGGGGTTGACGTGTTAGTTGCATTCTTTGGGAGAATACATATTAAGATAAGTATGTAATTATTTAAAAAATAGTATTCCTTAATGCAGCACCTAAATTTGGACATGATCCCAATTTGTATGTCCTGAACTTTCAGGGAAAACTGAATGGGTGCGTGGTGAGGTGCTAAGAGTGCAGGTGAGTCACCTGTCAGGCCACAGTGGAGGGCCATGTAGTATACTGTGCAGCAAATGCAGCATGACCTGCTTTAAATCATAAAAAATTCCAACAACAAAAAAAAATCCAAGCCCAAATTCCTTGAGGTCCCTTGGATGTCTGTTATGAGCTCCAGCCCATGGAGCCCAGTCTTCTCAGACAAAAGACGTGAGGACCGAGGGATCCCACTGTCTCTCCTGGGGTGGAGGATGAGTTCTCCAGGTGGCTGTGGGTTGCGCCAGGTCTTCTCAAGCTCCCCTCTGTGCACTGTCCCCAGATCGGCCTGTTTGACCTGGAAGTGAACTGCCTCACAAAGATCCTCTTCGGTGCTTTGGTGGTGGTGTCGCTGGTCATGGTTGCCCTCCAGCACTTTGCTGGTCGCTGGTACCTGCAGATCATCCGTTTCCTCCTCTTGTTTTCCAACATCATTCCCATCAGGTAAGCAGTGGACGAGCTTGTGTTTGGAAACTTGACTTTTCAGGGGAGTACTGTGGCCTTTGAATGTTTCCTTCTCTTTACTCATTTAAAGATCATGGTTTTGTGGCTTTTTTTGGTGGTTTGTTTATTATTTTTATTCCCCTCCTCGCCCCCAGATGGCTCCCTCGTTTATCTGCTCATTTTCTTTAGGAGGTACCGGGAACCAAACCCGGGACCTCCGATGTAGGAGGTGGGTGCCCAGTTGCTTGAGCCACATCTGCTCCCAGTTTTGTGGCTTTTAGAAGGAGCCAGTCTCTTGGTAGAGTGATGACCAAGAATGACCAAGGTCAGGAGGGTGGACCATGCTTTGTGGCTGTAGGACTAGACAAGCACATTCTTCTATGAACTGTCGTTTCTTGAATAAGTCTCTGCTCAAAAGATCTTGCCTTGTCCAGTCTATGTTAGGGATGCCAAATAGAGTCCACCTCATGTGCCAGCTCTGACAGCTTGGCAAGTAGGTACCAGGAGTACTGTGTTGAGAAGGATTCTGAGTCTGAGTTTGGGCTCCAGGGCATATTAACTTTGTGACTGATTAGTAACATCTGCCACAGATATGCAAAAGAAGAGTGGTAATATCTGCCAATTGTTTGCCTAGTTGATGTGGGGACTGAATAAACTGTTTTTAAAAATTATATAAGTAATAGATGATCATAGTATAAAAGAATGAAGATGGACATTAGCAAAAGAAGAAAATAAAAAATCATCTCTTTTCATTATGGCCAGGTAATAATCACTGTTACTATTTTGGGATATATTTTTCTAGTCTCCTTTCTATTTTGGAAAAAAGGGATTCTGCTCTAGATAAAACCTGCCTTTTTTTTTTTTTTTTTTTTTTTTTTTTAACAGAGAAGTATATTGTGAATATGTTCTAGGTTTAACAATTTATTTAGTCCCATGTTGTTGGAAACTTGTTTTTTATTATTTTCTCCCGTAGTAAGTGATCCATAAATATTTATTTAACTTTTAGTATGTATCATCTCTACCTTACACTTAAATATTGTCTTCCATTTTGTCTTGCGCTTTTGCATATCTGTTTCATCCCAGCTAGAATTAGATGCTGGGATGCTCTAGATGTTAGTTTCAAATAATAAGCAAGTCTACTTTACTGCTGGAAAAAAAAGAGAGAAGTGTTTGTGGTATAGTGTTAAATGAAAATGTAGGTTATTAAGTTCTAGCTACAACATTATTGAAAATTAGTTAATTGAATGAATATTCATATGGCCCAGGGATATACATTAAATGACAAGCAGTTTGATTGGTTTATAGGATTATGAATAATTTTGAAGACTTGTTTGTTTTTGCAATAAAGTAATATTTTAAAACTAGTAAACTATTTAAATTGTTTTAGCTTAGGGAACAAATAATTTTTTAAAAAACAAAAAACAAAGCAAAATTAAGTTAAAATAGCTAACTACCTCTTTGGTTTTGTTTGTTTGTTTTTTTAAATGACTTCCATCCATAACAGGAGAGTTCCTTGAAAATAACGGCTTGTTTAGCGAGTTATTTGATAGTGGTGTTGACTCTTGTTAAATCAGTGAATTCAGTGCCAGCCTTGTGTTTCCAAAGGGAGCAATTCCAGATGTTACGGCACAAATGATGTTTATGTAGAGTCCAACTTGTTTATTGCATGAGCTCCAGGAGCCCTCTGTACTCTTGTTAACCCATTTGCTCTGGTTTTCTGCCTAGTTTGCGTGTGAACCTGGACATGGGCAAGATTGTGTATAGCTGGGTGATTCGAAGGGATTCCAAAATCCCTGGGACTGTGGTTCGCTCCAGCACGATTCCTGAGCAGCTGGGGAGGATTTCCTACTTACTCACAGACAAGACAGGTGAGCGTATCCCAGGGCCCAAGCAGGACGCAGGGTGAAAGACAGCGCCCAAGTGCTGTGACCAAAACTCCCTGACTCTCTTCCTACAGATATTAGAGATGCATGCTGCTGCTATTGTGTTGTCCTATCTTTTGAGGTGGAGGGGGGAGGCTGATTATTTGATGATAATGGCGATGGCAGCAAATGCTTACAGATTATACTAATTATGTGGAAAGCACTGTTCAGAGGTACAATTTACAGTAATGCAGTTAATCCCCATCCAAACCTCATGAGTTAGGTAATGTTGTCCCATTTTATTGAGAGGTTCGGTGGCTTGTCACTGTTACATCATGGTAGAACCAGGCTTTGAACCCAGGCAGTCTGACCTCAAGGGCTGCTTTCATAACCACACACCCCGATACTGCCCCGCAATTCAACCCCTGTCCATTTAGTTCATAGTGGCTAAGAGCAGGGATTGGGGAGTGGAGAGACGGGGTTTAAGTTTCTTCTCTATCACTGAGTGGCTATAGGGTGGAAGGGAATCTGTTGCGGCGATCCCAGGTGTCTCCCCAAACCAGAGATGATCCAGGCTTCAGGGAGGACAGGAACCCGGGAAGTTCTGTATTTGTCAGTAACAGGACCCCTGGGACAGTCTTCGTAGGGCTCTGTCATTCTTCTAATCATCTTCTCTCCACGTTTTCTTTCTGCTCCAGATTCCTACAAGATAGAATCTGATTGGCCTAGTATATATCATGTGCCACTCTTATGGCCAATGAAATGGGTCATGAACTTTGATTGACAGGCCCTCCAGGCCATCCCAGGGAATGTGGGTGGTAATTTCCCCATGGAATCTGAGGGTCCCATTTTCAAAAAAGGAGGACTGGGATTCTGGGCAGACAAAATCCTACAGATTTCTAACCTGCTCCTGCCCAGGGCAGTATTTAAACCATGTGTGACAAAATAGTAGTTATCATAGTCTAGTCCTGGAATGCAGGCACAGTTACTCATTTGTCTTGTGTTTCAGGAACTCTTACCCAGAATGAGATGGTTTTCAAACGGCTCCATCTTGGAACGGTGGCCTATGGACTTGACTCAATGGATGAAGTACAGAGCCACATATTTAGTATTTACACCCAGGTAAAGCCTCCTGTTTCAATACCCAAGACAATTCCTTCGCATTTTGTTACCAGCATACTGAGATGTAATTCACATACTATACGATTCACCCATTTAAAAGTACAATGCTGTGGTTTGGTTTGTAGTATATTCAGAGTTGTGCTGCCATCACCACAGTCAATTTTAGAACATTTTCAGCACTCCCAAAAGAAACCCAGTACCCATGAGCAGTCACTCCCCATTTTCTCCCAACTCCACTTCCTCCCCAACTTCGAGAAACCACTAATCCTTTACATAGAATGAAATTAAAATTAAGGTTTCCCTATTTTCCTTGTGCCCAGGGCTGAAATGCTCTATTGAAGTGTTAGTGTATATTGGGGAAAACCTAATAGAAAATTATTTGCCTGAGAACCTACTGGTTATTTATACGTAAGTTTATGAACATATTTATTTTTTCCTCTTCCCTAGCTGTGAGCCAAGGCAGGAATAATTAATGGTCTAATTGTGAAATAATCATGATATTACTGGTTAGCTTTTGTTGGGGATTGGATCACCACACCCCCCCAAAAGACATGTTCAGATCTTAATCTGTGTTCCTGTGGATTTGAACCCAGTTGTCAGTAGGACCTTCTGAGGTTGTCATTATTGGTTAAGATGTGGCCGTGTTGAACCAGGCTGGTCTTAAGCTGTATGACTGGAGACCTTATAAAGAGGAAATATGGGTGTTGTCAGTCAGAAGAAGCCTGAGCTCAGATGGAGCCAGAGAGGAGAGAGAGCGCAAGCACCCTGTGACAGAGGACGGCCACCCCCAGAATGCTGCCGACCCCGGGGGAAGGCAGGCTTGCTGCCATCTTCATTTCAGGCTTTTATCCTTCAAAACCATGAGACAATGAATGCTTCTGTTTAAGCCAACACTTTGCGTGGTATTTGTCGTAGCGACTCTGGCGAACTCGGACGTTTTGATTTCTCTTCTGCATTCAGCTCAGCAATCAGGTGGAAGAAGTTACTTTCTCGGAGATGACTTACAACTTAGCTACCCCTACTTTTTTTTTTTTTTTAAATCCTACAAACTTTTTCAAAACCATTCATTTTTCAGGGAAAGACATTCTTGGTAAGTATCCTAATATTCCTAAAAAGTCTCTTCCTTGGCTGCTCATCAGAATTAATGGTAGGGTTTAAAAACAAAACAAAACAACAACAAAAAAGACATTTACTTGGGCCTAATACCTAGAAATTCTGATTCATGAAGGACTAGGGTAGGTCCTGGGTTTCAGTGTTTTAAAAGTAAGATGAGACAAAACAGACCAACAAAGCTACAGTGATTCTTTTGCACGTCTGGGGCTAAGATGTATGTTACACACTTTTTGGAGACAACAAGAGAATAGAATTTTTTTTGCTTAAACTTATCAAAATAGATAATGACACTGTGGTCAGAAGGCCAGTTAAGATGTGAAGGAAAAGCCTCTGAATAAGGGTTAAAGGCAGAATCCCTGAGTCCTTGTGGCACAGAGTCAACATGTAATTTACTGGAATATTTGCTAGCAGACACACCTGGGTTTCCAGGGTGTCTCTTGGAAATGGGATGGCAGGTGATAGTGTGTGAAAGCTGGGGCTGAATTTAAGTGGAGTATAGTTAATTTGAAACTCCCGTCTAATGTCACCTGCAACTGGTAGTGAAACACTTATGCTTCTTCTAGGACCATGTGTATGCACTGTGGCTCATTGGGCCTTTTCTAAGGATTTTTTAGGACTGCTAAAAAATCATGAAGTGCCTCAAAGGACATTATTGGGCCATATGAAAAAATTGAAAGACTGTAAGCTTTAGATCAGTGTTAAATTTCTTGAACCTGGTAACTGTACTTAAGGTGCTTACATAAATGAATATCCTGTTCTTAGGAGATACACATGGAAGTGTTAAGTGTTCCAGGAGCATGGTGTATACAACCTACTTTCTGTAAATTTGAAGTTATTTCAAATCAGAAAGTAAAACAGAACAAAACAAAAAGAATCACGTGGACCTCCTAGGAGAGGGAAGATAAGGCACAGGGCCCCTAGTCTCCTTCTCTCTGATCCCTTGTCTGCTGTTTGGCATTCATCGTTGGTGTCCAGGGCTCTGTGTGTGCTGCTCCCTTGCCTTCCATTGCCTGCTGCTCCACTCTGTCTCCAGCCTCTCCTTGCTCTGGAGCTTCACACTGGAGCACACCTGCCACTGGCATTGCTGCGTGGTGGGTCCTGATGTTCTTCCCTCACCCCTGAGCCATTTCTCTTCTAGAGGTTCCTGTCTTAGCAAATGCCACCCTTATCCACTTTGTTGCTCAAGCCCAGGATTTGGGAATCCTCCCCTATTCCTGCTCCTTCATCTCTTGCCTTCAGGAATGGGCCCCTCTGTGGTACTTGCTTCCACCAGGTTCTCCATTTGGCCTTTTGCTTTCATCTCTTCTGACTTGCTTGGCAGAAGCCACCTTTGCCTCGCCTGACTGTCCGCTCTCACCTCCAGCAGGGCTGCCCTGCTTCCCTGATTGCTCCCCTCCCACCCACTCTTTAGGTGCAGGAGTGCCCTCATGCCACCGACTCCCTCCTGGGTCCAGCCTCAGCCTGAGCCCCCTCCCCACCGTTCATCCTCTCCTGCTCTGTGCAGTGCTTAGGGTGGGGTGAGCTCCTCATTTCTGTATCTTGGAAGGAATTCCCTCTGAACCATCAACTCCAAATGTCTCCAGTTCCTTCTGCCGGGGCTCATCCTTTGGATTCTTGCATTTATAAGCACCTGGCTAGACAGTTGTAGCCCTCTTGCCGGGGAGTGCCGACCCTGCTGATGATTATGTAAGACAGTTTCACGGGTGGTGGTATGTGTGGCCAGCAGGAGGCGCTCCCTTGCCCATTTGCCCATTTTTGTGGGCTTTTTTTTTTTTTTTTTTACGAGCTTGTGGCATTTATAGAAGCCATCCTTTCTAAGGATATTTGTGTATTTCAGCTTTTGTGGTTCATGTTTTGGTTTGGCTTGACTTGTAAAGTGTTAAATCTCAGAAAACATTTTTCATCATGAACTCCACCTGATAACCTTTCTTCCGCGGAAGCTCTTAAACGGATTTGCCCTTCCTGCTCTGGGGTCTGAAATAGCCTTGCGTCCCAGGGTTAGGTGTAGTGAGGCTGGATGTGCCCGCAGCTCTAGCACAGATCGCCTCCTTTCTCAGGACAGCTACCAAGCCTCGCAGCAGCACAGGAAAGCTTTCCAGTGTGTGCTTTTTAAAACAGCTTTATTGAGGTATATTTTACATACACAAAATCCACCCATGTTAAATGTGCAATTCCATGGTTTTTAGTAAGTTTACAGAGAGTTGTGCAATCCTCACCACCCCAAAAAGATTCTCTTGTGCCCATTGCAGTCATTCCCCTGATAGAATTAAAAAAAAAAAAAAGTATGGTAAAAATATATGTATGACATAAAATTTGCCATTTTAACCATTTTATGTGTCCAATTCAGTGGCATTAATTACATTCACAATATTGTGCTACAGTCATCACCATCTATTACCAAGACTTTTCCATCATCTCAAACAGAAATTCTGTGCTCCTTTGTTTATTCTAGATATTTCATATAACTGAAATCATACAATATTTGCCCTTATGTGCCTTACCTAATGTTTTCATTTCAGAGTAATGTTTTCAGGTTGCATCTATGTTGTAACATGTATCAGAACTTTATTTTTTTACAGCTGAACAATATTCCATTCCATTCTGCATATACCCTATTTTGTTTATTCTGTTCAGCTGTTGATGCACACAAGTTATTTCTTTTTTTTTTTAAGATTTTATTTATTTATTCATTCATCCCCCCCTTGCTGCTCGCGCTCGCCGGGTCAGCCAACCACGCCACGCGGGCGGGCCCGCCCTCACCAGGAGGCCCCGGGAACCGAACCCGGGGCCTCCCACATGGCAAACGGGAGCCCTACTGATTGAGCCACAGCCACTTCCCTCACACAAGTTATTTCTATCCTTTGCCTGTTGTGAATAATGTTGCTGTGAACATTGGTGTGCTGGTGTCAGTTTGAGTCCTTTTTAATCCCTTTGGGTGTTATACCAAGGAGTGGAATTGCTTGGTCACATGGTGATTAATAATATAATTTTTTTAGGAGTATTGAACCCAGGACCTCAAACATGGGAAGCAGGCGCTCAACCACTTGAGCTACATCTGCTCCCCAATAATAGAATTTTATAAGTGTTTCTTAAAGTCTGGTGTTTGAAACCACTGAGTCAAACCACTTGGGGCAGAGTCGGATACTCTGAGTAGTGCCCAGATCTGCAGTTTAAAAGATGAACCAGATGACTCCGAAAGTACAGCAGAGTTTAAGAACAGCTGCTGTGGCTCTTTGATTTGCTGGTATTTTTAAGAAAGTCACTGCCTAAATCTGTAGCTCCAGATCAGAGTTTGCAAGGTGACCCACTGGGGTGGGAAGAAAAATATGAAAGCTGCTATTTACATTTCATTTTCATCTCCAAAATTAAAGCAAATTTTAAATCTTGCTAATTGTAAATATCGTGACTGATCCTGGGGCCCTTCCTTGATGAACATTTGTCAAATACGGCCCTTGAGGTTTCCTGCGGAAGGAGTTGGAACTTTACCATGTTTATTTTCAGAATGTTTAATGTATATTGCAGTTTATGAGCATCCAGGTGACTCTTTAACTAGATGAGCCTCATAAAGAAGACAAGTAGCTTTAAAAGATTTAAAAGATTAATACAAGCCTAAGTACACAAGAAAATGGCCAACACATGAGAGAAAATCATGACAGCCCAAGCAGATGTGAGGATTTCCCTCCCCTCCCCCAGCTTATTTATTTAGTATTTTTTTAAAATTGAGATATAATTCACCCTTTTAAAGTGTACATACAATTCAGTGGTTCTTAGCATATTCACAAAGTTGTGAAACCACCACCATTATCTAATTTCAGAATATTTTCATCACCCCCAAAAGTTCAGCCTTCCAGTTCCCGATCCCAGCCCAGGCAACCACCAGTCTACTTTCTGTCTCTATGCATTTGCAAATTCCGGACATTTCGTATAGATGGAATCAAACAATATGTGGCCTTTTGTGACTGGCTCTTTATCAGCATCACATTTTCAGGGAACACCTGTGCTGTAGCCGTATCAGTGCTTCATTCCCCTTTATGGCTGAATAACAGAAAGGACGATTTGAAGTGTAACTTTAAATCTATAATCCCCAGAGCACCTTACCCTGAGCATTTGTTTTCCTTGAGATATTAGCTAATTTTGTGGGATCTATTGGTTTTTGTTTTCATCACATCTTTTTTTTTTTTTTAACTTTATTTTGTACATTTAATAATTGAAAATATAAACAATTAAAAACTAAAAAGTAAACAGAGATGAATAAATATATACATTTCTCAATTAAATATAATGGATACATGTACTTTTTTTTGTTTTTTTGTTTGTTTTTGAATCAAACAATATATTACACAATATATTTGCTTCATAGTAACGCATTCATACAGTATTTGTCCTTTTGTGTCTGGCTTGCTTCACTCAACATAATGTCCTCCAGGTTCATCCATATTGTGATAGCATTACGATTTCTTTCCTTCTTATAGCTGAATATTATTCCATCGTGTGTATATACCACATTTTGTTTATCCATTCATCAGTTGATGGATACATGGGTTGTTTCCACCTTTTGGCAGTTGTGTATGATGCTGCTATGAACATTGGTGAGCAGATGTCTGTTCATGTCACTGCTCTCAGTTCTGGGTATATGCCTTCAAGTGGTATTTCCAGTTCACATGGCAGATCTATATCTAACTTTCTTAGGAACCGCCAAATAGACTTCCACAGTGGCTGTACCATTCTACATTCCTACCGACAGTGAAAAAGTATTCTTATCTTTTCACATCCTGTCCAACACTTGTAGTTTTCTGTCTTTTTAACAGTGGCCATTCTAATAGGTCTGAAATGATATTTCATTATAGCTTTGATTTGCATTTCCCTAATAACCAGTGATGTTGAACATTTTTTCATGGTTTTTTTTTTCTGCCATTTGTATTTCTTCTTTAGAAAAATGTCTACTCAGGTCTTTTGCCCATTTTTTAATCAGGTCATTTGTCTTTTTATTGTTGAGTTGTAGGATCTATTTATATATCATGGATATTAGAACCTTGTTGGAAGTGATTTCCAAATATTTTCTCCCATTGAGTCAGCTGCCTTTTTACCCTCTTTACAAAGCCCTTTGAGGTGCAGAGGTGTTTAATTTTGAGGAGGTCCCATTTATCTATTTTTTTTTTTTCTTTTGTTGCTTGTGCTTTGGGTGTAAGGTTTAAGACAACCCCACCTACTACAAGGTCTTGTAGATGTTTCCATACATAATCTTCTAGGAGTTTTATGGTCCTGGCTTTTATGTTTAGGTCTCTGATCCATTTTGAGTTGATTTTTGTATAGGGAGTAAGATAGGGGACCTCTGTCATTCTTTTATGAATATCCAGTTCTCAAGCACCATTAGTTGAAGAGACTGTTCTGTCCCAGAAAAAATGGACTTGGTAGGCTTATCAAATATCAGTTGACCATGGAGGTGAGGGTCTATTTCTGAACTCTCAATTCGATTCCATTGATCAATGTCTCTGTCTTTATGCTAATACCATGCTATTTTGACCACTGTAGCTTTATAATACACTTCAAGGTCAGGAAGCTTGAATCTTCTAACTTTACTCTGCCTTTTTAGGATTTATTTTGCTATTTGGTACCCCTTTCCCTTACAAATAAATTTGGCAATTGGGTAATTGACTTTTCTGTTTCTAGTAGGCTGTTGGAGTTTTGATTGGTATTGTGTTGAATCTGTAAATCAGTTTGGGTAGAATTGACATCATCATGATATTTTATTCTTCTAATCCATGAACATAGAATGTTCTTTTATTTGTTTAGATCTTCTTTGATTTCTTTTAGCAGTATATTGTTTTCTGAATACAGATCCTTTACATTCCTGATTAAATTAATTCCTAGATATTTGAGTCTTTTTGATGAATAACAGTGGTGATAGTGGGCATCCTTGTCTTGTTCCTGATCTTACAGCAGGGGTTCTTAACCTTTTTTGTTCCATGGACCCCTTGCCAGTCAGGTGAAAACCACAGACCCCATACTAAGCCCAACACTATACTGTGTATTATTTAATAAATATATCACACCCTCACCAACACGTCCCCACAAGAATAATGTTCTTTTGAATTTCTACTCAAGCTCATGGACCCCTTGTTAAGAACCCCTGTCTTAGAGGGAAAGTGTTCAGCCACTCCCCATTGAGTATGATGTTGGCTGTAGGGATGTCCTTTATTATGTTGAGGAACTTTCCTTCTATACTTAATCTTTTTTTTTTTAATTTCAAGCTCTCATTTATTAGTGTATCACTAATAATAATAAAAAAATGCGGCTCCAAAGATAGTCTTATATCATTCTTTAAAAAAGGAAACTGTTCCTTTTAACTTTACACCCACCCCCACACCCCAATCTCAAAACACATCATTTAATTGTCTTGGTCATGGACGTTTCCAAGATGAGATTTTATATTTTGCTCCCATAGCTTCTGGTTATCAGAAAACCCATGCTTTCCTTTGTTGAAGGAGTTTGGCCCTGCTGATGTTGGTGTATCCCTTCCAATATTCTTCATCCTCATCTTTGCTTTGGGGGGCGTTTCCTCTGGCTCACTATCTTCATCTTCATTAAAAGCTGCTGCTACTGAAAGGGTTTTTGGAGCAAGAGTTGGAACAGTTTCTTTAGGCTTACTTGATCCAAGTTTGATGGATATGGCTTTGTTGTCTGACTACCTATGGCAAATCCAAACTTGGAGATCTTTATAGGCTTTGTTGGGAGGTTTCCAGCTTCTTCTTCAGCTGATCACTTCTCAGCGCTGCGACTGGAACTTTCCCCTCCATTACTGGAAGAAACAGTCTTAGTTTTCACAGGTTTTTCTGCTGCTTCTTCAGGTCCTCCGACGGTTCCAGCTTGCTGCGGCTTCTCCGTGTTCTCCTCTCCCGCCTTCTGGTCTGCCATTTTCCCCGCCGCGGCCTCCCCTGCTGCCACGCCCTATACTTAATCTTTTCAAGTGTTTTTATCAAGAAAGGATGCTGGATTTTGTCCAGTGCCTTTTCTACATCAATAGAGATGATCTTATGTTTTTTTTTTTTCTTTTGAAATGTTAATATGGTGTATTATATTAATTGATTTTCTTATTTTAAAACACCCTTGCATGCCAGAAATAAAAACCACTTGATTGCAGTATATAATTCTTTTAATATACTGTTAGATTCAATTTGCAATTATTTTGTTGAGAATTTTTGCATCTATGTTCATTAGAGAGATTGGTCTGTGATTTTCTTTTCTTGTATCTTTTTCTGGCTTGGGTATTAGGGTGTTGCTGGCTTCATAAAATATGTTGGGTAATTTTCCCTCCTTTTTAGTTTTTCACAAGAGTTTAAACAGGATTAGTATTAATTCTTCTCGAAATGTTTGGTAGAATTCACCCATAAAGGCATCTTGTCCTAGACTTTTCTTTGTTGGAAAATTTTTGATGACTTATTGTTTCTTTATTTGTGATTGGTTTGTTGAATTCCTCTATTTCTTGTAGAGTCAATTTAGGTTGTTTGTGCATTTCTAGGAATTTGTCCACTTCATCTAGTTTGTCTAATTTGTTGGCATACGGTTTCTCGTAATATCCCCTATGATCCTTTTTATTTCTGTGTTGTCAGTCGTAATATCCCCCTTTTCCATTCCTGATTTTATTTCCATCTTTTCTCGTTTTTTTCTGTTAGTCTAGCAAAGAATTTATTGGGTTTATTGATCTTCTCAAAGAACCAGCTTTTGGTTTTGTTGATTTTCTCTATAGTTTTTTTGTTCTCAAGGTCATTTATTTCTTCTCTAATTTTTGTTATTTCTTTCTTTCTGTTTGCTTTGGGATTGGTTTGCTGCTCTTTTTCTAGTTTCTCCAGTGTTCAGTTAGGTGTTTGATTTGAGCTCTTTCCTCTTTTCTTTTTTTTTTTTTTTATTGTGGGTAAAAATCAAAATTTCACAATACATACCAATATTTGTAAAATGATATATAAATATATATGCATATATGTGCATTTGCTTACAAAAGTGTTTATATATATATATAAACATATATATATATATATATATATATATATACTTTTTTTTTTTTTAAGAGGTGCTTAGGTTACCTAAATATTACATGGAATCTACAGGGATTCCCATGTTCCCCACCTCCCACACCTCTCACCACATCCCACACAAACATCTCCCACAAGTGTGGCCCATCACCCTCAATGGACTTACACATCCTGGGGCCTTGCCATCAACCATAGACCACAGTTCACATCGTAGACCACACTCTCTCCCACACAGTTCTGAGTGGTGTTGCTGATTTAAAATGGCCTACATCCGTTGCCACAACGGCACTCAGGACAACCTCCAAATCCCAAAAAAGCCCCTGTATTTCAACTGCACATCCCCTCCCTGCCCCGAAAGTGTCCAGTGGCCACTGGCTCCACCTCACTGTTATAATTTCTTCCATTGCTAGATTCACCATTTGTGTACAACAGAATACCATCAAGTCCACTCTAGTCCATAGTTCTTCCTCCAATCCTGAGGGGACTGGGATGGTGATGCCCACTCCACCTCCAAGTGAGAGAGGGGGGCTTATATCCCATGGATATGGTGGGTGGGATGATCCTGCCTGCAGATGCAGGCCCTCTTCATTCCCTGGGATGGCCGTTGCCCATTGTTGTCTCCTCACCAGGTGACTTGGATGAGTCCATTGAGCTGTAGGGTAAGAGTTGCAGCTCCACCAAGATTACACACACACCTGGCACATAGGTAGGCCAGAGGCACCAGTGTCTGGAAGTATACCTAAAAACTCCAGCATCACATATAGGTTTGATTAGAAGGGACTGATGAACCATGTGCAGGGAGGACTTATTTGAGTCCAATTCTGTCACTCTCAGGAGCGCAGATTCCAAAATAGAGCCCACTGATAAGGCGTCAGTCTCTGGGGCTATCCCCCCTTATATAGGACCTGGGTGTCTCCAAAGCTCTCAGGAGCCCCTCTGTATGGGGTGATATGCACTTTGATGTTCTATGAGCTCCTACTGAGGTGTGCGTGAGCGTTACCTCTGGGATGACCTCCCGACTCTCTTTGAAGTCTCTTAGCCACTTGAACTCATTTGTCTTTACCTTTTCCCTCTTTTATTCGAGTTCTTTTTCCAGTCGTGTTGCCAGTTGGCACTTGGTATTAATCCCTTGTTGCCAGGGAGGCTTATCCCCGGGAGTCATGTCCCATGTTGGGGGGAATCTTCTTTTCTTATATAGGCATTTAGGGCTATAAATTTCCCTCTAAGCATTGCTTTTGCTGTATACCATAAGTTTTGAAAAGTTGTGTCCTTGTTTTCATTTGTCTCTAGATATCTACTAATTTCTCTTGCAATTTCTTCTTGACCCAATGATTTTTTAGGAGTGTATTGTTTAGCCTCCACTATTTGTAAAATTTCTCCTTTCCCACCTATTACTGATATCTAGTTTCATTCCATTATTATCAGAGGAGGTGCTTTGTATAATTTCAATCTTCTTAAATTTATTGAGAGCTGTTTTGTGGCCCAACATGTGGTCTACCCAGGAGAAAGATCCATGAGCTCTTGGGAAGAATGTATAACCTGCTGATTTGGGGTACAGTGCTCTGTATATGCCTGTCAGGTCCAGATCATTTATCATATTGTTCAAGTTCTCTATTTCCTTGTTAATCTTTTGTTTAGTTGTTCTATCCATTAGTGTGAGTGGTGTATTGAAGTCACCAACTATTATTTTAGAGATATCTATTCCTCCTTTCAGTTTTACTAGCGTTTGCCTCATGTATTTTGGGGCACCCTGGTTAGGTGCATAGATATTTATGACTGTACTCCTTCCTGGTGGATTATCCCCTTTATTAATATGTAATGGCCTTCTGCATCTCATCGCTTTTTTGCACTTAAAGTCTATTTTGTCCAACACTACTATAGCTACCTCTGCTCTCTTTTGGTTACTGTTTGCTTGAAATTACTTTTTCCAGTCTTTCACTTTTAGTCTATTTCCATCCTTGGGTCTAAGGGGAGTCCCCTGCAGACAGATTATGGATTGCGCATGTTTTCTTATCCATTCTATCAGCCTGTGTCTTTTGATTGGGGAGTTTAATCCATTAACATTCAGTGTTATTACCATAAAGACACCATATTATCCTTGGCTTTCATATGTCATATCTTTTTTTTGTCTGTCTTTTTAGCCTTTTGGTTACCCTTTCTGATAGTCTTCACTTTTACTCTCCCTAAGCCTCCCACACTTGTCTTGTCTTTTCTGACTGCAGAACTCCCTTCAATGTTTCCTTTGGCAGTGGATTCTTGTTTACGAACTCTCTTCTCTTTATCTGTGAATATTTTAAACTCACTGTCATATTTGAAGGACAGTTTGCCAGATAAAGAATTCTTGGGGGAAGCGGCTGTGGCTCAATCAGTAGGGCTCCCGTTTACCATATGGGAGGCCCCGGGTTCGGTTCCCGGGGCCTCCTGGTGAAGGCAAGCCCGCCCGCACGGCGTGGTTAGCTGACCCAGTGAGCACAAGCAGCAAGGGGGGGATGGATGAATAAATAAATAAAATCTTAAAAAAAAAAAAAAAAGAATTCTTGGCTGGCAGTTTTTCTCTTTTAGTACCTTAATTATATCATATCACTGCCTTCTTGCTTCCATGGTTTGAAGAGAAATCTGCACTAAGTCTTACTGGAAGTTCCTTGTATGTGATGTTTGGTTTATCCCTCACTGCTTTCAGAATTTTTTCTTTATCTTTGGTATTTGGCATTCTGAATATTATGTGTCCTGGTGTAAGTCTATTTGGGTTTATTCTAATTGGGTATGCTGTGCTTCCTAGACACATATATTCATGTCTTTCATGAGAGTTGGGAAATTTTTGGCCATTATTTCCTCAAATACTCTTTCTACCCCTTTTCCCTTTTCTTCTCCTTTTGGAATTCCTGTAACACATATGTTGGTTTGCTTCATGCTATCATTCAACTCCTTGAGCCCCTGTACAATTTTTTCCATTCTTTTTTCTCTCTGTTCTCTTTGCAATTTAGCTGTTCTGTCCTCTATGTCATTGATTCTTTCTTCCATGATTTCAAATCTGCTGTCATATACATCTGTTGTATTTTAAATCTCACTTTTATCTTTCATTCCCATTAAGCGCTGTTATTTTTCTATTCAAGTTTTCAAATTTTTCTTTGTGCTTACCTAGTGTCTTCTTACTTTATTTTGTTTCTTTAGCCATGTTGTCCTTCAACTCCATGATTTGATTTATTTTTATTTTTTTAAGATTTATTTATTTACTTTATCCATTTTAACCCCCCCCTTCCCCATTTGCTGTTTTGTGTCCATTCGCTGGGCAAGTCTCTGTGTCTGTTTCCTGCCATGTCTTCTCCTCGTCCTCCTCCAGTCTTCACCAGGATTTGATCCTGGAAACCTCCGATGTAGGAGAGACGTGTTCTGCCGCCTATGCCACCTCGGTTCCTGGTTTCCGGAGTTTCGGAGCATCTTGTCTTGTCTCTCCCCTGTGTCTCTCTCCTGTTATGTCATCATCTTGCTGCATGGCTCCCGGGGCCTGGTGGCTCACCGGCACACAGAGCCTGGCAGCCCATGCATCTTCTATATATATATATATATATTTTATTTTACCGGGAGGTCCCGGGGATCGAACCCAGGTCCCTCCATATGGCAGGTGGACACCCAACCATTTGAGCCACATCCACCCCCTCCATGATTTGATTTAAGAGATTTTTATGAACCTCACTGATTATTGTCTGGAGATTTTATTTTTTTCCTTTGCCTGAGACATATATTCCTTTTTCTTAGCATAGCTTGTGATTTTTTTGCTGATGTCTAGCATCTGATTATGATGCTGAGTTTACTCTTATGTTCAGTTTCTCTCACTTAGGGATTTACTTTTAAGTAGCTGTGTGCTACCACTATTCTTTGACTCTTGGTTCAACTTGTCCTAGATATTTAGGATTTTCCCTATTTAACTGCTCAAACCAGGGCTAAAAACCCAGTAATGGGGTGCAAACCGGTTTCCAAGGGCCTTGGAGAGGGTGGCATTACAGGCACCTGCTTGCCTCTTCTCTTTCTTTATTATTATTTTTTCCTTTTTCTTGAACTTTTCTGGTTTGTCCAGTAGATGACACTCTTTGACAGAACGCTCAGGTCAGGCCCCAGGTGCTGGGGGTGAAAGCATTCAGTGTAACTACTCAGTGGGTGGGCGGTACAGAAGCAGTGTCTTCAGGGCAGGCCAAGCCTTGCAAACAAACTTTCTCAGAAGCTTCTTTCCTCCCTTGGCCAGCTGTACCCTTCCACCTTCTGAGTCCTCAGCAACCAGCCCAGGGCAATAGGGAGGGTGTTTGAGAAAGCAAATTGTCTTTAGTTCTGGTTCTCAGGTTCTCAGAGCAAACAATGTCATGGCCCACCCAGCCTAGAAGTGTGTGAGCCCTCCAACCCAGCAGACCAAGTTCCCTGGGCAAAATCTGAATTTGCTGTAGGCTGTATCCCTCCCTCTTCCCTTTCTTGGGGAAGAGGATCCCTGTACCCCCCCTCAGTCCGTAGCTACCTGCCAGGGGCTGGAGGACCCAGTGCTGTTTGCTTCGAAGGTGGGGGGATGGGTGCTAGCAGCTGCTGCTTCAACTTTACTCGAGATTTTTCCAGCCAGCCGAGGCTCCTTTCCTTTTGCCCTTCTCTCTTCTGGGTGGTGTCTAACCCTCCTCTGGTGTTCTAAGCCTTAAAACAGTTTTCCAGACAGTTTCTGCTTGTCCTCCAGCTATTTTTCTGGGAGAAAGTTAGCCCTCTGCCTCGCTAATCCTCCATCATCCTGGAAGTCCTTCTAATATGATTTTAGCATTTTTGTGGGTTTTTGAAAAATGAGTGTTTGTGAATGTATGAGTTTGTGGTTTAGTTTCCTGTGCCACATGATTCATTCAGTTCCTCTATACTTCTGACCTGCTGGGCGATATTCTCATTTTCTGCATCCATAGGAAACATATATAAGCTTCATTTATCTTTTCTTGAGGAAGATTTATTTTATCTATATGTTTTCTGTTGGGACACAGAGCTTACTTTGTTTTAAACTCATTTTCAAAATCTCTATTAGTTCTTTATAATATGTTATCACTGCAGAAAAAAATCTTTAAACACAGGTAAGCACAAAGAAAAACACTGAAATCACTTGTTTTCATATTATTCACAGATAACCATTTGGAACACCTCAGTGTATAAAATGCCAAACCATTTTCTCAGCTTTTGTGTGTTCGGAAAAATATCTGCTCAGTGTGAATGTGTGTCTATTCTTCCTCTGCTTCCCCCCAAAAAGAAAGCACCTGTCTTCATTTGTCAGCACTGCTGTGACAAATACCACAGATTGGTTGGTTTTAAACAATAGGAATTACCATCTCACAGCTTGGGAGGCTAGAAATTCAAAATCAGGGCATCTCCAGGCCAGGCTTCCTCCTGGAATCTGTAGTGTTCTATACTGGCCTGCTGGCAATCCTTGGGGTTCCTTGGCTTGTAGATGCGTCTTTGCCTCTGTCACGTGGTGACCTCTCTCTCATTCTCTTCTAACTGACTGCATTGGGATTTCTTCTGCACATAAGGACTTCAGCAGTATTGGATTAAGGCCTGTCAGGATTGAATTTCTCCTCCTCCCAGGAGGATCTTCAAAGGTCCTATTACAAATGAGTTCACTCTCACAGCAGTGGGGGTTATGTCTTGGGCATGATTCAATCGACCACAGAACCATGTTCTTGTAATTCTTTAAACTAGAGTTGAGCATCAGAAATGCCTGTAAAGTTTTTTTCAAAATGTATGTGACTGGACCCTACTACTTGCTTTGGCTGTGCGGCTCCAGCTTGTGTATTTTTAAAAATCTTCATTGGTTACTCTGATAAGCAGTCCGGTTAAGAGCCACTGTTAGAATAACGCTGTCTAACTTCATTTTTTTTTTTAACACTCATCAATGAATGTGATTGTTTTTAATGGCTTTCTAATAGGGCTGGACCAGGGCAAGCTGAGTGAGGTATATGCCTGGGGAGTAAAATTTAAGGGGTGCTGAAAATTTAATAATCAAGACAAATTATATTTAAATGCAATATTAAAAAAAAAAAAAAAGCCATAAACCCCACAAAGAAGAAAAATAACAGAAATTTTAAGTGAAGACAGGATCTGACCCTGCGCTGGCGTCCTTGGTCCTAATCCAGGCCCTGATTCATGGTGTCAGTGTCTTCATATCAGGGTTTCTCAGCCTCGACATTTTAGCTGGAGAAGTCTCTGTCGTGGGGGTCTGTCCCGTGCACAGTAGGATGTTTAGCAGCATCTCTGGCCTCTCTCTACCAGGTGCCAGTATCACCACCCCCCAAGTTGTGATAACCTCAAATGCCTCCAGATGGTGCCAGATGTCCCCTGGGTAGCAAGATCACCCCGTTGAGAGTCTCTGTGTTATATGCGTGAATTGAAATGTATTTTCTGTTGTGCTTGAATATTTCTACTGTTAATTTTTTTTTTAAAGATTTATTTTATTTATTTGTTTCTCACTCCCCCTCGTTGTTTTACACTCTCTGTCTGCTTGTCTTCATTATTTTAGGAGGCACTGGGAACTGAACCTGGGACTTCCCATGTGGGAAGGAGACACCCAATCACTTGAGCCACCTCTGCTCCCTGCTTGTTGTGTCTCTCATTGTGTTTCCTTGTTGCATCGTCATCTTGTTGCATTGTCATCTTGTTGCATCACCCCACCATGTCAGCCCCTCTAATCAGCTCACAGTCTTGTTCATCTTCTTTAGGAGGCACAGGGAACCAAATCCGGGACCTCCCATGTGGTAGGCGGGCGCCCAAGGGCTTGAGCCACATCCACTTCTCTCTACTATTACATTTTAAACATTGCATTTATTTGGTCACTTAATCACCCTGTAACTCGGCTGACTCATTTGGAAATAGTAGCTCTGAGCCTGTCTCTGTGGTGGTAGCTCTTTGAGATTGAGTTATCAGCTTTGAGCTTATTTGAGGTGAGGTAGGGGTGGGAAGGCTATCAAAACAGACATTCCTTTTCTATAGTGGTGTATTTTTAATAATTACAACCCACTCACAATATCCATTACTATTATGAATGCTCATAAGTAGTCAATTTTAACTGCATTTAAAAAGAAAACTGGTATTCGTGATGGGCCAGCATGTGATGTTTGCCATTTTCTCTCCTGCGGTGTAGCCTGGAGTTTGCATCAGGAAATGTCCCTGCTGTGGCTCGTTAATGAGAAATGGAGGCCTAGTTTTCACTGTGTCTCGGTTCCTCATTTGTTGGCTGGGAGGCTGGCGCAGGATTCTGCTGCGCCGTATGACGTGGGATGCCCATCGCAGGACAGCAGGGGCCTTTGTATGTGGAGGTCCCAGTTCCTCCCCAGCATCACCTGGGACTGGTGGTTAGTTGTGAAATCGCTTCTGACCCCGTGTGGAGAGAGTTTGTCCTCCCTCCATGAGAGGGACCAGTGGTTTTCCCCCAGGGCAAAAAGAGTCATAACCTGCCTCTGTGGATACCACATCTGTTTTTGTTTCCCCTGGTATTTTTTAAGTAAGAAGAAATGTGTGTAGGTTAAAGGGTCTATGGGGAGGAGGCTCGAGATAAACACTGTACAATGTGAAACTCTTCCATATGGGACCATGAGGATGTTTGCAGAATGGTCCTAATACTAGGCACCCCCCAAGCTGAGCCCCCCAGTAACCATATATGTGGATTAACATTTGGTGTGTGAACGCGTCTTTTTATTTGGAAATTGAAAGAGAGAATTTCAGCATCAGTGGTTATGTGTGTCCCACCGCCACCCCCCTGAAACCTTAGTAGGAAAGTGGGCAAGTATTAATTTAAGAGAGAAATAAGCCAATGTGGAGACATCAAACGACGTATAATGTCGGTTGGAGCTATCACCCAGCTGCTCCGATTCCTTGTCACATGGGCCCCTGATCTAAAAGTGAGGTCTTTGCAAAACCGGACTGTCTGCGCTTCTCTCGTGCTGTCTTTTTGCCTTGCTTGGGAGTTGTATCACCAGGAACACAAAACCCAACTGCTCTGTGTTGTCCCACATTTGAAATATTAGTGGAAGTATTTGACTTCTTTGGTTACAAAATCAGATCGCTTACAAAGTCCAAAAGTTTGCCAGGATGCCCTTGACTCAGCCTGTGGCATTTGATTCAAACCCACCATTACTAAAACTTGCCAACCAAAGCAATGGCTCCGTCAAAGGTCTTGTTATTGACCCTAATGGTAAATAATAATTTGATCCAGGTGCTTAGGAAAGTGGGTGAAAATGAAGACACGCGTCCTTGGCTAGAACATAAATTACAGAATTCTAAAAAGTTCTCGATTTACTCTGTTCAGGAGAGAGACCCTTTCTGTAAATCTTCAGTGCTCTTTATGATTTTTAGAGTTAAATTCTTTATAATTAAAAGCACTTGGCAAGTAATGATTCATTTAAACTGTAGTTGTGATTCATTACTCTAATTACTGTTGCCATGCAGTGCCCTTTGGCCTGGAAGTGAAACTCGTGTCCTCTTGACACCAGAGGTTAACAGAGCAGGAAGCAGAACACCGTGTGTCCCCACGGTGACCAGTATAATTTAGTAATTGTCTAATTACCTGAAGAGTCTGATGCCACTGCTAAAAATAGTATTAAAAAAATTAAATGAAAGTCTTCTTCTTGTTTCTTGTAACCCATCTGGTCTCTATTTTGGGCAACCATGCATTCAGGGGTGTACAAGGCAGTTAGCTCTAAAGGATCATATCTCCTCTCTTCTCTTGGATAAAATATGTTTTTAATGGGCTGTAGAATCCAGTAACTCCATAAACATTTCTAGCTTCCGGGATTCAGTTAGTTATGGAGGCAGTAAGACTGTTGCAGGCCATCTGTTGATCAAAGCTGTGATTTTAAACCTGGAACTGACGGTGGTCAATTTAATATTTACTTCTTAGAAATGGGAAAAAAAATCGTGTCTAGCAAGGGCTCCCACTACCACCTCAGAGAATATAAGTTACTGATTTGTTGACTTTGCACCCAGTCACTACCCTAGGTTCTAGGAGTACAATGATGAATAACACAGACAAGCACTCTGTACTCACAGTCCAACAAGAGAGAGACTTATCAGGTCAACAAGCCAATTTTAGACAGTGAAGATAGCAGCACACAGGGTGACGTGGAAGCATGGCTTGCGATGGGGAAGGTAAGGGAGGGGCACTGTGATGGGGGGGTGCTCAGGGAGGGCCTCTTTGAGGAGGTAGCATTAGAATTGAGACCTGAGTGATGGGAGCCAGCCAGCCCTGCAGAGATCCAGGGACTGTGTTCCAGACAGAGGGCACAGCACGTACGAAGGCCCCGAGGTAGGAAGGAGCCTGGCAGCATTGAAAGAACAGAAGGGAGACCAGTGTGTCTACAGCAGAGTGAACGAGGAGGGAGATGACCTGAGGAGAGGCTGGAGAAGTGGGCAGTGATCGATCTGGCCGGACCCATGGACCATGGGAGGACATCTGGATTTTATTGGGCACTGATTCATAGAACAGGAACAAGTAGGTTTTTTTTGGTGGTCTTAATTTTTCATATTTCAAGGCCTACATGGCACCTGATAAAAACACAGATAGGAATGGGGCTGCTTGCTGTTGTCTCCTCTCCCCTCCACACTTGGTGGTACTGAACAGGTTCCTTGGGATTCCTGGGACTTGGTGTGGAGTATGAGTTGAAAATCATCCCTCTATCCCATTCCTCTCCAGATGAGGAAACCGAGGCATAGAGAATAGATGTGACTTCCTCAACATCGTAAAGCTGTACAGCAACCCATCCAAAAATGAAGTCCAAATTTCCTAATCCTCAATGCTCTTTTCACCATATAGATTGAAAATGTTTGCCCTAGTCTTAATCCATTATGTGGCCCTCAGAAGGCAGTCAACCATATGTTGTAAGGTATGAACAACTGGATAGATAAAGACTGCATAAGCAGTGGAATCGCTTCTGAAGTAAGAGCTAGGATCCGAAGTCAGCGTGGAAGGCAAAGGTTGCACAGAGTTAAAATTACTCTGGAATATTCTTGTACCTGCCCTAAATGGAATGCTCGACATCATTTTTCTGTAAGAAAACCTGGCTAGGTTTTCTTCCATTGTTGACTGCTGGTGGTTATTTCCATAGAGTACCAGATGAAGTTGTTGCCTTTGGTTAGAAGCCACTATTTTAAACTAAGAACAAAGTATGTTTCAAACAGTGATTCTCACCTGGAGATGATTCTGTCCCCGCGAGACGTCTGGTAATATCTAGAGACATTTTGGTCAGCTGGGGGAGGGCCCTGCCGGCATCTTGTGGACAGAGGCCTGGGATGCTGCTCAACCTCCTGCGATGCACAGGAGGGTCCCACGCCCCCCAACAGGGAATTCTCGGGTCGAGAGCCCCTGGTCTGACACGCCGGGATCGCTTTGCGGTGCATTGAGGTCCCCGCTGTGTCAGAGATCCCCAAACATCATTCACAGGCGGAATCACCCAGGCTCATTAAATTATAATTTTTCTCTTTCTCTGTTTATCCTGATTTCTTTTTTTTGCCAAACATAAATAATTGAAATCCTGAAACTCTTGTCATTGACGGCACTGTCACCATTGATGTAACTGAGTGTGTTAGAACAGTAGAAAGCAGCAACTCTGCACGCTGTTCGTCCCCGCTGTCGAGACGCCTCTGGTCACCCACCTGTTCCTTTCTCTTACCCCAGCAATCCCAGGACCCACCTGCTCAGAAGGGACCTGCACTCACCACCAAGGTCCGGCGCACCATGAGCAGCCGCGTGCACGAGGCCGCGAAGGCCATCGCACTGTGCCACAACGTGACACCCGTGTACGAGTCCAATGGCGTCACCGACCAGGCCGAGGCTGAGAAGCAGTACGAGGACGCCTGCCGTGTGTACCAGGCGTCCAGCCCAGACGAGGTAAAGGCCCGGGGCGGGGGCGGCGAGACCTAGGTTCCCTGCGTGTGTCCACGTGAGGCTTCCTGCCGAGGCAGGTGGTGGTGAATGACAGAAGCCAGGGTGATGTGCTGTCGTTAGGTAAACCCCTTTCCAGATACACACGGGAATTAAGCTTCCTCCAAAAGCAACGGTCATGGACTTGAGATAAGTCCTAAAGTAGGAAAAAGGAAGAGATCTTGTTTTGTAACTCAGCCAGCACTGAAAAGGCATAAGCTCCCATTTTTATTACTTAAAAAATAATAAAAAAGCTTTATTAAGATAGAATTCACATATCATACAATTCACTTATTTAATGTGTACAATTCAGTGGGTTTTAGTATATTCACTGAGTTGTACAATCATCACCACAATCAATTTTAGAACATTTCCTCATTCCAAAAAGAAACCCTGCACCTAATTCCCCCCTAAAACTCCAGTCCTAGATAACCACTAATCTTTCTGTCTCTATGGATTTGTCTATTCTGGACCACTTTGCATTCCGACTGGCAGTGTATGAGGATTCTAATTTCTCCACATCCTCGCCATCCTGGTTATTTCTATTGTCTGTCCTTCTGATTATAGGCCTCCTAGTGGGTAAGAAGTGGTATCTTACTGTGGTATCTCATTATCCTAATGACTAATGATGTTAACATGTATTCATGTGCTTATTGGCCATTTGTATGTCTTTGGAGAAATGTCAGATCCTCTGCCCACTTTAATATTGGGCTTTTATTGTCTTCTTAGTATTGGGTTTTTATTAGTTTTTTTAATTGTTGAGTTATAAGAGTTCTTTGTGTATTCTAGATAGAAGTTCCTTACGAGCTATATAATTTGCAAGTATTTTCTCCCATTCTGAGGGTTGTTGTATTAGTCAACCAAAGGGGTGCTGAAGCAAAGTACTAGAAATCTGTTGGCTTTTATAAAGGGTATTTATTTGGGGTAGAAGCCTACAGTTACAAGGTCCTAAAGAGTCCAACTCAAGGTTACTTCCTTTCCAAAGTCTGTCGACACATGTTGAAGCAAGATGGCGGGCGACCTCTGCCTGGCCTCTCCTTTCTTCTTCCTCTTAAGGCTCCATGGGCCCAGCTTCTGTCGATCTCAGCTGTAAGCTGGCATAGGGCTCGTCTCTCTTCCCGGGGCCTTAGCTGTTTGAGCCTTCTCCTTTCTGTCACATGGCAGGACTGAAATGACCAAGTTCTCCCCTCTTCCGTGTCTTCTTGAGTGAATGTCCATTTATATCAGCCCATCAAGGGGGTGGGGACTCAACCCTGAGCCACACCCTACTGATGTGGTCAAATCAAAGCCCTAATCTTGATTTAATCCAGTGAATTTAAAACCTTTGAGTATCAAACTGCTGCAGTTGTCTTTTACCTTCTTTGATGGTATCCTCTGCAGAGTACCGACTGTACAAGGTCTTCCTTTTGGGGGGCGGGGGGTCATAATGAGGAGGAGGGAGCGTCTCTGGGCAAATGAAGTGTTCTAAAGGTCTGGACCAATCTGCGGTTAATGGTGGTGGGACATGACAAAATGGATTTTCCCCAAAGTCCAGAAGTGAAGGGACAGTTGGAAGTCTTTTGTCCAGCCTGTTGTTTCTTTCTCCTTTACTTGGGCAATGGAATTTGTCACCTGGCAGATGCCTCCTTCCAGTCTGGATGGTGTTTGTGGAACAGTTCAAGCTTCCAGACTCAGTTCATCTGTGACCATTCAGATTTGAACTGTTTTTTTTTTTTTTCCCTGAGTGAAAAATGTTACACCCCCCCTCCCCCCACGTCACATTTTGAAATGGGAATTGTGTGCCGAAAGAGGTGGGGGGAGGAGTTCTGGATGGCCCTGCCGCTCTACTGGACTCGTGCCTGGGAACTGAAAACACTTCAAGCTTACCATCACTTTTCTTTTCTGGCTCACCGGGCTTTGTCTCTTTGACCTCATTTTCTTCATTGAGAACGCGAATACAATACGCTGAAGAATACATGTGAGAAAGGACCGTATTCTTGGTGGTTATAGACTGGGAACCAGGTGCTTATGGGCATTTGATAGACGGGATGTTGATGAGCTGACCTGCATTCTGCCTCCGGTCTCTTGATGTGTGATTGACTGTTGACGTGCATATGTGTGGTTTTTAAGGCCCGGCCCACACCACTCTGTTCCCTCTGAATTTGGATATATTTGTTTTAGGGCTGCGCAGAGTTTTTTTCCATGAGGATAAATCTTTTTTGGAATGCTTTGTGCTTCTCAGCTCCTTTTTCTCAAGGTGAATAACCTTTTATCTCTTCTGTTCATTAATTGCACTTGGATTCAGGTTTGTCTTGTGCTTGTAAGAGTCTGAGTAGTGATCGAAAAAAAATTGGAGATATTTTCCTTCGGTCTTTGATGTGTTTACAGGAGTCAATATTATTAATGGTATTTTTCACCCCCAACTTTATTATTTTTTGTTGCACAATTATTTCATGTTCATAGTAGAAAATGTGAAAATATAGATAAACAAAAGAAAGTCATCCATAATGACTAATGTGTAGCCGCTGCTAATATTAGCCACTGCTAATATTTCAGTGATCAGCCTTCTAAACTATTTTCAAATGATGTGTACTGCAAAATATAAATATACCTATATACACATACATACTCATCACATGACAAAAAGGAAGCTAAATCCAGTTCAAGGAAAATCTTTCAGAAAGCCATACTGTTTCCAAATCCCTGTAGTATTCCACGTAGACCTGTCTGGGTCTGGAATCCTACCTTTGAAATCCTATATCAATAAAACACTGCTATTCTCAGCAAGGTCAGTTTGTGGAATACATACAGAAACCAGTATTCATTTTAGTTTGGAGCCAATGGAGTAATTCCTACCAGTTGGCATAGGATTCATTTCCTGTAACAGAAAGCAGGATTTCCTAAATTTGTTTCCTGTGCACATTCTCCTTTGGAAACCTTGAAGTGTCTTTATGCAGCTATCGATTACAGCCTGAGGGCGCTGGGCCCTCCGTGGGCCGTACAGTAACTCACAGGGGAAATGAAACATGCATGATCTGACCTGAGATAAGTAAGTGGTCCTAAGATGCTTGAGCAAGCAGTTACAACCCTGACAGTATTTCATCATTTTCAGGATATTCAGGAGCATTGGGGGTAGGGGAGGGTGCAAGAGGCCCAGGGGTCAGAGTAGTGACGCAACCTGTAAAGCTCTGCTTCTCGGCTTGAGCAGTCAACGAGGCAAGAGCAGTCAGAACTTACCCTATGAATCATTCATTTGTCTTTTCCATGAAATCTCCCATATTAAAAATATTTTTTAAACTTTTAAATCACCAGTAATATTGTCCTTACCACAGAAAAAGCAGAGATTGCAGATTCAAAAGGAAGTTGACTGAAATAATTGTCATTCTTACCACCTAGCAATAACGACTATGTTCTAGTGTAGATTTTCCCAGATTTTTTCCTAAATTTCTCTAGCTATGCATTTATTTGTGTATCTGTATGTATATATGCATACACACATACCTGCATGCGTGCTCACACATCTGGGGATATGTAGAAACATTTGTATTTTGTAGGACATATCACTGAACAGGAAGGAAATGAATTGATTGTAAGTAACATCCTTTAGAAAGTCATATGATTTTCACATTCTGTAGAATTTCTGTGTGCGTGCATGTTTATTTGTATAGGTGTGTGTATGTGCAGATGTATGCACATGTGTGAGCATGCAGTATGTGTGCATGTGTGTAAATGTGTAAGTTTGGGTGTGCATGTGTCGATGTGTGTGTATGAGTATGAATGAAAGTCTCTTGATGTATTTGGCCATGTCTTTAATAGCAGTAGTTTCAGAAAGATCGATTACAGACAAGTTAAAGGTAACCATATAGAATTTTCTCCAGGAGCACATGCTCAGGCACAGAGTGAGAAGCAAGTCTCCTTTCTACTCAAGGCCTCCGTTCTCCCAGCCTTCACTCCAGGTTCCCTCTCCCAGGTCTCAGGCACCCACTGTTATTGATATCTGAGTATCCTTGCAGAGATAATTCTCTGCATATATAAGAGTTACCCTCACCCTCTAATTGTTAATATATTTTTAAAATTCAAAATACACATAAAGATACCTTGCTCTGGTAACTCGGTTTTGGAAGTGAGTCAGCACATGGAGTGTCACTGCAGGATGAGCTCAGCCGAGGCTGCATTGCTCTAAATCATTGGGTCTCGTAGTCTCTAAGTGGGGTAGAACAAAGCCTGCATTTCAAGACCCTTCTTTCCTCTAACTTCCATTAAAAATAAGGGGATCCCATCGCCCACCCCACCCCCCCCGGTACAATCGCTGCCGTGTGCTTAACTTCCAAGTTCTGACATGATCAGTTGCATAATTTTAGGCAAATTGCCTTAACATTGCTGAGCCTCAGCCTCCTGCTAATGCTACTGACCCCACAGGTCCAAAGTGAGGACAGAGTAGCCACAGTGATGACACTGGTACTGATGGCAGTAAGAAATCGGCCATCTGTTGAATACCTACTCTGTCAGGCTCTGTGCTGTAGGTCTCATCTTATGATGTAGAGTTAGTGCCCATTTTTCAGGTGAAGAATAGGTTGGTTAAGGAATTTTCCCAAGGTCACATGGTTGGCAAGGTTAAACCAGCTCACCCAAATCCAGAGCCAGACTTGTAACCCCACAGTACCTCCTCTCTACCCATGGATGATAGTGGGAAAGTGCTTTGTAAACTCATGAAAGTTACAGAGAGTTAAGGCATTTGTGTTTGGGGAACTCGGGGCTGGTATTGCACAAGGCTCAAGAATCTCTGATCATTCTCAACTACTCTAGCCCTTTTGGGTGCCCTGTCCTGAGGTAGTGGAGCTCCCAACCTCAGTGGAACTTGTTTTTGGTCCTGTCCCCCTTTTCTTTCTTGGGAAGCTCCCAAGTTGATGATAATAAACCTTGTTCTGCCAGGCCCCCAAAGCCTACCTTCTGGGTGTCTTGCCATCCCCACCCATCTCTCTAGGTCCTGCCTGTAGTGGATTGAATCATGCACCCCAGTTTGGGCGCATGCTTGGTCTTGGTCTGCATTCTTTTGGGTGTGGACCCTTTGTAAAAAGGTCCTCTTGAAGGTGTTACTTCAGCTGAGGTGTGGTCCAGCTGGATCAGGTTGGGCTTTTATCCCGATTACTGGAGTCCTTAGAAGCAGAGAGAAATTCAGACATAGAGGGAAGAAGCCTCGGGAGCAGCCAGAGGCTGGAAGTTAGCAGAGCCCGGGAGAGAAAGGAGAAGACATTGCCATGTGATGAAAAAGCCAAGGAACCCCTAGATTGCTGGCCAGCCAGAGATACAAGGCCTTCTAGCCTTGGAAACCGAGAGCCAATAAATTCCTGTTGTTAAGCCAGTCCATTGTATGGAATTTGTTTTAGCAGCTAGGAAACTCAAACAGTGCCCTTAGAAAGACCAAAAGGAATGTGTTTCTCATCCAGTCCACGGTAACCTGAAACGACCCCCTTGCAAATGACCACGGAGAGATGGGCAGACGTGGCTGTGGGTCTCTCCTCCTGACAGCACTGTCTGTTGATGGAGAGAATTCCTGCACCCACTTGGAGCCTCAAGGTGCTGACGATAATATAGACAGGTATAATATAAGACACAGCTAGCCTAGGAACATTTTTATTCTTAGTCCCCCCCAAGTGTAACTGACACATGCTTGCTGTAGAAAAATAAGAAAAAAACACAAACTTCCATAATTCCAAAACTCAGTGACAATCAGTTAACATCTCCCTTCTCTATATATGATTTAAATATTTAGTGTCACCCCATATTCCATTTTGATTGGCTCACTTAGTAGTGCAATGTGCACGTTCTCTTCTTACCACCTGGGATAAGAAGGTTTAATGGCTGTCCTATATTCCACTGGTTAGGTGCACCACAGATTGTTTCTCTCTCCCAAGCCCAGCATTTTGGTGGTCTCCCCCTTTTTGCCGTCGTAAGTACTGCTGTGGTAGACAGCCTTATGTATTAAATCTCTCTCCACATCGCTGACCGTGTATGGAAAAGTGGCAAGTTGTCTTGTTTTGTATGTCCCTAAACTTGTTGCTTGAGAGCGAGTGGGAAAAGGATTGGGGGACATTCGAGCACATGGCTTTAGGGTGGGCCTGCGACCTCACAGCCCTTTTAGAACAGTAAGGTTGTTCTTGTTTTTGTTTTTTTTCATGGTCACATTCATATCTCCAGCGAACATCAAGTTTATGCAGTTTTGTAAAAGCTTCTGCCTACCCTGAGCTTCAGCTTCAGTCCCACAGACAATGACAGCATTCAGACGTGTGCACAAGGCACACGGAATATTGATTCAGAAAGATTTAGGAGGGTGAGGGGGCTTTCACATCACGTTGCCCTGCCCTTGGATTCAGTGGGTGAGGTTGGAGCACAGAGGTCGGGAATGTAAGGGGAAAATATGCCATCAATGTTATTTATTAACCACTAGGATAGACTCTTGAAGTAGGGTTTTGGTTGCAAAGAAGGGAGTAGGGGCTGTTTAAGGCAGCACCAGCCAGTGTTTTAGGGACCTCATAGAAAACTGTCAAATAAAGATTTCTTGGGGGAAGCGGCTGTGGCTCAATCAGTAGGGCTCCCGTTTACCATATGGGAGGCCCCGGGTTCGGTTCCCGGGGCCTCCTGGTGAAGGCAAGCCCGCCCGCACGGCGTGGTTGGCTGACCCAGCGAGCACAAGCAGCAAGGGGGGGATAAATGAATAAATAAATAAAAAATCTTAAAAAAAAATAAAAAAAGATTTCTTGGTATCAGCCCTTCCGTGGGCCAGAGATGCAAAAGTTCTGTCCCATCTAATTAGTGTTGACCCAGAATGGACTTAAATGAATAGATATTTTTAAAGGGCCATTTACATTTTTATGGAGCTGATGCCATTCTAAAATATTCCTTTCCAAATACTTATTTTTATCCACGTTAAATGATAGGAGGCTGAATTTTGAGCACAAGATCAAGGAAATTTTGAGCCGAGTGTTTTCTCTTCTGCCACCATGTTGTCCACTGATTGCTAAAATGTGTTTTGTTTTTCTTGTTTTTTTTTTTTTTTTTTTAAACACTCTTTTAAAAATCACGTGATTTTACATAAAAATCAGCTTATCTTGAGAAAGATCAGATCTGGAAATAGCGGGCCTGATTTCTGCCTTCCAGAGGTGGGCCGAGCTGGGCTGCTGCTGCCTCTTTGGATGGGGCTGGCTCAGTTTGTTCCCCACCTCCCTGGCTCATGTCTGCTCCCTGCCCAGTCTCTGTTGGCACTGGAAACTGAAATTGCCATCTGGCTCATTGTTGAATTAATAATTGAAAAAATAAAACCTTGGGTCTGTGGGTAGATTTATAATCTTGAAAAGCTGGATTAGGGCCCACTGGCTCCTCTTTTGAGAGCCTGGGTATTTCTCTTACTGAATGCCCCCAAAGAGTCCCTTTAATCAGATCTCAGATTCCCATCTTTGTATCATACCTTTGACAAGAACACAAGGTTATTTAACGTGACCTGGCATGTTTCCCAAGCACACATTCCCCTGTACAAAGGGAAAATTATTAAAACTTGTCACAGGTAGTTTATTGCTGACCAGCAAAGGATGAAAAGCCCTTTCATGGATGGTTTCCACTGTGAATTCTTCCTATGGCACTTTGGGAAGGGAAAGTGGCATGCACCGTCTTTTTGATTTCCCTCTTAGACCCAAATGGGAGGTGCCACAGACTTGTGAGATTCCATCCCCGCCTTTGTTTCCAGAACTTGATTTAGTTTGTATCTGATTTCTTTGTTCATTCACTCCCCTTAATGAGGTTCCTCATTCTGCTATTCTGCCCTGAGACCCCAACTCAGGCCGTTTAGGGCAGGGAGACTCGAGTCCAGCATCCTTTGACTCTGCGATGTGGAGTGATCCATTCAAGCCTAAGCCTGGTCCCACCAGAGTGACAGCTAGCCTTTCTGTCATCTGGTTTTGGAAAGGGATGCGGTTGTCTCAATTTACTCCTCTAATGTTTTTCTCTACCTGAATTGAGAAGCGTTAGTGAGCACCCAGATTCTAAAACCCGCTCTTCTCAGTAGGACCCCAGGGGATTTTATGGGTTCTGTTAGAAAGTAGCTTTAAATTATCACTGACATATGCGAAGGTGGAGTCTGAGAGCGGAAGGTGAGAACGAAAGACCCCCGCAGGGTTCATATCCTGTTTGAATAAGCCCCCAAGGACTCCCGAGGTTTTGATTAGGATGTTGAATCCAACCTGGGGAGGGGACAAGCAGTGGTAGGTGGTAGGTTCCTTATCAACTTGAGAGGTTTGTTGTGGAGAAAGCACGATTAAAAAATGGAAACATATAGTTGTAATTCATCCTTCAGGAACATTAGTCATTTTCGATCATTTCAGATTGACCGCTCAACTTTTCCTCTCACACAGCCCTGTGGGGTCCGTGCCTGGGGGGCTCAGGCTGGCCAAGCCCAGAGCTGCTCCCAGCCCTGGAAGCCTCTTCCAGTCCTGGAGCTCCAGATTCTTTCTCTGCTGAAGTTCAGTGTGTGGGTTTGGGGAATTTGTGAATGTATCTCCTTGAAGCCCAGTACCACAGACTTTTCACATCTTTTCAGGACATCTAAATAGGTTTTAAGAGGTGAATAACATCTACTTAATAATGAAAAAAATCTTTTCAATAACGTTTGAAGGCACCCACAGAAGAATTTCCCCCCTTCTTTGTTTACTAAATTGGCATGTGAAAAAGGATGTAAATTTAGTCAGGCTTTTTTTTTTTTTGGCTTGTTTATGCTGAGGTATTTGTAATATCTTCAGAAGTGTTGGGATATTTATTTACTTAACTAAAATTAAAATTAAAAGAAATGTATGCAAATGTTAAATGTATTTCAGTGGTATAGAAAGATAAAATTAAAAGGTAGAAGCATTTCTCTTTATGTGTATCAGTTCATCCAAGCTTGTGTGTGTGTGTGTGTGTGTGTGTACAGATGGGATTAATTTGTATAAACCAATCTTCAGTGATTGGTTAATTTTAAACTTCTAAAGAAAATTGTTATAAGACAAGTCAGGCCATATTGAAAGTTTGAGTCATTGAATTAAAGAAATGAATGAGTTTTCAAAGACTTCTGCAGACTAGTAGGAAAAAAGACCCAGAAAACAAAGCAATCATTACTTGTTTGGTCTTTTCTTTTAAAGTTGGGGATCAGTGTGAGTTTCTTCTATTGGTCAAAGTTGAAAGCTAGTTAATGTTAATTCTGGTTGACTAGTTACAACAATATTAATCAAAACAGGGTCAAGCCTTTCATTCTTGAAAAAGAACTTTTTGCTAATAGAAATGCACATAATATATGTAAATGTTAGTGTCAGCAACAGATATCAAATTAGGTCTCTGTCCACATCTAACTAAGGATGTATCAAAGGCATTTTTAGAGCCAGAGGAGAAATGAGAAACAGTTACCTTCAAATCCCTTATTTTCCAGAGGCCCAGTGAGGGAAAGGGAGCTGGTGGTGGAGCTGGGACTGGAGCCCAGTTCTGAGCTGCAATGTGATGCTCCCCTCACTTGCCCTCAGGCTGTAGCAGGCTGGCGTACAGAGTCCTTTGGTGGGAGGACGTGGGGCTCGGGCAGGACCTAGCCAAGCAGGAGCAAGTGCTGGAGGGCCTTGAAAAGTGCCTTTACCATCCACCTCCTCAAGGGAAAAGAGTCATGATGCAAGATTTCAGACATGCAGAAAACAATTTAATGATCACGCATATCCCCCACTGGGGCTTACAGATAAACCATTGCAGATACAATCGAGGTCTCCTCTAGACCCCTCCCTCATCACTCTCCCCCCACCACACACATTAACAATCTGCCCAAACCCACCTCTTTCCTTTCCCCCTGAAGATTCAGTTCTATAAGAAGAAAGGGGGAGGGGAGTACCTTTGCTCTTTGATTGTCTATTTGAGTCACCTTGTGCTCTGACTTGGATCACGCTAGAATCACAGCTTGTCTGACGTTAGAGTTGGAAGCCTCCTATATGAGTTAGCTGCTGCTGTAGCGAATTACATCAAACCTGGTGTTTTAAAACAACACAGCTTTGCTATCTGACAGTTCTGAAGGTCAGAGGTCCGACCCAGGTCTCACCGGGCTCAAATCAAGGTGCCGACAGGGCTGCGTTCCTTCTGGAGGCTCTGGGGAAGACTGTTCCTGGCCTTTTCCATCTTCTAGAGGTCATCCACTTTCCTGGACTCGGGGCCCCCTTCCACCTTCCAAGCCAGCAGTGTCACGTGCCTTTGACCCCTCTTCTGTCCTCACAGCTCTCTCTGCCCACAGCCAGGGCAGGCTCTCCCCCTTTAAGGACTCGTGCGATTCTGTTGGACCCACCTGGGAAATCCAGGTAATCTCCCCACCTCCCTTTGCCACCTGAGGTCGGGTAGTCAGAGCTTCCAGGCGCAGCACGTGGATGTCTTTGGGGAGGGCGGGTGCCCTGACTACCACACCTGCCGTCAGTTCCTGATGGTGACAGACTGTGCTGCGTGTGGACTTGAGCCTGAGGCCTGCCAGTAGCTGGCACCCGCTACCCGGGTGGGCAAGGTCTGTCCCTTGGCCCCCTCTGGGGTCAGCTAGACATCTGGTCAGATCCCCCCTCAGGTACGTCACAGCCGTGAGCAAATCTCCGCTCTCCGCCTCCATTTCTCACATGGAGTGGGTGGTTCTGAGGAGTCGCAGGATGACACTGTGCCTTACCCCACCTGCAGCTGTGGCCCTTCATGCATCCGGCGGCCTCTTCTCCCCACCATGGCCTTGCCCCAGTGGCAGGGTGCTGGGGGCCCTTCCCTGTCTGCCCTCTCTGCTCCCACCTTTTCTCCTCTTTTCTTTCAGCTCTTTTTTTCTTTTTTTCTTTTCTGCTCTTATTCCCTTCTTGCCCGTAAATCCCAGACCAGATGCAATCTGCAGACATGCTTTATTTTCTTCATGGGCTTTAAAAACATGCAAATTAATTGCTTGCACTGGAAAACTAGATTTGGGGGAAAAGTTCCTATTTCTGCTTTTTCTTGGGGAACAGGACCCTCCAGCCACCCTGGGCCTGCATTCCTGTAGGGCAGCATCCTTTGCTGTTGGCTGCCCCTTCAGATGAGGCCTGAGCTCTCCCCATTGCCACCACCCCTGCCCAGCCCTCCTCACCCATTTGCATCACCTGCCTGGCCCTATCTTGGCGTTTGTGGTCCCCGTGCTTTGGGCTTTAAGCGACGCAGGCCTTGCTGGTGCTGTGAGAAGCCTCCGACTTGCCACCCAGAAAAGGCCTCCTGGAGGAGCAGTGTGCTGTGGTGGATGGGACTTTGCAGGAGGTGGCTCCAGGGCTGACCTGGCCTCTGCCACTTCCCAGCAGTATTGCCTTGAACAACTTCCTGAACTTTTCTAAGCCTCAGTTTCCTCATCTGTATAGACCAGAGTTCTCAGTCCAGCACTTTGGACACTTGGAGCTGGATCCTTGTCTCTGTGGGGCTGTCCTGTGCATCGTAGGGTTTCTAGTAGCGTCCCTGGCCTGGGCCCACTAGATGCCCCCACCCCCACCCCAAGGTGAGACTGTCAAGAAGGTCTCTGAACATTTGCTGGGGAACAAAGTCGACCCTGAGGTTGAGACCTGCTGGGGACAAAGTCGAGCCCCAGGTTGAGGCCTGCTCTAGATACTCACCTGGCCGGGTGGTAGCGAGGGCTGGAAGGTGAAGAGCCTTGGCAGCATTTTGCGCCCTCTCTCCTGATGTTTGACTTCAAGCTTCATTGTTTTGTTTGGTGGGCTCTCCACCCCATGCCGTTCCCCCCTCTCCTTGGCTCTGGCTTGCAGCTTGCCTTGGGGCCTGGGAGAGAAGATAAGGTGCACCTCCTCCAGCGGGAGCCCTTTCAGGCCAGTGGGATGGACAACATCACCCGGACAGCACAGCCTCGGGGGGGGGGGGTGCAATGGCAGTGTCGAGGTCTGCAGGGCAAAGTCCTTGCCTTCCCTAGTGACAGTTGAGCCTGCTTGCCCTTCACCTGTCTCTGCTTGCCCCGCCTTTGTGTGCATTTGCATGACCTGGGACCGTCGTCCCTCAGCTGTGCACCTGACCTTCGACCCTGTGTTATATTTAGGTGGCCCTGGTACAGTGGACTGAAAGTGTGGGCTTAACCTTGGTGGGCCGAGACCAGTCTTCCATGCAGCTGAGGACCCCTGGTGACCAGATCCTGAACTTCACCATCTTGCAGATCTTCCCTTTCACCTACGAGAGCAAGCGCATGGGCATCGTCGTGAAGGTGAGCTGTCTTGTGTTTGTGACTTGAAGTCAGGAAGCTGCCCCCAGGCGGGCTGCGTGCGGCCCTGTGGCTTGACATTGCTTCTCACCTCTTCTTGTGGTGCTCCTCGCCCCGACTTACAAGGGCACGCCATTCCCTCAGGCACAGGGAACGTTGCCTATGGATTGGACATACCCAGGCAGCTGATCAGCTTCTGGTTAGCCCAGTTCAGAGCGAAAGGACTAATGAGTATAGATTGGGCGTTCCTTGGTAATATATTTCTCCCGGTTTACTTTTTTGTTTAGCGAAATACTTTGAAATTGTTTTTATTTGTGCAATTAGACAGTCATTGAGAAAAATATAGGGTTCACTCAACATGGTATTTCTACATTTGTTTTAGATTTTCTTTTTATATATTTTTAACCTTTTATCGACATATAATATGCACCGAGAAAAATGTAGCCATCACAAGCAGACAACTCAAGTTTTCACAGAGTTCACACCCACATAACCAGGATCCAGAGGCAGCAGCAGAACCTGACTGCCCATCACCCCAGAAGCCCCCTCATACCCCTTTCCAGTCACTGTATCCACTCCCTGCAAGGAGAAAACCACTATCCTTGACATGACTTGACATGACTAGTTTTGTCCGTATTTGAACTTTATATAAATGGATTTGTTTGCTCAATTTATGTTTGTGAGAGTCATCCACACTTTTGCATGTATTGCAATTACGCTTTTTTTTTTTTTTAAAGAAATAAAATACTGTGGGTTCCGTTGGAGCCCCAACTGTCCCTCCTAGATGCCATTCCCCAAGTTCACCATTCTTAGGGATTTAAACATACTATCATCAGATATGTTTGGGTATAAACAATAGGTATTAGGGCTTTCCATGTTTTTATTCTCTGTAAATGGTGACAAAGTATATGCACCATTAATCCACTTCTTGCTTTTTGTTTAACATTTTTTAAAATGTAGATTGTGTTCATGCATTCACTTCTGGTTCACTAATCTTAGCTGTGTTACAGTATTTCATCATATGAATATACCTGTTCTTAAGGTCTGTTCCAGTTCCTATTGGTAGCCATTTAGGTTGCTGCCATGTTTTGGCTTTCAGAAGCAATGCTTCTGTCCACATTCTTGTCTTTTCAGGGCTTCTTTGCACAGAGATAGAATTGCTAGGTTGTAGAATATACACATCTTTAACTCTTCCAGATATCGTCAACTTTTTCTCAAAATGGTTGTCTTAATGGCAGTCCCACTAGCATTACTTAAGCGTTCCTGTTCCTCCACCACCTCACCGATGTTTGATATTGTTAGACTTTCAACCTCTTGCCAATTTGGAGAGACTGAATTAATATCCCCCTGTTTCTCTGTTTGCTTTTTTACTCAGAAGAGATCATACTTTACATTCTGGGGAGCCCAGTAAAGTAGTATTTATATATCACTTTATTCAGTACTTCTTAAACCTGGCGGATCATTCAAATTAACAAGGAAGCCCTTACGGTACACGTTACTTGGTCCCATCCCAGATCTATTGTGGTATTGGGATGGTTCCTGCTCTTTTTTTTTTTTTTAAACAAGTTAATTTATTATACATATTAATAAACATACAGTTCATCAAAAGTGTACAATCAGTGGTATTTGCTGTAATGACATAGTTGTGCATTCATCGCTTCAATCATAATTAGAGCATTTTCATTATTTCAATAATAATAATAATAAAAAAACAGGCAAACAAGAAAATTCCTCCTCTCTCAATCTCCCTATGCTTCCTCCACTGCTGCTGTTTCTGGCTATTCTATCCAAAGTGTATAATCAATGCCTTTTTAAAAAAATTCCAACTTATCTATCTGTTCTTCTGTTGCTTGTGCTTTTTTTCAAAACAATTTTTTGAAGTATATCATTCATACATGAACATACATAAACTATAAGTGTTCAGTAAACATTGTGAAATTATAAAACAAGCATGCATAACATCATACAGGGCTCCCACACATCCTCCCCCACCCCCACAACACCCTGCATTGTTGTGAAACATTTGTTAACAAATCATGAAAGAGCATCATCAAAGTATTACTACTAACTATAATCTGAATCTTCCTTCCCTATACATTTTATTAAGGATTTTTTAATTTACTTTTATCCATTCCCCCCCCCCCCCGGTTTTTGCTGTTTCTGTGTCCATTCACTGGGCGACTCTCTGTGTCCGTTACCTGCCCTCTCTTCTCATCCTTCTCCTCCTGTCTTCACTGGGATTCAATCTTCGGAATCTCCAATGTGGGAGAGAGGCGTCCTACTACCACCTGCGCTACCTTAGTTCCTGGTTTTTCAGTGCGTCTTGTCTTGGCTCTCCCTTGTGTCAGTCTCCTGTTATGTCATCATCTTGCTGTGTGGCTTGTGGGGCCTGGCGGCTCACCCACGCATGGGGCCTGGTGGCCCTCACGCCTTCTATATTTCTCTTTTTTAAATTTTTACCAGGAGGTCCCAGGGATTGAACCCAGGTCCCTCCATATGGGAGATGGACACCCAACCACCCGAACCACATCCATCCCCCTGCTATATCTCTTAAGGTTGACCAAAGATACCCAAAGTTACAGTCATTTCCCCTACAGGATGGTCATATAATAAATCAGGCTTTGTTTATCACCAGCACACTGAAAACCAGACCTAGGGAGAAAAACTAGGTCTGGGGAAACATGCATGGTTTCTAATATAGCGAATGTTTAACCTACCCTGATTATCACAAAATCAGGACAGCGAGAATATTTGCAATAATCAATGGCTTTTAGTATAATCATAATGTTGTACATTCATCATGTCAAAAATTTTAGAACAATTTCATTACTCCAAAAAGAAAGACTCCACACCCCTTAGCATTCCTTCCTCAGACCCACATAACCACTAATCTACTTTCTTCTTTATAAATTGATTTATATTTACATTTTATATAAATGGAATTATACAATATGTAGTACTCTGTGTCCGGTCTCCTTATAATATTTTTTTTTTGTCTGATGTTAACATTTTGTACTATTACCTTACATTTGTTCAGCTTCAAAGAAAAACGGTCTTGTATATACAATGCTACCCATATTCATATTTCACATAATATATTTATATTTCACCTAATATATTTAGTTCATAATAGTGCAATCATACAGTATTTGTCCTTTTGTGTCTGGCTTGCTTCACTCAACATAATGTCCTCTAGGATCATCCATGTTATCATATATTTCACGACTTCATTTCTTCTTACTGCTGCATAATATTGCATAATGTGTATACGCCACAATTTGTTTATCCATTCATCAGCTGATGGACACCTGGGTTGTTTCCAACTTTTGGCTATTGTTCCCACTCTTTTTAAAGGTTCTTCACATTATTTGGCTTCGTGAGGAAAACTCTACCTTAGATCACAGAAATCTTTGAAATAACTTTATTCTTTTCTGGATTTTAAAAAAAAACAAATGAGAATCCCTTCCACTCCATCAACCCAAGTGTTTCATGCCTTAGGGGTCAAAGACTTATAGATTCTATTTTAGTCAATTAAAAGAGTAGCTGTCGGCATGCAGGCTCTTGGGCACGTGGCACTTCACGAACCCTTCTTGCTGGGAAAGTGCTTTCTGCCAGTGATTGGCCACGTCGGCTTTACAAGTTGCTTGTCTTCTTCAGACAAGCTCTTGTAGCACCTTTCTTTCTCTTTGGAGCATTTGTCACATACTGAAAATCTTTATGTATTTTTCAAGTCCCGTTCACTCGGGACTTTTCTGTTGGAGTGAGGGTGGGACCAGGACACGTTCTTTCCCCTCTGTGTCCTGTGTCTAGCCCTCTGACCTGGCACGCGGTAGGCTCCAGGACATGCTGAACTAAACAGGCTCAACAGTGATGGTCAGTTATTTTTCTTACGTTAGGGCAGAACACCTCATAGCTTTCTCTAGGCTGCCTAGATTTTCAACAGTCTTTTCCTCCAGCATTTACTGTGGGCAGCTCTGGATTAGTAGTAGAAGGAGTAGCAGGAGAACTAGGGTCAGCAGGGCCAGGGGCAGGAGGGTCAGGGGCTGCAGAGCTAGTGGCAGGAGTGCTAGGGGCAGCCGAGCTATTAGCAGGTGGGCCAGGGGCAGGAGAGCAGGAGCAGGAGTGCTAGAGGCAGCAGAGCTAGTGGCGGGAGAGCCAGGGGCAGGATAGCAGGAGCAGGAGTGCTAGAGGCAGCAGAGCTATTAGCAGGAGGGCCAGGAGCAGGAGAGCAGGAGCAGGAGAGTTAGGGGCAGCAGAGCTAGTGGCGGGAGAGCCAGGGGCAGGAGAGCAGGAGCAGGAGTGCTAGAGGCAGCAGAGCTATTAGCAGGAGGGTCAGGGGTAGGAGGGCCAGGGGCAGCAGGGCTACTAGCAGGAGTGCCAGGGGCAGGAGTGCCAGGGGCAGGAGTGCCAGGGGCAGCAGGGCCAAGGGTAGGAGGGGCAGGAGCAGCAAGGCCAGGGGCAGCAGGGCCAAGGGCAGGAGTAGTAACAACAGTAACAATAATGACAGGCAACATTTAAACGGTGCCTATTGTGTTCCTGGCACCATTGTAAGCAATTGACATAAACAGTCTCATTTAATTCTCACCATGACCCAGTGAAGTAGGTACCATTATGATTGGCATTTTCAGAGATGGAGATTGAGGCATAGAGAGGCTGGGAAACGTGCCCAGGTTCACACGGCAAGAAAATGGCGGAGCTGGGATTCAGCCCCAGGTTGTTTGCTTCCCAAGCCCATGTTCTTTACTGTGAGGACTTGGGAGTTTGGGTGTGATGGGAGGAAGGCCAAAAGCTAATAGAGCATCCACAATAACGTTGGGGTAGTATATTAGTTATGTATTGCTGTGTAACAGATTGTCCCACGCTTCGTGGCTTAAAAGAACATTTATTACCTCGTGGTGGTTGTGAGTCAGGAATCTGGGTGTAGCTTAACTGGGTGCTCTGGCTTAGGGTGTTGAGGTGTCAGCTGGGGCCGTGGACACCTCAAGGTGCAGCTGGGGCAGGTTCTGCTGCTGGCAAAATCAGGGCTGTTGGCAGGATGCGGTTCTCCTGGGCTGTTGCTTGCCAGGCCTTAGTTCCTTGCTGGGGTTGACCAGAGGCTACCATGGGCCTCTCCATAGGTCAGCTCACGAGGCAGCTGGCTCTTCAAAGTGAGCAAGCGGGAGGGTGTCTCAGAACCGACATCCTTAGAGGAAGCTCACTAGGTCTTGCCCTACTCAAAGGGTGTGACTACCAGGAGGGGGCTCATTGGGCGCCATCTTAGAGGCTCCCCCCATCCCCCCCCAGGCAGAAGGCAGAAGCAACTCCACGGGCTGCTGTTTGGATGATCCCATAAGACACACGTGGAACATGCTTTTGAAAACGATGCACTTTAAGGGATATTTATGTCCCAGATGCCAGTAGATGTTTTCAGGCTCTCCAGGATGTGTGTTCTTGGCAACTTTCAGTGGGAAGGGAGCTCCCAGCCCCAACAGCTGCTGCTTTCCCACTGGTCAGCACTTGGCCTGACCCTTGGTTTCTGAGCCCTGTCTTGAGCACACATCTGATGTCAAGAGCATCCCTGATCTGGAAGCAGCGGCATCAGTCCTGCGGGTGACTGTTTCCCCGGGAATTGGAGCCATTATTTTCTACGGAATTACTTTAATTTTGCTCCAGCCTTTATTTTTTCAAGTTCTGGGGCCTTCGGCTCTGCTGAAGTCATTTGAAGATTGAATCATCATTGAATAGTGTCCGACATCAACCATTTCTGGAATAGTGGGCGGTATACACGACCCTGCATTCAGTTGTAAAGGCGTCTTATTCCCAGACACGAGCCATTTTAGGAGACATGGCCCCATGTCATCCCACAGCAAGACCAGGTCTCTATGCCCAGAAATGCTGTAAATATGTTGGATGGGCAAATCTATCATTATTTTAAAATAGCACCCCCCTCCCTCCCATCCCCTCGCTATAAAAATAGTCAACATTTGTAGTTCAGGCATTTAAAACAAATACAAATATAAAGAAGAGGATCAAAGCTATTCATCTCTAATTTCAGCACCCAGAGACAACCACTCTTACTTTATCAGGGAATTTCCTTTCACTCTTTTTTCTAAAAGTATATGAGAGTAAATATTTACATACGTTTTTATAAATTTATAAAATTTCAATTTCAATTTTATGTATTTAAAATTTTATGTATATATGTATTTTAGAATTACATTTTACATATTTATATATTTTACATTCAGAATTTTAATATAAATTCATACATTTTATTATTTTTTAAACAAATCTGCTTTATTGATACATATTAATAAAGCATACAGTTCATCCAAAGTGTACAATCAGTGGTATTTGGTATAATCACACAGTTGTGCATTTATCACTTCAGTCATCATTAGAGCATTTTTATTACTTCAATAATAATAATAATAATAATAATAAACAAAAAACAGACAAGAAAATTCCCCACCTCTCAATCTCTCTGCTGCACACAGCTGCCATTTCTGGCTAAATTCATACATTTTAAATAAAATTGTGTATAAGACTTTCTAACTCCCCCTCATTGAACTATGTATGGTAAAAATTTCCTCATATCGTTAAAACATGGTTTTCATTGTGTGCATGGTGTTTTGTTGAAAGAATGTACCATTATTTCATTGTCTTCTTTTTTGGCGGGATGCTTAGGTTGTTTCTAGTTTTTCACTACTGAAAATAATGCTGCTATGAGCATCCACCTTTGCTAGTCTTTAATAAATGCATATTATTTTGCTAATTTCTCTTGTTCTCTGACCTGCCTCCCTCTTCATCATTGGCTTGGGTGAGTGGAAATCAGCGTCCAGGATTTTTGGACCAGTTTAGGACTTTACATAAATCTCACCACACTCCTTTAATGAGGCAATTCTCGTCCCTGGGTGATCCTGTCCCCAAGGGGGGATATTCCTGGTGGGTAGGGGTCCCACAATGCCCTGAGCAGCCCCAATAACAAAGAGTGACACCCCCCCCCCATATTGATCATTCTGAAGCGGAGAAACCCTGCTCTCATGTGTTCCTGTAACTTGCCTGTTACGTGTAAAGGACTGTCCAGTTACCCAACATGAGGATGTTTGCCCAACAGCAGATGTGTCTAGGCTTGGTCTGCTGACTCGTCTTGCCAGTCTGTTTCATGAAAGCTCTTGAACTTGTGTGAGCTCATGCATGGTGCAGTTGACAGCACCTTCTCGGCCCCACAAAGCAAGGACTTCTCTCTGCACGACTCTCCGCCTGCTAAGAAGTTGGCAAGATTAGTGAAGCCAGTTGCTCGGGGCCTTTGTACTTGTCTTTTTGAAGCAAGGTCCTGTCGCCTGTTTTGTTTTCGCTGTGGACAAGATGTTCCACTGCCCTCCCCTTCCATGTGCAGTGATGAAGTCGAGCTGTTGCTGTAGATCACACCATTGTCATGGTTTGAATAAAAAAGGCCTTTGAACAGGTGCCAGAATCCGACCACAGTGGAAAAAGATGAAGCCCCAAAACAATGCAACACACCCGGCAAATCTCTCTGTAAATTTATAGCGTAATCTTGCCATAATATGGGAACGAAGTAACCTTGTGATGAACTTGGTGGGAGGAAATGACTAATGGGAGGAGTTAGTTGATACAGTATTTATATTGGACAAAATCTCTAAATGCTCCCAAGCCCCTTCTATAGTAAAGGAAGCTGGGAGGGGGGGCCGTTATTTCCTACAGCCATGTTGTTAAACACCTTTTGGGTAGAGGGGAAAAGAAAAAAAACCCAACAAAACTCTGATGCTTTTATGTTGAGAACCCACAACTATCTTTGGCCTGAACCACAAGCAAGCACCCGAGTGATAATCAAAGATAAACCGTGCACTGAAATGCTTTCACACGCAGGTGCCTCTTCTTGGCCCGAGGATGCTTTCATGAGTAAGTTTGCTGTTCTGGAGGATGGTTAATGATTAGAAGGCATTGGAAAGTTATTTTAAAAGAGGAAACTATACCACTAATTTGACTTTGGATATTTATTTTGTATTCAATGAAGAGTTTACAGGGATTTATTCCGGGCTTCCTGGGACAACGACATTTCGGCACATGGTTTCGATGGCTGTGTTTGGTGTCCTTGCCCCGTGTCTACAGCCTTTGGCCTCCTCATGACTGAGGTCGTGAGATAAGAGCTGGCAATTCCGCCACCGTGTCACTAAGTCAGGGTCCTCGGCCTCAGCACTGCTGACATCTGGGGTAGAGAACTCTTGGTTGTGGGGCCGTCCTGTGCATTGTACGGAGTCCAGCAGCATCCCTGGGCTCTGCTCACTAGATGCCAGTAGTACCCCTCCCCAGGTGTGACAACCAAAAATGCCTCCAAACATTACCAGATGGCCCTGGAGACAGAGCTGCCCCAGCTCAGAGCAACTCCAAGCCTTGTTCTTTGCATCCAGTGAAGTTACCAACTTCACGACAGAGATGACAACACTGATTGGCCCTGCCCGGGCGCCTGGCGCTGTGCTCGGGGCCTTGTGTGGATCGTCTCACTGAAGCCACTACAGCCTGTGCAGCCAGGGTGGCTAGTACCTGTTTTACAGAGGAGGGAACTGAGTTAGAGAAATGAAGTATCTTGTTTGAGAACAGCTGGGAACTGGTCCAGGCATTTAATCCCTGCACAGTAGTGCTAACCCTTTCCAGAACATCTCATCGGTGTGAACTGAACATCTAGGTTATCTCGTCTCTGTCCAAGTCCCCAAATAGACATGGGGGGTCCTGAGTTATCTCAATCAGCCGTTCTCAACTGAGATGACTCTGCCTGCTAAGGCCACGTGGCAGTGTCTGGAGACATTTTTGGTGGTCACAGCTGGGTAAGGGGGTGCCACCAGCATCTCATGGTAGAGGCCAGGGATGCCGCTAAACACCCTGCAGTGCACAGAGCTCCCCCACCCCCACCCCCGCAGCCGAGAACTATCCAGCCCCAAATGTGAATAGTGCCGAAGCTGAGAAACTCTGATTTAGATAATTATCTTGCTTCCTATTCTTTTGGGTGGACCACAAGTTGGTGATACTGGCAATCCCACGTATAAATTTAAAATTATATTGTGGGAGTTCATTCCTGATGGAGTAGTAATAACTTTAAAAACAAAGTTCTCCATTCTTTTTGATATTGATTTCATTGAATAATTTTCCAGATGCTTTGAGTTTTCTTCTATTTTCTATGGCCTTTGCCCCAAAACAGGGCCCCCTCTCACTTTTTATCTTTGGCCAAATGAGAAAACATTTGAGTCATTTAAGTACACTCTGTACACCATCTTTAATGGGAAGTGGGCATTGGAGCTGAAAGAGGGCATTCCTTTTGGTTACTCATTCTTTCCTGCCCCACCCCCCCAAGGATGAATCAACTGGAGAAATTACATTTTACATGAAGGGAGCGGATGTTGTCATGGCTGGGATCGTGCAGTACAACGACTGGCTGGAGGAAGAGGTAAGCATGACACGGGGAGTTAAAACCAGGGCACGGAAGCCTGTTCAGAAGAGGTAGTCCCTTGCGTGGTACGTGAGGTGGGTCTCTGTATTAGTTATCTATGGCTGCATAACAAATCATCCCAAAGCTTAGAGCTTTTGAACAGAGGCTTCAAACATGTTTTAATCTCACAGTGCCTGTGGGTCAGGAATCCTGCTGGGGCCTCTGGCTCAGGGTCTTTCACAGGCTGCAATTGGTGTTGGCCACAACCACTGTCCTGTCAAGGCTTCCAAGGTCACTCGTATAGTTGTTGGCAAGACTCAGTTCCTGGTGGGCTGCTGGACTGAGGGCCTCCATTCCTCACTGGCTGTTGGCTGGAGGTGGCCCCGAGTTCCTGGTATAACCTAGCAGGTGGCTCCATCAGAGCCTACAAGTGAGGGAGCGGGGAAGGGCAAGCAAGACCGAAGTCTCAGTCTTTTGTAACCTAATCCCAGAATTGATATCTGTGACTTTTGCTGAACTGTTTGTTAGGAGCCAGTTCTGGGGCATCTGGAGGGGGCATCAGCGGGACCCTCGTTGGGGCAGTCGGGCCTAGCACAGTTTCTGACCTGGACAGTCGGCCCGCAGTCGGGGTCTTGGAGGGAAGGAACTCTCAGGTTTATCAGGCCATTTTTGTTTTCATCTGTCAGCTCCAATTGGGGAATTTGCATTTTAATTTCAAGTCTGGGGTGGCAGGCTCAAATGCCTACAGGGCAGGTATAGGCCCAGAGAGATTCTTCTGACACAGTCACACTTGGCGTGTTAGACATGCTGGCATGGTCTTCATCGGACACCCGTGTTTCCTGGAAACACGTGGAAGCAGCCACTTCTCACCGTCACTGATAGCTCTTTGGGAAAGTGTGCCCAGTTTTGTCAGATGTTTGTGTGCTTTTTTCCCACCAAGGAAGTCAGAAATCAAGATTTTTATGTGAATCATGCAATGTTAACTTAAATTCAGACACATACTGCATTGGTCAAAGAAAACCTATCTGTGGGCCACACGCAGCCCACGGCCTTCCCTTTAGAGGGTCTGCTTTTGGGGAAGGCAGTTTTCCTGTTGCCATTCTGTCTGCGGCAGTGTCCAGACCCTCCTTGGTGTGCACCTGGGTCCTGAGGGTGGAGCCCGTAGCCTGGTCCTGCTGACGTGCTCTGCTTTTCAGTGTGGCAACATGGCGCGAGAAGGGCTGCGGGTGCTTGTGGTGGCCAAGAAGTCCCTGGCGGAGGAGCAGTATCAAGACTTTGAAGTAAGTTGTTCTGTGACCCTTTTGTTCTTTTTGCAGCACCCTATCATACCTTGTCTCACCCGCCCCCTGGCTTATTCTGCTGGAGACATACTGACTTCCTGTTGAACACACCAGGCTCCCTTTTGTTTCAGGGCCTTTGCGTTTGCTCATCTCTCTGCCTGGAACGCTTTTCCTCCATATAACTCCATGGCCCACTTCCTCGCTGCCTTTGGGTCTCAGCTCAAATGACACCTCCTCTGAGAAGTCTTCCTGGACTACCTGTCTAAGGCAGCCCCACACTATCACTGTCTACCCATCACCCTGCTTTATTGCACATACAGCAGCCTATAATTGACCTCATTTACATTTTTACATTCTTCTTATCCATCTCGCTTCTGGAATCAAATCTTTTTTTGAGGGCAGGGACGTTAACAGTCTGGTTTGTTCTGATATCTCCAATGCTTTGGATAGTGTTGGCATGTAGTATATCTTCAAGAATGTTGGTTTAATGGGTGAATAAGTCACTATCTTTGATCCCAATTTCTTTAAGCTGTGAAAATTGTTGGAGTTGAACTAATTCATTGATTTTTACTGCCAAGGGTACTAGTATAGCTTCATTGGTTTATTTGTTTGTTGTCATCTTACAGTCCCATCAACTGTATGTTCCTTGAGGGCAGAGTCCTTGTCTTGATCCTGCTGTGTCCCTGGTGCCTGGCATAAAACCGCACACTGCAGGGAAGGATGAGTGAATGGGAGGGAGCAGGGCTGGGGGGCAGGCTTCTGGGCTCTTGCCCTACTCCAGCCGGAGGAACTGGGCTTGGATCTCTTATGTGCTTGTAAGGCTTTATTTCACAAGCATTCTCATTCTGATAAATTTTCCCTTCCTTTCCATTTTAAAAGCATATTCTCTGAATTGGCCTATTAGGGTGTTTTTTGTTGTTTTGTTTTGTTTTGTTTTTGTCCAGGTCTTTTCGACACTGTAAGGAGAGGATAAGCATAAGGGTTGGGTCAATGGTCTTCACAAGTAGGACTTTGTCTTTAGAAAACCTGTTGGTCAAGAGCGTTCTTGGTTACAAAGTGTGTGTTGTGTGTGGGAGAACCTTGTATTTTTTTTGAGATCTTGGGTTGTGCTAATCTTTGCAACAATTCTGTGAGGTTGGTGCTATTATTGCCACCTCATAGATGAAAAAAGGGGCTCAGAGAAGTTAAGCAACTTGCTCAAAGTCTCCCAGCTGGTAAGTGTGGAGCACAGAGTTGGGCTCAGATGTGTCCACTCCAGAGACCGAGCTGAGCTTGGGAGGAGGCTGGAATCCTCTCTTTCACCCCCTTGGGGTCCACCCCACCTGCCGGGGTTGCCCCACCCTGTGGGGCACAGGGGGTTGAGCGAGGGTGCCTGATGGGATCACGCCCAGCCCAGCCCGTCAGCCTCGCACCCGCCCGCCCAGAGTGGTGACCGTGTCCTCTGGGCTCTCCCCAGGCCCGCTACGTCCAGGCCAAGCTGAGCGTGCATGACCGCTCGCTCAAAGTGGCCACCGTGATCGAGAGCCTGGAGATGGAGATGGAGCTGCTCTGCCTGACGGGGGTGGAGGACCAGCTGCAGGCAGACGTGCGGCCTACCCTGGAGACGCTGAGGAACGCCGGCATCAAGGTAGGCCAGCCGCCCTGCCTCCGGCGGCCAGAACCACCTGCCACGTGGGGTGGTGGGAGAGCGAGAAAGAAAGAGAGTGAGGGGACGGCGGGTGGGGCCTGGACAGTGACCTCGAGCTCTTTCTAGGGCAGACCAGTGCCGCTACCTCCTGTCTTCGCAGTGCTGGTTGTTTTCTGGAGGCAGCTTGGTTTTCTGATGTCCCCTCACTGCCCTGGGCTCCGTGGAGGCCAGAGCCACACCTGCCTTATCTCGGTCCCCAGGGGGCATTCATCCCTGAGTTACTGAGAGACTGCCGGCCACCTGTCAATCTGGCCGTGTGAGTGACTGGCCACCCGACAGAGTGACCATCTGTGCCAACAAACTGCCCCATTTGCATTCTGTTCTTTACTATTTGGGTCCCAAAAACGGTGTAGCCAGTAGTTTAACCAGAGAGGCCGGCAGAGGGCGCCTGAGGCCAGGCTGGATCTTAATGAGCCCCAGCGGAGGGTTAGGGAACTCGGTTTCTAAGTAAAAATCCCTTCAGAATGCATTGGCTTGAAGGTCTTGACAACATGCATATGCGGCACCTGCCTCCACCTGGAAGCAGCTCTTGGCCGCCCTGTGAGCAGGGCCCAGGCAAGGAGGACGGATGAAACCCGGATGACCAGCAAGCTCCTACCACCTTTCTGGCCTTCCGGGGAGCACAGCATGTGCTCACGTCTCCCATACCTGCTCACAGGCTTAGTTTATCCCAAGGGAATTGCCAGAGGGACCCCGGTTTGTAAAAATAGTCTGGTGGAAAGAGGGCCCACTCCTGTTGCGTTCTGGTGTTTAAAATTTGGCACTGGCCACTCTTAAGGCCTGTCCTCTTGGAGTTTTGGAGACTGGCTTTTATGCTTCTGGCTTCACTGGGGTTTTTCTCCTTCTCAAAACTCTTCTTTCCAAAAGATGTGAGGTTTCGTTCACATGGCACAGAACTGGCTTCTCCTCCTGCTTCCCACGTCAGATGCTGGGGTGGGCAGGGGAGAAGTCAGGTGCAGGTCAGCCTGTAATTGAGTCTCAGGTACTGATCTTTCAGAGGTTCAGAGGATGCTTGAACTTGGAAATTTCCTACTTCAGCCCCTTTTACAGATACAGTAACTGAGGCCGAGAGCGGCAGCCTCACTCCTAGGTTCTCAGTCTGGGAAGCGCAGAGCTGGGACTGGGGCGTGGTCTTGGGCACATACCTGTCAGCTCTTTCTGTCTCCCCAACATGGGAGTGCAGGGGGCCCTAAACTCTCAAACTGGGGTGTTTCCTGTGCGGTGCTGGGAACACCTTGATTCTAAAGTTGGGAAACGGAGCATACCGAGGCCAGCTCGATGTTCTTGGAAACTTAGCTGATGCAGTCGACAGGCTGGCCTCAGAAAATAACAAGCAGGACCTCTTTCATGCCGCAATTTCAGGTTTGGATGCTGACGGGGGACAAGCTGGAGACGGCTACATGCACAGCCAAAAATGCCCACCTGGTCACCAGAAACCAGGACATCCACATTTTTCGGCTGGTAAGGCATCCTGTGTCTTCCCCGCAGCCTCACAATCCCGAGTAGGCCTGGGGGGATGGGGTGGAGTACAATGGCCACCAAGGGTAGGGGGAGCTTCCACCATTGCTGGTTTGGGTGGAGAGATGGAATGGCTCAGATGAAGGCTAAAGACTTCCTCCGGCAGAGGTGTAGGGGTACCACGACTAACCAGTCTCGGGCTAATGCTGTGTTCTTTACCTCTTGGAGGGGCCAGTCATGGTCTCCTTGGAGAGGTTGATGAATATTAGGCACGAGCCCTCAGATAAGCTTATACACGGGAAATTGTGCATACGACTCCCAGGATTTTATGGAACTCCTGAAGGCCATGTCCTTGGATAAAAAATATCTGTTCAGAACCCTGCTTTCAATTCTTTGGAGTATACCTAGAAGTGGGATTACCAGGTCATATGGAATTCCATGTTTCCCTTTTTGAGAAACTTCCAAACTGTTTTCCACAGCGGTTGCACAATTTTACATTTCCACCAACAATGTACAAGGGTTCCTGTTTATCTGTGTACTTGCCAAAACTTTTAATTTGCCTTTTTTTTTTTTTTTTTTTTTTTTTAATAGCCATTCTAGCATCTGTGAAGTGGTATATCCTATTGTGGCTTTGATTTACATTTCCCTAATGACTAATGATGTTGAGTATCTTGTCATGTGCTTATTGGCCATTTGTATATTTTCTTTGGAAAAATGTCTGTTCAAGTCCTTTGCCCATTTTATAACTGGGTTGCTGGTCTTTTTGTTGTTGCATTGTAGGAGTTCTTTATATAGTCTGGATATTAAACCCTTCTCAGATATATGGTTTGCAACTATTTTCTCCCATTCTGTAGATTTTCTTCTCCATTTCTTGATAATGTCCTTTGTTGCACAAAAGTTTTTAATTTTGAGGAAGTCTAGTTTATCTATTTTTCTTTTGTTGCTTGGGTTTTTGGTGTAAAGCCTAAGAATCTATTGTTTAATACAGGGTCCTGAATATATTTCCCTATGTTTTCTTTTAAGAGTTTTATAGTTTTAGCTCTTATATTTAGGTCATTGATGCATTTTGAGTTGATTTTTGCATGTGATATCAGGGCTCATTTCTATATGGTGTGGGGTCCACTTTCAGTCTTTTGCGTGTGAATATCTAGTTTTTCCTGTACCGTTTGTTGAAGAGACTATTCTTTCCCCACTGAGTATACTGGACTCCCTTGTCAAAAATTAATTGGACATAGATGCGTGGGTTTATTTCTGAACTCTCAATTCTATTCCCTTGATCTATGTGTCTGATCTTGTGCCAGTACCACACTGCTTTGATTACTCTAGCTTTGTAATAAGTTTTAAAATTGGGCAGTGTGAGTCCTCCAACTTTGTTCTTTTTTCAAGATGGTTTTGGCTGTTCATGGCCCTTTGCCCCTCCCATTTGAATTTTGATTGGCCTTTCAATTTCTGTTGGAATTTTGTTTGGGATTGTATTGAATCTGTAAATCACTTTGTCCAATATTGAGATCCTAATGTCTTTAAGCCTGCCAATCCATGAACATGGGGTATCTTTCCATTTACTTAGGTCTTCTTTAATTTCCTTCAGCAATGTTTTGTAGTTTTCTGTATACAAATCTTTTTCATCCTTGGTTAAATTTATTCCTAGATATTTTATTCTTTTAGCTGCTCTTGAAAATATAATTGTTTTCTTGATTCCCCTTTCAGGTTGTTCATTACTGGTATGTAGAAACACCAGTGATTTTGTATGTTGATCTTGTAGCCCACCACTTTGTTGAGTTCATTTATTGGTTTTAGTAGCTTTCTTGTGGATTCCTCAGGATTTTTTCTTATTTAAGATCATTTCATCATTGAATGGGGATAGTTTTACTTCTTTCTTCAGCTGCCTGTTTTTGAAAATAAAGTTTTATTGGAGCACAGACATACCCATTCATTTACATATTGCCTTTGGCTCCTTTTGCATTACAGCAGCAGAGTTGAGTCTTTGCAATAGAGAACATAAGGATTACAAAGCCTAGAATATTTACTATTTAGCCCTTTGCAGAAAAAGTGGGTCAACCTCTACTAAATACTGAGCTTTGAATGTTTGCTTAACAACGCATTAGCTGTGTCGCTTTAGGCAGATTAATAATCTCGCTATGTTTCAATTTCCTTATGTGCAAAATAGAGATATTATTGTTATGCACCTCATAGAGTTGTGAGAAATAAGTGAGAAAATTCATGAGAAGTCCTATTGGCACAGTGCCTGGCACAATTTTAGCTCTTATTTTTATTATGTGGGTCACCTCCGTCCTTGGGGGAAATGGAAAGTGACCATTGGTGTACAGGCTCCCTGATTCCCACGGAATCGTAACCAGCAGGATTTAATTTGGCTTTAGGTGTGGTGGCCTGGGAGGGGAAGGGATCCTTGACTGGGGTGGCCATTGTCTTCTCACGGGCTCCAGGAAGCCACTGTTTGTTATTTTATCATCCGCACAGAGCAATGCCTTCTCCACCCCTCTCTTCCCTTCTAGGTGACCAACCGCGGGGAGGCTCACCTTGAGCTGAATGCCTTCCGCAGGAAGCACGACTGCGCCCTGGTGATCTCCGGAGACTCACTGGAGGTGGGCACAAGGACCGCCACAAGCCTGTCGTCCCGGAAGCACATGCCTCTTCCTGCTTCAGTGATGAGAGCGCGAGGTCACCACCCCTGACCCCTACCTCTCCCACTGCCTCTCCCTCAGGTCTGCCTCAAGTACTACGAGTACGAGTTCATGGAGCTGGCCTGCCAGTGCCCGGCCGTGGTCTGCTGCCGCTGCGCCCCCACCCAGAAGGCCCAGATCGTGCGCCTGCTCCAGGAACGCACCGGAAAGCTCACCTGCGCTGTAGGTAGGCACCTGGGCCAACCTTGCACTCCTGATTTGTCCTGATGGTCTGCTTGTTTTATTTTCCATAAGGATAATTGGATTTGTCTGCTGGGCTTTTCACATTCCCTGGGTCATTTTACACAAGTCATGACTTTTTTCCCCAGACTTTGGTTCTATTATTGTTGTTGTTGTTATTTTTAGTATTTCCCTTTGAGAAAGAGTAGATCAGCATGTCCAAAGCTTTTCTTCCCTGTTTGGCTTGAACGTCCTTTGTTAGGGACCCAGGAGTGCAGCATTCCAGGGGGTTGAAGGTCACACACTTGGGAGTTGGATCTGGGACCAAATTCTCCACTGGTTTTTACTGCCTCCCTTCACCCATCTGAGCCTCAGTTTCCCCCTGGTGGAATGGGGATAACAATAGTTGTTACTTCCAACAGTGCTTGTACGGATGAGAAGAGGGAACATTTAAAAGGTGCTTACCACGGTGTGCAATGTTCAGTAAGTGCCCGTCGTTGCTGATGATAACGACATGGTACCCACCACTGAGTCAGCACACGCAGGGTTATAAATGGCCGTGGACGCAGTCCTGTCTCCACTGCTCTGTAGCTGGGGGCCTTGTGCTTTCTGACCTTCAGCTCCTCTTCTACAAAATAATATCCTAAGAGCCTCTGGGTGGTTGGAGTGATTAAACAAGTGATGATTGGGGTGATTAAAAGGAGCCGTTCAGGTAAGACATTTGCTAAGCACTCAGTAGAAAGCAAAAGTCTGTTATTTAAAACAAGAATGGAATTTGGGAGTTGTGTCTCTTGCCTCCCCCAACGTCCCATCTTTTCTCTGGTCTGTGTGACCCGCAGGTGATGGAGGCAATGATGTCAGCATGATTCAGGAATCTGACTGTGGCGTGGGGGTCGAAGGAAAGGTGAGTACCAGTGGTGGCAGGGAGCAGAGTGGTCAGCTTTCAAGTGTTAAGTCCTTAGGTCCTTACCCTGTGGCCGCTCTGCTCCACTAGCTTTACCTGCTTTTTCCTTCAAAGACACAGCTTTAATGCTTCTGGAAATTCTAGGTAGGAATTTCAGAACCTAAGGAACCACGTATTACCTGGAAATTGGAGATCTATGTCAGTAAATCTTACAGAGAGCCAAATGCTGACTTTTTTTTGCTTGCCAAAACATTACTTTTTTTTTTTTTTTTAAATAGTGTTTCGCTATATTCTTTCTTTGTTGTTGTTTTGTTCTGCTGTATTCTTAAGGTACAGTGAATGTCCTTTAAGCTTTTCCACCGTTGTCATCATTGTCAATAAAAACCTCGTCACACTGTGTGCTGTGCTCTCGGGTGTGATGGAGCAGTGTCGCATGGTTTGCCCCTTGTTCAAAGACATCAGCAGCTGCAAATTTTTAAACTTTGTGCATAATAAAATGTTTTTTCTGTCTTTTCCCCCTTGTCAACCCTCTGCCTGCCTCTTACATTTACTTTGCATTCTCTAATTTGTGACCTCTGAATGTCTATAGGCAAGAGATGAGGTCACTGAGCTTGTTAGAGCTGTGTCTAAACTAACAGTGCAGAGGCCCCGAGTAAGGGCCGAGACGTTCTCCTCTACGTTTTGTTGCATGTCTTCGTGCATTTATTAAGCCCATGTACTTTTTTCCTGATTCTCCGCCAGAGGACAGTTATTTGAAGTTGCAATATTAAATGACCCTTGAGCGAGAGCTTATATCTGAAATCTATATAGATTCCTTTAATGTAAAGTTTAAGTAGCATACTTGAGTTTACTAGAATTATTATTTACAAGTTCCTATATAGAACTAAAACATTTCCACTTCTATTAGAAAATTATATTCTGATTCCTTTGTTTTGGGATGATAAAAGTAGTAAGTATTCACTGTTAAAAATTAAAACATTTCAAAATGGATTAAATGCATCCTTTCTATTAGAGAGCTGCATCAAACTATTAACATTGGTTATTCTTCTGGAAGTTTTTCTATGTATATATTACTGGTTATGGGTGCGAATATATTTGTGTTACATATACATATCTTATACATATATATATTATTTTCATGTATACTTTTAAATGAGAAGCATTATACTCTGTATTTTGTTATGCAGCTTGCTTAAATATATTATATTTTGGATTTATTTTTGCATCAGAACATGTAGATCCATAAAGTTTTACTCATCCTCTAACTTTTTATTTTGAAAACTGTTGGTCCTTCAGAAAAGTAGAAATAGAACAATGAGCACCCGTTTGTCCTTCACTTTGATTTACCATTGGTACATTTATATGTATATTTACACATATATACACACATTTATATCTTTTTCTGAATTAGCTGAAAGTAAGTTGTAGAAACGATAATACTTTATCCCTAAATACTTCAGCATGGATCTCCTAAAAACAAGGGCATTCTCCTACATAAGCAAAATATCATTATCTATCCCCCAAAAATGTAACATAGATATAATAATATATACTATTCATAATCAAACTTGCCCAATTGTCCTCAAAATATTTTTATACCTTTTTTTTTCTTTTAATATCCAGGATCCAATCAAGAATCACAAATTGCATTTTATTATCACGTTTTCATGTCTCTTGAATCCTCTTTAATGTAGAACATTATCCCTTCTCTTTTTAGAGGGAGGGTGTTTTGTTTTTCATGACATTGATCTTTTTGAAGCATTCAGGACCGTTGTCTTGTAGAATGGCCTAGAACAGGGGCTCTTGGCCTTATTTGTTCCACAGACCCCTTTGCCGGTCAGGTGAAAACCACGGACCCCTTCCTAAGCCCACACTGTGTTGTGTATTATTTAATAAACATATCACACCCGCACCAACACCTCCCCACAAGAATAACGTGGTTTTGAATTTCAATTTAAGCTCACGGACCCCTAGAGAAGAAGCCCTGCCCTAGAATGTCTGCTGGTCCGATTGCTTAGGCCCAGGTCCTGTGTTTTTGGTGGTCACGTAACACGGGGGAGTCTGTGTCCTTCTGTTGCATCCCAACAGGAGGCCCTGATGTCACTTGGTCCTATAATTAGCGTCCATTGCACTGTCAAGTAACGGCTGCACCATAATTTAATTCCACTTCTCTGGGTTTTACCCACACATACTCCCCCAAATGTGCAAAGCTGTGTGTTCAGGGATGTTTGATAGGATCCTGTTAGTAACATCAGGTTCCCCCTCTTAAGTTTGCCTCTCAAAGGAACTGGAGGCTATAAAACACCTCTCTTTGAGTGAGTTTTTGCTTCTGCTGCAGATTATGGGGTGGACCCAAGTTTAAGACTAGCTCTGCTTGACCTCCAAATTATAACTGTCATTCAGAATGTTTTTTACTTAAACGAATTCCTTTCTTTAAATCGGATTCAGAGTTGGACCACCAACCTGACATAGCTTGAAACCTAAGAATGTCGTTATTGAAGTTTTTCAGAGATCTCCTTACAGTGTCTTGCTTTTTCAATTTTAAAAAATGTGTTTTCCCTGACCTCTTGTGCTGACGGAGCCCAATTCCATTGGATTTTAGGAAGGAAAACAGGCTTCCCTAGCTGCGGATTTCTCCGTCACTCAGTTTAAGCATCTTGGCCGGTTACTCATGGTGCACGGCCGAAATAGCTACAAGCGATCGGCCGCCCTCAGCCAGTTCGTGATCCACAGGAGCCTCTGTATCAGCACCATGCAGGTGGGTGGGCAGCTGCACCTCTGCACAGGTGCACGTGGCTGTGAAGTTATTGAGGGGATGGGACTGCTTTGGAGCTGTGCCCCCACCTGGCCGGTCTAAATCCCCACCTGGCCATGTTCCAGCCGGAGAGCGTGGGTGAGGCCCTTCATCCCTCGGTGCCTCAGGTTCCTCCCCTGCTGCGTGGTGATGACTATTCTTGCCTTGTGGAGTGGACATGGGCATTAGCAACGGTGCCTGCCCCGTGCTTGACACACAGAGGTGTGGAGTAAATGACGGGTTCTTCCAGTCGGACGAGTCCACCGATTTGCCAGAGGGGAAGACGCAGAACTAAATGCTCAACGAATTCTCTGGCTCTGATCTTTCCACGTGCAGAGGCCAGGGCTACAGAGCACACCCACCGGAGAATAACACTTTTCTTGATGCCCACCAGGCGGTGTCTCCTCTAACCCTCACGGCAGACAGAGCCAGGCACAGCTGAGGCCATTGCTTCTTGCAGCTGCGGAGGCCACCTTCCCTCTCATCGTGTGGGGAGGCTCCTCCTCATTTGCAAGGTTGTCCTTGGGCTGGGGCTGGGCAGCAGATGGTGCGGAGCTTGTCTGGCATCGCAGTTCTGCCTGCCGGCGGGCGCTCCACAGCTTACTACCATCTTGCTTTTCCACCAAAGGATTCTAGAGTGCATAAGGCATTTCCCCACCTTCTGTCTCACCAGCTCTCTCAAAAGCTGTCATCGGGCGGTAGCAATTAAGTATGTACTGCGAAGGAGACCAAAAGGAAGAGAAGCAAACATTTCGGGTGTTGAAAGGCTTTTGACTGTTTTACCTCCTTGAGCATTTAGGTGAAGATACAGTTCAGTGATGAAAATACAGGAGTGATAGGCCTGGGACCCACATCTTCTCCTGGCCACACCACCAAGTGGCTGTGAGACTGTGAGCAAGTCACTTTCCTACTCTGGGCCTCTTTCCACCTACAGCAGATCTTGAATGTGCGAGAGTTTTATTAGCTGTCAAGTGTCGGGTGAACTGCAGGCATCTTTACCATTATTAAAGGGAAACGGTAAAATATAAACAGAAGGTGACATTTTAATTTATGGGAAAGGCGTTTAAGTCATACATGAAAGGCATCGGTCTCTGGGATTTGCACGAGACCCTCCCCTGCCTGCCTCCGTGCCTTTTGGGGTTGTTTATGTGTTAAATATCTATCACATTTGTGAGTAGAGGAGCCCTTAAAGTGATTTCCATCCAAATGATCTAAACCCAAACAGCTGGTGTGGTTTATCAGCTCACATTCGTATTTTAAATTTATGTTAACTCGTTGACTGAACTGGATGCTGCCAGGTTTTTAATCACTGGGAGATGAATCCCCTTGTCACTGGGCAAACACACAAAAGCCATGCTAGCTGAACTTGACTTCTGGATTGCCCGTGTGCTACCACTGTTACAGATTTGGGGAAAAAAAAACAAAACATTCCACGATGGGGAATTGTTTGTTCTTCAATTCCCTGTCCGCTCCACCCCTGTCCGCTGTGCTGAAAGTGTCTGGCCGAGCCCCAGCTCACCTCGCCATCAGCCTCTTGGAAAGAGAGGGGCACGGCGTTTTTACTTTGCCCAAAGCCCTCTTTTCAAGGCGAAGGCTTTGTGGACATAACGGCCCTTTCAGAGAGAGGGGCTCCTGATGCTGATTTGCAAAATAAACCCCAGGTTCCTGACATTTGTATGACCCCGTCTCGGGTGAGAAGTCATCTGAAAGGTGGCTCTCCCAGCACTGCTGTTCCGGAATCGTGGCCAAGGCTGCCGGTGGCGCCGTGGCGAGTGCACATGCTTCACGTGCCTCCCCTCTTCACCCACGGCAGGTGATGAGGGGAGCAGTCTCCAGTGAGAAGCTGTTTCTGACCACTAGGGTGGCTCAGCCTTTCTCTTTCTGTTTAGGACTTTTTTTTTTTTCCCCCTGCCTATAAGAAATTCACTTTTTAAAAAATGTTTTGGAATATTTAATATTTACATCAAATTTTAAAAATATCATTATTTTCTCATCTTTACCTATATCCTATCTCATATATTCATTATCTTTTTAAAAATTTTTTTTTTTTATTATTTTTTTTTTTTTTTAAGATTTTATTTATTTATTCATTTATCCCCCCCTTGCTGCTTGTGCTCGCTGGGTCAGCTAACCACGCCGTGCGGGCGGGCTTGCCCTCACCAGGAGGCCCCGGGAACCGAACCCGGGGCCTCCCATATGGTAAACGGGAGCCCTGCTGATTGAGCCACAGCCGCTTCCCAAATTTTTTATTTTTTAAAAGATACTTAGATTACATAAATGTTACATAATCTCTGTTTAGTTTTTGAAAGTCTTCAGGTGACTGCCGGCCCTGGCCTCCCTTTGGTTTTCCACTACTAGAAACTAGCTTTTGAGACAGCCTTTCTCCCGTTAGCCGTAAACACCCAGAGAAGGAACTGAGAGTATCGAACCTGATTTTTATCTCCCTACCTGTGTTTTGCTGGCAGTGGCTAATATTTCCCAAATCAGGAAGCAGACAGATTTCAGTAAGAGCTTGTAAATATCTTTATTGCTTTTGTCTGATTGCAAAAGGAGCATGTTACATGCTCTTTGTAAAAATCTCCAAAAATACAAAAATGTGTCATTTGAGAAGTGAAGGGTTCTCTGTAGTCCCACTCTCAAAGGCAGCTGGTATAACCCTGGAGGATGTTTGCAAATTTGTCCCATACATACGCCAACTTGTTTGTGGGTGTGCATTCCCAGAAAGGGGGCGATTGCTCCCAGTTAGGAGTATGGGCTCTGGAGGCAGAGTTGGGCTTGAGTCCCGGCAGGGCCATTGGCTTCTCATCTTTCCCTCCTGTAAAACGCGGGTGCTGTTGGGACTGCATCTCATAGGTTAGTCTGGGGGTTCACTGAGATCACATACAAAGTGTCCAGGGCTCAGAAGCCCCTGAATGTTCACAGAGTGGCTGAGAGTGGACTCTGGAGCTAGACTACCAGGGTTTGGATTCCTGGCTCTGCTGTTTATGAGCTGTGTGACCTGGGGCACATCACTTAACCTCTCTGGGCCTCACTTTCCTCCTCTGTAAAATGGGGATGATGATAATAGTCTCTAGTTCATAGGGTTGGTGTGAGAATCAACTGAAATGAAGCACTCGCGTTGCCGGGCCCGTACTAAGTGCTATATGGGTGTCAGGTGCTGTTTTTAGTAGCTAAATGCAAGAGCTCTCACTCTGGTTTTTGGTGACATCTTCCTTTCTCTTTCACACAGGCTGTCTTTTCCTCAGTGTTTTACTTTGCCTCCGTTCCTCTCTATCAAGGATTCCTCATCATCGGGTAAGGAAAGCCAGGCAAGGTATTAATTTTTTTTCTTAGTGAAACCTCCTTAAAATGCCACAAAAGTGAGAAAAAGCACTATCTAGGGCCTCTTCAGTCCCCAGGCCGGCAGTGCAGTGAGAACCCCCTTGACTTAAGTTCTTGAACACTGACGCCCTCGACACGAAGCAGGTCGAGTTTGCTAGGTCTGTGGTCTGTGGCACCTTGCATTTGTACCTGGTAATGAAAAATAGCTTACCCAGTGGTGTCAGAGGCTATCAGCAAATTGCCAGCAAGAGGAAGACTGAAGGTTCACGGAGTTGGTGACTTCACTGCTGTCGTAGCGGTGAAAGGAGGATCTGCAGTGTCCCCACTGCCTGGTGGACCTCCTCCTGCTGGCTCCGTAAGGAGGGCCAGAGCTTGCTCTTGCCGGGGACACACATGGAATAGGGCTCGGCCCAGCAGGCCACCACCCCGAGAAAGGGGTCACTTGGACATCTGCTGTCCTCAAAGCCACTCATTCCTGACCTGGAACTTTGCGATGTTCCTTTTGACCCTTTCAGAGAATATGCTCCCTTGAATTACCCAGGTAGGTGGTGTGGGGTTAGCAGATGCACCCAGGGCCCACCCTTGGTGATGGAGAGGCACAAAGTACAGAGAGGCAGGTTAGTCCCAGGGGAGGGTCTTACAGAGTCCATGTCCCGTCTTTGCATATTCTGCCTGTGGGTTCAGCCTGAGAGTAGCTACTGGAATTCTGCCTGCTTCTAATTGAGAAAATAGATTGTCCTTTTGTCAGGTCCTGGGAGAGTAGAGGACAGGCCAGAGGGTGGTCAGGGGCTACTTGAGCCATGCTCCCCGTGGCCTTCTGGGGTCCAGCTGTCTTCCCTCTCTGGCCTCATCTCCTTGTCCCTTGCCCTCGTCCACGCCGCTTCAGCCACACTGTGTCCTTGCTGTTCTTCAGGCGCGACAGACACCCCCACCCCAGGGCCTTTGCACCTGCTGTTCCCTCTGCTGGGATGCTCTTCTCCCAGATATCGTCACGGCTCACCCCCACCTCCTGGGGGTGTTCACTCAAATGCCACTTTCTCAGTGAATCCTTCCTTGGCCCCTTCTCTGAAAGTGCACCCCCTGCAGTCTTACTCCCTCTCCCCATTCTATTTTCCTTCTTAGCATTTATCTCTCACACACAATATATCTTCATTTATTTTTTTTACTGATGCACTCTGACTAGCATGAAAGCTCTCTGAGGGCAGAAGTTTTTGTCTTTTTTCATCTTGACTCTCCAGTGCTTAAAATGGGCCCTGGCACATAATAGGCACTCAGTAAATAATTGTTGCGTGAAGGCTAATTGGGTGCCAAGCTGGGGAGCACACTGACTGCTCATGTTGCATTGGCCGGGCCTTATCCGCCGTGATTTTTCTCTCCTAGATACTCCACGATTTACACCATGTTTCCTGTATTCTCTCTGGTCCTGGACAAAGATGTCAAATCGGAAGTTGCCATGCTATATCCTGAACTCTACAAGGATCTCCTCAAGGTTCCTTCCTCACTCTACACCCCCCGCCCCCCAGTAATTTAGCTCCACATCTGCTTTGAAACATGCTTGGTACCAGTGCCTTTCTCACTATTTGGAGGCAGGAGCAGGGAGTTGTTTTTGTGTTCTTTTTTTCAAAAGTACTATGTGCACATTAAGAATTTTAAACAGTATAATACTATATAAACAGAAAACAAATCAACTAACAGCTTTCAAAGAGGCCCTTAGAGTTTCATTTTGCAGTTGCATCTTGTGTCTTATTTTAGAAATGATCTGTGCGTCCTTTCTAAAAATGCAGTGTGTGTGCATGTATGTCTTTGAAGGTTTTTTACTAAAGGGCAGATTTCTTCCCATCTAATATCAGTCCTTAAAAACTTAATTTCGCTAATGTATCCAGGTGTTTGTTAGTCACTTTTTGATGAAAACAGGCAGGTTGCCTTGCCTAGCCAGTGGAAGAGTCACTCAAAGGAGGACAGCTGGATGCCCTGCTCTGATCTTTCTCTGTCTCTCATTTAGGGTCGACCGTTGTCATACAAGACATTCTTAATCTGGGTTTTGATTAGCATCTATCAAGGTAAGGAAGGGTGAAGCCACCTGTTTTTTCTTGTGTTCTGGTGTTGGCCCTTAATGTCTATAAACCATAAAGAGAATATGACAGTAATGAGTGTGACATGGGTCACAGAGGGAAACTCTGCCCAGCAAGCTGTCAGGACTCACACTCAGCACAGGGTCAGCCCTGTGGGGTGGGGATGGGGGTGGGGAGCTGGCTGCTGCGTGAGAGCAGAATCAGAGAGAAATGGAACCAATGTTGATCACAACCTGCTGAGGGGTTCATCCACGCAATGGAGAGTAGTTGGTTTCCAGAATTTTCTGACACATTGCAAGAGTAAGGTCAAGTTATAGTTTCTGAAAAACAGGTATTTATTTCAGTGGTCTCCAGAGTGAGTCCCAAAGAGAGCAGGGGCTTTGTAAGACAACTTATTGGAATATAACAAGAAAATATCAAAACCTCTATTTATATTTATTTGTTCCTCACTCTTTAGAATTCCTACTTTTTGGTATGTTTTCTGATGCAAACAGTTTATTTCCACAGTGGTTCCAGTCTCTATTTATCTATATTTGCACAAGTACATACATATAATTTACAAATAAACATGTATATTTAGAGTTCATTCTTACTGGTTTTGAAGATGGGATGTGCAGTGAAGAAGTTTAGAGACCATTCAATTTGTTGGCAGGGGCTTAAATTGTCTTTAAAACATTTTATTTTATTTTTTTAATGAAAGATGCATATCAAAGTATAATAGGAGCATGTGGTTAACAAAGCAAAGCTGTGGTCCTCTACCCACCCCTCTGCAGGCTCACCCTGAGTCCCAGACAGTCTCTGGGAGAGTTTTAATTATGAGGGTCATCTGGCCTCATGCCAAGCAGTGTGTTCCTGCTGCAGGTGTTTTTGTTTTTGTTTTTGTTTTTGTTTTGTTTTGTTTTGTTTTGTTTTTCCTATCTGATCGCATCATGATCTTTTCGGTGTGTCACTTCGCCGCACAGGGGCCTGCGCCTTTCCACGCTCTCTGCACAGGTCTAGGACGCCTTTTTTCTTTTTTTACCAGGAGGTCCCGGGCATCGAACCAGGGTCCTGCATATGTTAAACAGGAGCTCAATTGCTTGGGCCACAGCCGCTTCCCTGCAGGTGTTTTTAAATCAACACGAGGCACCAGCCGTTCAGTCCCTGCTGTTAGAGGACTCAGTGTACCCTCCCCCACTTTGCTTCTCCTCCTCTCAATACAGGGGTATAATTCTTTTAGGTTCTCTCTTGATTGTGTTTATGATTTCAAAATAATACACTTAAAATTCTATTTCTTGTTCCATCAACTCCCCTCCCCCTCCTCCCTTGCCCTTCCCTCCCTCCACCTCTCTTCTTTCCCCCCTTTCTTACTCTGTCTTTCTCGCCAGTCATAGATCATTTATTATATAGCTCAAAGAGGAAAACAGGAAAACTACAGTGTGAAATCCCTCTTTAAAACATCCATAAAACTCCACTCATTGATCCCATTCAACAAGCAATACCTTTCATGTCTAAATGTTTTTTAAAAAGTCAAATATAAGTGGGCACCGTGGACGTCTGGTGGCGAACATGGGTGGAACCAGCTTCGAGCAGCCGCCCTCTCACTCCCGTCTCTTCTGGGCCTTTCCAGGGAGCACCATCATGTACGGGGCGCTGCTGCTGTTTGAGTCGGAATTTGTGCACATCGTGGCGATTTCCTTCACGTCGCTGATCCTCACCGAGCTGCTGATGGTAGCGCTGACGATTCAGACCTGGCACTGGCTCATGACGGTGGCCGAGCTGCTCAGCCTGGCCTGCTACATTGCCTCGCTGGTCTTCTTGCACGAGTTCATCGGTGAGGCTCCTGCCCCTTCCCGGCCACTGCGTGGGCCACGGGTGCCAGCAGCCTGCAGAGGAGGACGGCCAGCCCTGGCACCCTTCCCCCGGGCACTCGGTCCAGCTGCCCTTTGCACTGAGCCACCCACGCTTTCTTACTGGTGTCCCTTTGGGGCAAGTGAAGGTGTGAATCAGCCGCTTAGAATTGGGGATATAGTGCCCAGTCTCACTAGAGCAGGGCTTTTTAACCAGGGGCCCCTGAGCTTGAATTGAAATTCAAAAAAAACATTATTCTTGTGGGGACGTGTTAGTGCGGGTGTGAAATATTTATTAAATAATACACAGTATAGTGTGGACTTAGTAAGGGGTCCGTGGTTTTCACCTGGCTGGCAAAGGGGACCAGGGAACAAAGGCTAAGAACTCCTGCTCTAGAGAATATTTTCCTGTTTAATCTGCCCAAAGCTAACTGGCTTAGAAGGGAATTCCATTTAATTCGCCACATATTTATTGGGCCTCCGAGAGCTGAGCACTGTGCCGAGCTGTGGAGTTGGATTAGCACATCTGGGTCTTACTGTCAGCTAAATGGCAGTCAGCAGAGGGTCCTAAAACCAAGCCCCAGAAAAGCAGTGACCTCTGGCTACTAAGGCATTTAAGTTTCTGTCTGTGTTACTTTAAAAAAAAAAAATCCCTAAATCTCTCTGGGGGGGTTCTCTCATTTCTTAGCTCCAAGGCTGCTTCCCTGCCCAGATGCTTACCTCTGCTCCTGGCTGCAGGTGGCCTTCCCTCTGGGGGCAGCTTTCAGTTATAGACACGCTCCCCCTCCCCCCAACACACACTGGGCGGCCGGCAGGGCCAGGGCTCTCTCCCAGGGCTGTGGTATAGCAGAGTTGTACCTGTTCCTTTACCACAAGCATTCTCAGTGGGGGTGACATTGCCCCCCAAGGGGATGAGAATTGGTTCGTAGGAGTGCCAACAATCTAACTTCTTTTATATTTAAGTGCAGGTGTACATACAATACAAAAACAGATGCACAGTATAACTGTGCTGTTAAACTTCGTGAGGAGGAGAGATTAGGGAAAAAAGTGTCTAAAAAGGCTCCTTACTGGGCAGTAGTGAAAAACAAGGCTGAGAAACTCTCCCTTATCATGAAAGCACCCTTGACCATCATCTCTTGTTCTTCTGCTTCAAAAGTTCTTTAATAAATTTTAATAAAGGTAAAAAGACTATGCCCGTGCAAATTGAAGGGTTAGAACAGTTTTACACTTGTCTCAACAATCTCTCAGCATGGTTTCTTTTGCACCTACTCTGCTCAGGAGCTTGGGGCTGAGGGGTCCCAGGGGTTTAGAAGACTGTTCCCTACCCTCTGTGGCTCAGCCACAGGGCCAGGTCAGAAGCACGTGGCTTCTGTGCACTGGGTGGAGCCCTGGCATGGCACTTAGTAGGTGCTCAGTAAATACCATCTGCCCTTTCCCCTGGCTGTGCTTAGCCAGGATCTGGAGATGGCATCTCCTCTATGCACTGAGAGCCACCAGATGCCACTCCTCTGGTGTAAAATCTCTTGTAGCTGCCGGATCTCCACCTGCTTTGACCCACACCTCAGATCCATCTTCTGTCTTTCTGTGATGGCATGACTGAGATGAAGGGAAAATGTTGCTGGGAAGCATAAATGTGTCTTTGAAGGTCACTTTCTACTGTGCAGCCCAGGATAAAGGGAAAGAGATGCCAACAGCCAGATTCCAAGTCACAGACACCTGTAAGGATTTTTTTTTGCCCATAGTTTTCCTTTCTTAGTTGTTGAAAATAGCATTTCAGTGACTATCAGGAAGCTACAGCAGCAGGTCAGAGAGAGGAGGAGGGAACAATGGGAATCAAGCTGACAGCCTTTATGTGCCAGTAACCCATGGCAAATCCTGTGACGGCTCCGAGGGGGCAGAGGCCATGTGTGTGTGTGTTGAGGCACCTTTCCTTTCCGTAGCTGTGATGGCTCTTTCTGAGCCATGTGCACCTTCCGGAACGTGACTGCCTGCTCACTGCCTCCTTGCTGTCTGCTTGCAGATGTGTACTTCATCGCCTCCTTGTCATTCCTGTGGAAGGTTTCTGTGATCACTCTGGTCAGCTGTCTCCCCCTCTACGTCCTCAAGTACCTGCGAAGACGGTTCTCTCCCCCCAGCTACTCGAAGCTCACGTCGTAGGCTGCGCACCTGGCGAAGGGACCCGGCCTCGCACTGCCCTACTGGACAGGGTTCTAGTTCTGTTTCTGTTAACCGCCACCTCTGGATTTTGCAGTAATTGCTCACGTGTGCAGTTTTGGTGTGAAGCGCTGCTGCAGTTAAACAGAGCCCTAACACTGAATAAACCGGAGGGGGGCTTCCAGAAGGTGCCTGCGCAGACCTGCTTTCATCCCTGTTTATTCATATCTGAGTGAATGTGAATAAGTTAAAACTGGTGGCTCAGCTGAGATACTTCTACGGGTCACTGTGCAAGCTTCCTAACGACTTGAATTTTGTTGTCATGTGATAAAAGTTTCTGTCTAGATGAAGATCTCAGAAAGGTTTTTTTTTTGTTTTTTTTTTTTAATAGTCCTAATATATGTGTACCCTCTATGGTTCTCTTTCTCTCAAAAAAAAAAAAAAAAAACTGTTTCAGAGAAATATAAAGCTCTTGGTGTAAATTTGGAGGAAAAGATAGTGTCATTTGGTAAAAAGTTATCCAGACAACAATCTCAATATGAAAATGCTAAATATCCCCTCTATGGTGGCCCCACGAATTGAGCCTGCCTTGAATTCCTAGGAATAAAACTTTCTGAAAAAACGGTCCTCAAGAAGAAATTGAGAAGAGTTCCACGAGTCCAGTATGTCACCCCTGATCTGGGTCGACATCTACAGCGCTTGCGTTAACTTCCCCTGCCACCTTGTAAACATTTTTTTGAAGGTGTTATCCTACTTTGGTTAAGACCTGGTAACAGTTAAAAAGCCAGTGGCTGGCTGAGGACACCCTCAAAAATTTTCAGCAGAGTTGTGTTAGCAGGAAATGTGCCACTGAGCAGCCTCTAAATGTGTCGACAGTGTGATAAGAGACTCAGCTAATTCTTTAGACAGCATGGCAGCTGTGACTCAGATCCCCTGCGTCCAAAGCGGAAAGGTCAGGAAGCTAGGGCTCTTCACCTCCACACAAACCTGTTTCCTGTTAGGAGGAATTACGAGGACGAGCTGACAAAGGCAGAGGCATCTTACAGCGTGGCCATCCGGCGGTGGGGGGCTTCAACCGAGGAGCCCCGGTGGGGAGGGGGCCAGGGTTGCAGCTGGGCTGTGTTTCTTGCAGACGCATTTCAAGAGGAACTTGCTGAAAGGCGGCCAGTAGTAAAGATTCCTCCCCCACCAGGATGGAGTGCATGCATGTGTGTTTCTTATAAAGCTGTGGCTTCTTGTTTCAGAGGGAGAAGGGAGTTTGGAAGCATTGGACGTGGCAGGGCCAGGCATTCTTGGATTTTCAAGTCACTTCTTGCAAAAGCCACATGTGCATGCCAGAGGGTTAAGTTGGTGGATCTTCAAGAGTTGAATGTAGTTGATGTCTTGGATTTGTGATTCATTCTTTATGAGAATGTACCTTTCAGACCTTCAGCAGGATACTTCTTGCGTGTGCTTCGTAAGTTGCAGCCTGGCTGCCGGTTCGCATGACGCTGGGGTAAACAGGCTTGGGGAGTCGCCGTGAGGAGCCGACAGTCCTTTGCCTTTGGAGCCCTCTTGATACTGCGCGTGTATATTGTGCTGCCTTTCTAGAACTTCATAGAATGACAGTACTGTGCAGGCAGTGATCAATTGGCTATTGACATCCTTCGACTTCGAGGATACTACAATTTTGCAGCATTTCTCTCTTTCTGTTCCTGCCCTTTCTGCCATACTAGAGACACTGCAGTGAATGGATGGTTGTGTAAGAATAGGATCTTTGTCTGAAAGTTTCAGAAAGGTTGATCCCATCTTATTTCTTCATTGAGTGATTTTACATAGTTTCAAAGGTAGAGGAGGAAAGCTGGGCTGAGAGTTTTTGAGCCTTAGTCGATTTTATTGGAAGTCAATCTGTAAAACTAGAAGTCTTAGGATAGTTCCATTCTGGGTTTACAGAGACAGTGATAACTCTCCAGGTAGGTCATGTGGAATCCTTGTTAAGAAATTTCAGATGTTTCCAGCACATAGAGGGAATGAAGATGGCCCTTTTGGTCTTTTCCTTGATTCCCAATTTTGACTGAGGTGCATGAGTCAAATTTTATATTCATTGAGAAAAAACTTTCAAAGTCAACACCCACGTTGAATTCTTGACATCTTGATGGGAGAAAACTCCCAAGAAGGGCTGAAAAAGCCACTCCTGGAAGTCAGAGATGCTTGTCATTGTCCCCTGGGCCTCCTTGTTCTGTTATCTCAGTCGCACTTTGGTGGAGGCAGTTGGGGCGAGAAGGACAGAACCCAAGTGGAAACCGCCATGTTGTGAGACCACCAGCAACTGGGCAGTGTGCCGATGCCCGCCCCCTGGTGGCTGATGAGTGTCTAGGACTGCACCCACTGTGCCCCTCATGCTCTGGAAACCAAAGGGTAGAAGCAGCAGATCAGCTGACTGTACACGGTCCCTACCTGCACGAACCAGACTTTACTCCCAGTAGAGGATCAACAAGTTCTTGGGCACTTCAGGTGAGTTATCTTAGTTGTGGGGAGAAGACACAGAAACCAGCAAACAAAAAAACCTGAGCTATTTTACAGGAACTTCTACTGAATTTTTAAAACTTAAGAATAAGAATTCAGTTGATCTTTTTCTTGGTTCACCAATCTGGAAAGAACCAAACACTTTCTTCTCACCTTGGAAAGCACCAGGACAGGGCCCAGAGGCACACATTTTGCACAGTTTAAACACTTCCTACAGTAAAAATCACAATTCTCCCCTGCCCTCTGATAACATGAGTTATTTCTGTCTGAGTAAAAGCTTTGTTTATTATTTTCTATTCTATCTTTTGGTGATGGGGGCAGGCTCTCTTAGTTTCCCTCTTTTTTCCTCCTTCCTACCTCTCTTTCTCTCTAAGAAAATGACTCGAAAAGTTGCTCCATCTCAAGTCATTTCTTATATTTGATGGTTTTGATTCTAATTTTGAGACCATGTGTGTGTTGCATGTGGTGCTAGGTGAGACTAGCTGCACTAAAGTGAGCTCCGACAAAGGAATGTGCCAGAAGGCGATGGAGGGCACCCCAGCGAGCATCTTAAAATCGGAGCCAACTACCTGTTTTTGCAGCCACCTGGAGCAGGTTGGCCAATTGCTGGAATTTCTCCCTCTTTTAGCACCATTGTGTCCTGGGTCCCACTTTTAGGTTCCCTTGAGTGAAACCCTTTTTTGTAGCAGTAATCTTAAATACCATCATCCGTTTACTGACATTTCCTCAGTGTGTTTTCTGCTGAAAGTTGAGATTTTACTGACATTACTTTTCAGTGTTTTCTGAATTTTGTGTTTGTTGGAAGTTGACATGATAACGCTTTTTTTTTTTTTCCCCTTCAGACTTTGGTTTTTATGCTTTTTGTTTTTACTGGGATTGGGATGGGAATGCACTCACACCTTTATGGGACAGCATTTTAAACCTTTGCCAAAGTTGCTTATGGGAGCGACACATTCTTCTGCTCCAGCTTAAGGCAGACACCTATCAGCCATTTTTGCTTTAATCTTTTTGTGTGTGTGTTTGAAATGTGTGCGTGTGCATGAGTGTGTGATGTCATCGCAAGTTTTTGGAAGAAATATATGGTGTTCATTGCATTAAAATCCCCTCACTCTCAGCTTTGTATTTAAAAATATACAAGGATTTTTGTAAACAGATTTTATTTCTTCTCTCTTTTAATGTGAGGCTTTCTGTCATTTATATATATACTTCTTAGGCATAGTTCCATTAACTATGCCCATTTCTTCTCGGGGGACTCTATATGATGTTTTGGGACGGAGCTGAGAGGCGTACCACTGTGTGGTGTGATCAGCACCCCACTGCTTTGATTGCCGAAGCATCTTCTCACGCCACAGTTGCATTCCCCGTGGACCTGGCTGAGGCGTGGCCTGTTCACGTGGCTGGGCAATGTCAGTGAATATTGTGTTTGTGGGGATCGGTGGGGGGCGTGGCATTTGCAAAGTAAATTGTGGCTAACGTATTAGTTTGCTGCAGTGGCGTTAACGTTAAACACAGCCAGGCGTCCATGATTTCCTCATTAGTGGATCTCTTTAGATGTAATCCTCCTTGCAAGTATTCACCAGGACAGCGTTTTCTGATTAGAGGGAAACTCTGGTACAATATGCTTTAATTTAGCAGGAAACTCCCAGATGATTTAAATTCTCGACTCTGTGATGACACACATGTGATCTTTTGTGTTTCCGAGCGGTTCTACTTTCATTGTTTGCCAGCGTGGCCCGTTGCTGTTGTCCAATAAAGCTTGTGTACTTTATGCCTTTGCAGACCATTTTAATTTGTACGGAAACATGGATTCTGGTGTCAAAATGAGGGCTTTCTATTATAATGCTCCTATTTTGTGCTTCTCTCATAGTATATAAAATGTAAATAACTTCTTTTCAAGTTAAAAATATTATTTTGATTTTGGTTAAAAAAAAAAATACACAAATCAGTGAATGTTATTTATTCATATTCTGGAATGTTGCCTATTCCAGAAAGTCAGAATTTCAAAAAGCGATAAACATAAATGGAAAAAAGGTGAACATGTTTTATCAGATTCATATTTTATATCTACACACAGTCCTTGATGATGTGGGAATCATTTCTTAAAAATCTAGTGATGGAAGACTTAGCACTGTCCCGTAAGTTTTAGGCAAAAGAGGTGGTTAAGCTGTTGTGTAGAAGACAGCAGATGTCATTATCAATTTAATTCGGTGATTCTCCACTAGGGGATGATTTGCCCCCCAGGGGACATGTGGCAGTGTCTGAAGACATTTTGGGTTGTCACAACTTGCTGGGGGAGGGGGGCGGGGGGGTGTCAGTGCTGCTAGCAAATGGCAGCTAATGGGTAGAGTCCAAGGACACAGTGCACAGGACAGCCACCCACAACCAAGAATGATCCGGCCCAAGAGCTGAGGTCGAGAAAACCTGATTTAGCCGGCACAAGTCAGCGTGACCATTTGTAAGAGTCTTTCTTTTCTAGAGGGCCCAGCAGTATAGGCTGGTATGTCTCGGGAGGCAAATTACCCATCCACTTGGCCTCGTGGTTTAATTACCCACTTACAGTGTGAGGTGCTGATTTGCTCTTGCTGCATCTCCATTTAAAGGGCCATTTGGTTAGTATTTTAGAGAGAGAATTGTGACTGAGCTGTGCTGCAGTCGACAGCGGCACTCCTGGGCAAAACTGGGACACATGTTCTCCGCGCCCGGGAAGTGGGCGCGATGAGTTGCAGACGGATAGTACTTTTCCTTCAAGGAGCGGATCTCAGGCCTCTGCATTTGTCTGCGGTGAAATTCCATTAATGCGCAGGCACTCTCCATTGGAGCCACTAGGGGGAACCTGAGGATTGAAAGAAAGTTCTGTTTCCTGTTTTCAAAAAACCGGGCAGGCCCAGCGTACCCGACTGCCCTGAGTTTCAAGACGTTGCTTTCATAGCTTCAGAATTTATTTCATGGGCAAGGCTCTGTTAGAAACAAACATTTCTTTTTATGTTGTTGACCAGAATATTTTGCTGGACTTAGTTTAAAAAAAAACAAAAAACAAAAAACAAAAAACCTGAGGGGGCGGGTGGTGGTGATGTGTGGGAGATGAATATTTATTTGCTCTTGGATATTTGCATTTTTGAATAATTGGCAATGGGATGCCTTGCCCCCTTCACTAAGCTAATAAGGTTTTGAGACGAAATGTTCTAACACCCCAAGTACTTTAACTGTTTTTGTTATGAAACTTTTCAGGGTGACACGAAGGCTTGTGGTATTTGTGAGGCGATCTATAAATGATGGATTTGCTCACCTCAAAATAGAACTGTAGTCGCTCCAAACTTTCCAGAAGTCGAAGCACAGTAACAGAATTCATTCAGGACTTGCTAATTTCCTACTTTAAATGGGTTACATAACAGAACAGTCCCGCCTTCGCGGCTCTTAAAACTACCCATGAAGTGATGGTGAAATGTATCATTAAAAGCTAGAAATAGCTTTGCTAAACTCTGGGAAAAAAAAGAGTTTTTTTTTTTCCTGATATCTCCTCACCCCCCTTTTTTCACCAAAACATTGCATAATGTTAAAAAAGTCAAATCTTTCCATGGGATTTAATTTCGTTCTCCATGTGGCTGTGGTCAGAGGAGTAACTTAAGCACTTTGGGCCTGGCGGATTTTTGGAGGCTCACGCATCCCCAGATCGGTTTTCAGTATGAAGCCTTTACCAGAGAAATATGCTCGATCCTGGGGTTTCTCCTTTTCCCTCCTGCCCCTCCACCCCCAGACCTTTTCTTTTCAGGAAGGTGCCATGTCCCAGAATGCCAAAACGAAGCTACCCCCAGCTTTCCAAGTTGAGGTTTTCATCTTGAAGTGGACTCCCCCTAAAATTTCGGGTAACTGAGTCAGGGGTGATGTCACCAGCCCCACGTCCTACGCTGGTGATGAGCCAGGTCTCACTTTTTAGACTGCAGCCTGGAGGTTTTCTGCTCACACTAAGATCTCGGTGTTCTCAATCTTGGTTCTCTGTTTCCAAGAGATTTTGGAGAAAAACATTTTTTCTTTTATTGGGTCCAGGTACACCTGGGAATTTTTTTTTTTTCCTTTGAAATGAGAAAGACTGCAGAATCCAGAAAAAATAAAGAGAAAGGAGGGTAGAGGCATGTGGAATATGCTGGTGTTTTCATTCAGTCATTCACCAAATACTTACTGAATGCTTATTATGTGTCAGGTACAGTTATTTGGGCGGGAGGTACAGTGAAGAACAAGACCGACAATCCCTGCCCTCCTGGTGGTTAGATTCTTGCTTGTGTGTGAGAAGGACAATAAACAAACACAGACTCTATTACCAGGTGGAGATGAGTCCTGGGAAGACAAGTAGGCTAGGGGTTGGGCAGAAGGTAAGAGTAAGGGTAGAGAAAGTGATGGGAGTCACAGAAGGGCCCTCTGGGGTCAGGACGCTGGGGCAGAGACCTGAAAGATGAGAAGGAAGGAGTCGTGGAAAGATCTGGGAGAAGTGGACTCCAGGCAGCAGATGTGCAAAGGCCCTGGGGTAGGAAAGCCTGGATGTGTTGGAGAAGCAGAAAAGGGGAACATAACTGGAATGCTGAGACCAAGGAGGAGTGTGGAGGAGATGAGGTCAGGGAAATAGCAGGGCCTGCAGGCCGTGGCAGCCGAGCTAAGGATTACAGTATCAAAACCGTACATTATTAAAGCTAGTCCTCTGTGCTTGAACTATGTCACTCCCTCCTTCCACCTGCCTCCCTGACACACACCCCACCCTGTTCTCGTTGTCACCTCAGTGGTTCTGAGGAGGCTCAGGTGAGAGTCTGGCGGGTGGAAATCAACCCACCCCTGCATCCAGAATTGTTGCATGATTCTGTGGGCATAAACCACGCTAACTGTTAAATGAAGATCAGAAGAAGCCGGTCCTTGGATGAGGTTTCTTCTTGCTTTTCCTTCAAACAGTACAAAGGCTCTCCGTTCAGCCCTGCTTCTGGGGCATCTGGGCCGAGCTGGCCTGCGAGTCCTGGAAAACGGCGCCTAAAGCAGCCACGTGGAATTGGGAGATGAGTCTGGAGGGACAACAGGGAGAGAGAAATGAACTGGGTCATGCTTTTTGAAGCTGCCACATATCCAGGCTATGCCTACTTGGGTCAGATTTTGAACACAAAGTCTTTCGCAGTCAGGAACTGCAGGAGCCCAAGCTGTGTTCAGATTCCTCCCGAAGAAAGAAAGAAAATAACGAGAACAGGCTGTGGAAAAGAATGTAGTTAGTGTCTTAAAGATGGGCAAATATTCATCCTCATTTGTCCTTTGATGTGAAACAGATTTTTTAAAAGGCAATTGGAGTGGCTAACGACATCCAGAACCCTGTTGATTCGAGTGGGGCTGGGGGCGGGGGCTTAAATTGGCCTAAACAGCTAATCAGGCTCAAAGAAAGAGGTGAGTTGATTACCCTGGAAATTACACAGGAATTCTTCAAAGACGTGGCCGATAATTAGAGTGTAAGATGCTACTCTTTATGCACATAACTTAGCATAATTCTATAAGGCAGCTCATCACCACCAGAATTAGAGAAAATCAATCCAGAAAAATTCCACAAGCTGGCTCGGGCGGATGTGGAGATGTCGGTTCTCAAATGCCTGGAAGACACCAGGAAAAAACACCACCTTTCTTCTGGGGCTGAATGGGGAACAGGGGTATAAAGGAATGCAATGCCATTTTAGGGGTGCATGCTGGAATTTGGGGGGGCTGCACAGGGCAACCCATAGACCCAGCTGGGATCGAGACTTGCTTCACATGCCAGGCCTTCACTCACTAGCCAATCCCTTAAATCCTCAGCCCCTCGGATCCTCTCTTCCAGGGGGTCGTGAGGCTCAGCAGGAGGCTAATAAAAGGCTGGGGAAATGGACCACTCAAGGCCCCTGAGAGCAGGCGTCTCTCCCAAGCTCAGAAGTCCATCCCTCATAAAAATGGGTTCATGCACACGTCTTCCCCAATGCCGTGGTGCCCAGCAGGATAGAGCTGTGATTAAGACTTCCAGCGGAGGCCCCATCCGACTTGGAATCTCTCCATGCCCCCTTTCCCTAATTTTGCCCATGCTCTCTGTCTTCAGATGCTATTCTGAGGCCTGCTCCCCCGAGCCTTTGCTCTGAGTTGCAAGTGAGCCCACCTCCAACATGAGGGGTTGGCCTGGCCCCCCCACCTGGAGCACTCACCCCTGCAGGGCTGGGGCCTATGTGTTGCCCAAGGAAAAGGGACTTCCCAAAGAATCCAGCTTATTCACGGATTTGGGAGAATGGAAGTAATTGAATTGGCAAATCATTCAAAACATATTTTTACATGAAAACAAATTCATTAATGTAATAGCATAGAAGGCAAAATTTCTTGAGTTTTAAAAATTAATTGCAAGGCTTGAGAGGAGTGTGGTGGGCTTGGGGGGAGGATGGCTAGTGTCGTGCTGGGGGGTGCTCCATCACTGGCTTCTGCTCTCACAGGGTCTGGGGGGGTAGCTTGAGAGGAACTGGCTTCCGCTTTCTCCTTAGCCAGCCCAGGGCCTGGCCATGGTTAGGGCTCAGTAAATCTTTGTGCCATTGATGGTTATTGTTGTTGTTTTATTTTTAATTCAGAGCATTGTTTTATTTGGATATAATCCTCAGTTGCATTTGTTTGAACTTTTCATTCTGGAAAATTTTAAATATATACAAAAGTAGAGAAAATGGGATCACGAAGCTTCATGTCCCCATCCTGTCAATTCAACAATTACAAATTCACATGTGCCATTGAGTTATAAGAAAAGATTCTAGAAGATTCAGGAACCTGACTGAAAAAAGCAGGGCCTTGGCTTTTCGTGACGGTTTACAGGTGTGAAGTGCCCTTACCTCTTTGCCTCACAACCCTCTGAGGCAGGTGTCATTGCCCCCAGTCTGCAGGTGAGGAAAGCGACACTGAGAGAGCCTAAAGTTCAACCAGACCCACACAGCACCTAAGAATGTTCCATGTTGAATTTGGAGAGAGGGTGTATCTGAGGAAATCATCTAGTTGTGATATAACAGAAAACCCCCAAACAACAATAGTTAAAATAACAGAGATGTCAGGCTGAGGAAGTCCAGGGGAGGCGTGCTGGCTTGGACTGTCATGGACCCCCTGGCTTCTTCAGCTCTCCACTCTCCAGTCCTGAGGCAGCAGCCCATGTTCATGCTACAACTGGATGAACCTGGAAAACATGCTCGCTGAAAGCAGTCAGTCACAAAGGACCACATATTGTGTGGGTCCATTGGTATGAAATGTCCAGAACGGGCAACTCTAGAGCTAGACTGGTGATTACACAGGCCTGGGGGTACGGGAGGACGACTACTAAGGGGTAGGGGGTTTCTTTTTGGGTTGATGAAAGTGTTCTAAAATTAGATTATGGTGATGGTTGCACAACTCTGTGAACATACTAAAAACCATTGAATTGCAAACTTTAAATAGGTGAAGTTTATCATGTGTAAATTATATCTCAGTAAAGCTATTTTTAAAAAAACCCATCAGGGAAGCGGCTGTGGCTCAATCAGTAGGGCTCCCGTTTACCATATGGGAGGCCCCGGGTTCGGTTCCCGGGGCCTCCTGGTGAAGGCAAGCCCGCCCTCACGGTGTGGTTAGCTGACCCAGCGAGCACAAGCAGCAAGGGGGGGATAAATGAATAAATAAATAAAATCTTTAAAAAAAAAAAAAAAAAAAAAACCATCAAACCATTTTCTGGAGTGGCTGTACCATTTTTGCATTTCACACCAGCAGTGTTTGAGAGTTCCAGTTGCTCCTCGTCAGCACTTGGTATCGTCAATATTTTTGTTTTACCATTTTAATGGGTGTGCTGTGGCATTCATCATGGTTTTAGGTTGCATTTCCCTAAGGGACAATAATATTACACATCTTTTCATGTGCTTATTTGACACCCACATTCCTCTTTGGTGAAGTGTTGGTGTCTTTTGCCCATTTTTTTGGGGAAAAAAATTATATTGCTTTCTTACTATTGAGTTTTGAGAGTTCTTTATATATTCTGGATACAAGTCTGTTGTTGGATATGGATTTACAAAACATTTCCCCCTGTCTGTAGCTTGGCTTTTCATTGTCTTTATGGTAAGTATTTTAAAATTTAGCCATCCTGGCAGGTGTGTAGTGTCTCATTGTGGTTTTGATTTGCATCAAATCCTTTCTTAGTCTGGTTTGTGGAGTCTTGGATCAGCAGCAGATATGGCTATTTGCAAAATGCTTTACATCCAGGATCTTTTTTTTTTAAGAGTAAGGGACTTTCATTATCCATTTTACAGGTGAAGCTTTAAGAGAGGCGGTGACTTGCTCAGGCTCACACGGCTGGTAGGTAAGAGGTGGCGTCAGGATGGAAACCCAGGACTCTTGTCTTAAAACCAGCTGCCTCTTTTAAGCTCAGATGTGATTCAACCCTCCACTTCAAGGCTCAGAGTCAAAGCGACAGCCTTGCTTCTCTCCAGCCATCTGCATTCCTTTATGGCATGTCACAGGAGGTTGAGAAATGCTGACAAAGATGAGGAATGAATGCTCCATTTTTCTGACTCCAGTCACCCCCAGGGACCCTCCTCACCTCCATCCTGACATAGCTGTTCCCAGGGAATTGCCACATTCTCTAGCTGCTCTCATTGTGGCTGTTCCCACCTCCTAATTATGATCAGAGCCAGACTGGTGGGGTCGAAGCCTCGAGCCATGAGTCATTGTGGGGATGTTGTCACCCCTGCGAAAGAGAGCCCCTGAGCTGTCGGGAGGTACCACTGGAATCCACTGCATGTACATTTATTGAGCACCTACAGGGTGCCAGCAGCTTCTAGGCCCTGGGACGTGATGGTCCCTGCTTTCTTACGGAGCTTTGGTCCTGGATGGGATAGAAAGTGGCATTGTTCAGATGTCCCTCCTCAAACCTCCTCTGCCCACCCCTTCCAGCACTGTAGCCCTGTCACACCCTAGCTCCTTCCCCTGCTTTATTTCTCCTCATGCACTTGCTGCTATTAGAACATTACTTTCAGTCTCGCACTAAAATATAAGCTCTGTGAGGGCAGGGGCTTTGACTTGTTTGCCATCCAGGGTGCCTAGAAAAATATGGCACAATGGGGGTGTTCAATAAATGTTAAATGAATAAACAAAGTGAACAAATGAGGTAATTGCATTTCAGAGGGCTGTCTGCTATGAAGACATAAAATCAGGAAGCTGTTAGGAGACTGACCAGGGTAGGGAAGGGAAGCTATTTTAGACTCAGTGACCAAGGAGGGCTTCCCTGAGGAGGTGCCCTTTGAACTGAAATAAGAAGGAGAGAAAACCAGCATTCACAGATCTGAAGGAAGAGTATTCCAGGTAGAGGAAACAGCAAGTGCAAATGCCCTGTGGCAGGAAGGGTTTTTTGCATTTAGGAACAGAAACCTGACCAGTGGCAGCCAGTGTTCACGAATGCAGGAGGTGGGTATTACTGACTAGTAAGATGGCATCTGTGTACCCTGCTGGGCTGTCCCCACCATGCCAGGGAGCAAGCTGCCTTCTAGCTTTTGGAGGTAAGCATAGAGAGGGGACCCACTGTGTGTCATGTGAGAGACTCCAGATCCAGGACCATGGATTCCTGTAGCCAGAGGTGTCAAGTAGATGACTCACCCACCCCAGATCACTTTGCCTTCCCCAAGTACAACTCATTTCTTTCTCCAAGTGGGGGCCCATGGCTTCCAGTAGCTGCGTCAATCCGTGAGAAAATTCTTTTAATTCTTGTGAGAACCTCCCCTGCTCCCAAGGAATACCTCTCAAAGAAGGAGACTTCTGAGAGCCACGTGGCTTCCAAATGAGAGTGTGGATGGATTAAAAATAAGGTAACTAATGATTACTGACATGTGCTGTGTGCTGGGCACTTCCACCGGTAGCATCTCCTTGAGTCCTCACTATAACCTGTGGGTTAAATGGAATTAAACTCATTTTACAGGGAAGGAGAGCAAGATGCACTTAAATTTCTGGCTTGGCAACTTAGCCGTGGACACGGGGCAAGTATCTCTTGCACTCTGAGCCTCAGGGTTTTCATGTGTAAAATGGGGATGTGTCTGTGTGTGCAGTCCCCACTTATAATATTTGTTGGGAGAAATAAATGTGATGACATATGTGAAGTGTCTGGCATGGGGCATGAACATACAAAGCCATTCTGTATCCATTGTAGCTTTATGGCTGCAGACAACAGAAATCAGCACCGGCAAAGTTAAGCCAAGAAGTGGGGAAGCTGTTTATTGCAAGGATATGGAAAAGCTCAGACTGAAACTTTGGCTTGGAATGGATGAGAGCCAGGACACTCTCGGGATCCAGGTAGCAGGAGCTAAGCCACCGTGCAGTCAACTCACCACTGCTTGCTTGATCTCCTCCAGCTGTTTTGCCAAACACCCCTCCCCCTTGTTGCATCACTCAAGAGTCAATGAGAATCTGATTGGCCAAGCTAGGGTCACATGCCACTCTTTGACCAGGGGTAAGGTGGAGTATTTTCATTGAAGTTCCTCCAAGACAGGGGAACTGGGAAGTTCTTAAGTCTCAAGTCTCAAGACTTGGGAACTTGGGAAGAGGTCACTCCTCAAAAGGGAAAGTAGGGTATTTTTATTTTTCCTCTGGAAGAAAAGACAAATGGCTATCTGGTAATCAAAAAAATAACACACATCCAGTAGAATGATGATGTTGGCTTTGCCACTGAACTCACCTGGTCAATACATGTCACCTCTCCAGGCTTTACCTTCTACTCTATCAAATAAGGCCCTGAGATCCCTCACCAGGGTGACTCTCAGAATCTCTGGTGGAACTGTAGAAAAAGGAAGACATCTCTTTCGAACTGGTTTGAAAACCTTTCCGAGAAGTCCCTCTTACAGCTCATTGGCCAGTGCGGGGATACACACCCAGCCCTAAACCAATCACTGGTAAGAGGGGAATGAATTAAGACCAATTATGTGATCAGGTGACCACATGGTCGCCTGAAGACAAGGGGCATGGATTGGTGGGCCTTGTTTTCTCTGCTCCACAGTCTCGGTCTTGGGTTTGGTTGGACAGAATTGTCTGAGTCAATAAGCTTGAAAGTAGGGGTCAGGGTGCAAGGTGTTCCTGAAGGTTGCTTTATGTGGCCACTGCTCCTTGGAGCACCTCAGAGGGAGGCCATCTGTCATTCCAGGTAGCTCAGCTGCACCCCCAGCCCCTCGTGCTCATGGAATCTACCAAATATGCACCAAAGCGAGCCTCGAACCTGGAGACAAAGAGAAACCAGGTGTTAGCATCCAATAAATAAGGGTCGTGGCCAAATTGGAAAAAAAAAATCACCTTGCCAGGCCCCATAACTTCGCCCGGTGTTGACTTAAGTCAGGTTTTAATTATGGTACCAGGTAAACTGTACTGAGCCTGTTTGGGGCGGTCGGAGCTCAGCTGTCAACTCAGCTTACCTTCCAGGGAGCTGACAGTTGCATGGTGGCGCTTTTCTGCTCGCGTGTAACCTAACACAGTCACTCTTCTCAAACATTGGTAACTAAATTCGAGGTGCTGAAAGAAATATTGCAATTGAAATAATGCTTTAGGGAACGTTTATATGCTTTGGAGTGAATTAATGTCTCAAAAAAAAAAAAAGCCCCTTCTCTGTGCACAAATACATACTTTTCACATTCCTCTTTAGGCACCAAGGATTTTAACAGCAGTGTAAATCAGATTTTATAGGCCACATATTTCAAGTTTGGAGTTCATTAAATGTGTGAAATCTGACATTTGCTTCAGGGCGTGGCTAGGGTCTCTCCCATAATGAATTACAAATTGTGTTGGACTTTCTGATCAAGTTCAGTAAGCTAATACTCCTGTGTGGTTGCACAAAGGGAGTGGCAATTTCTCCTCAAGCCTTCCTTAGCCTGGGTTTTCTTTGGACACCCTCCTCCCCCTTCAATCGACCATGTACTGGTAAGAGATGTGGTTCCACCAGCTTTATGCAGGTTGAAAAATGTGGGAGACAGATCCTTTTCATTGATTCCTATGTTCTATCAATGCATTTATTAATCCAGTGGCTATTCATTGAGCACCTACTGGTCTGGTGTGAGGCTCTGTGCTGGGCACTGGGAATTAGTGGCAAAGGAGACAATATCTGGGCTGGTGGAGTTTGCAGTTTTGGGGAGAGACAGACGCAGAATAAATGCATTATGCAGTTGCCAATTATGAGAAGTGTTGTGAAGAAAAAGCCTGAGGTGTCGTAAGAGAGTAGAAAGGGAACCCTAATTCTTTCCTGGGAATATCAGCAAAGGTCTTTCTGGGAGTGATACTTAGGCTGAGACTTGAAGGATAGGTGTGTCTCACCTAGAATAAGAGTTGGGGATATGGAATGGAGAGAGAGGGGAAAGTGACAGGGTGGAGAACGAGCCCTGGCCTCAGTCAATGACTAAATACTTACCAACCACATGATGTGTTTGAGACATGGATCAGGTATAACGATGGGGAGAATGACTAGAATATGGATCAGTTGAGACTCATGGTTGCAAGTGACAGAGCCCTATTAATTGGGGATTTATTGGCCCATGTAACTAAAATGTACAGAGTAGGCTACCTTCAGGCATGGCCGGATCTAGGACGCAAATGCTTTCAGGCACCTGTCTCTGCCTCCTACCTCTGTTTTGCTTCTTTCTCAGACAGAAACTCTCTTCCTGGTGGCTCCTGGCCGTCACAGGTTTACATCCCTCTACTTCCCTGATCACAACCAAAGGACTGTCCCTTTTCCAGTAGTTCCATCAAAAGCTCTAGGTTTGAATCACACTGGCCTCAGTCACATGCTCAACCCTGAGATGGTCCCTGTGGCTAGGGGTATGGAATAGTCTGGTTGGCCCCAAGGCTGGGTTACAGGCTACCTGTGGAGCCAGAGAGACGCAGGGTGACCTCTGCTTAAACCACAGGAATGAGAATGGAGATGGTTCCCCAAAGAAAAATTGGAGTGCTGGTATGAAAAGATGGGATAATGCGTGCAGGGCAGGCCAGCCGTCTTGCAGACCCACGGCTTCAGGTGAGTGAGCCCTGGGAAGCCCACCAAGCGGCCACCAGCACAGAGAAGCCTGCCCTGAGCTCCTGTTCTGTGCTAAGCGTTCAGAAGTTGCTGAACAAGGGCGCCTCCTTGGCCTATAATTCTCTGTCTCTGAGAAGGGATAATAGGTACATCAATGACCAGAATTCAAGGCCGGTGCAAAAAGTTCCTCGAGAGAATGGTAGGGATCAGAAGGTTAAAAAAAATGGCAGCTATGACCTTCTCGTGGAAGAGAGATGTGCCTTAAAGAAGAACTGGAGTTTCTGTGGGCAGTAATGGGAGGAGAGCATTTCAGGTCCAGGAAACAGCAGGACGAAAGGCACAGAGGCAGTACCGTGGGATGTGTTCATTAACCATTCAAGAGGCCCCATTTTATCAAAAGCACAGAGACATGTAGGAAAACAGTGGGAGTAAAGCTGGAGTAGTAAGTTGGAATCATTTGGTCGGGGGCTGCATTAATTAGAATTCCTTTGGTTGCCAGTAACAGAAACTCATCTCAAACGAGTTCAAACCTAAATAAAGGATGGAGTGGGGTGGACGGAGATTACCAGCTCACATAGTGGAGAACCCCCGGCATAGCTAGTTTCGGGCGCAGGGACTTCAAGCTGTCTCAAGGACCAGTAGCTCTGCTTTCCCCTGGTTTGGCTCTCCTCTTGTGGTAGGAAGATGGCCCCCAGAAGCTCTGACCTACATCCTCTCAACCTGACAAAACTGACAGAGCGAGCGAGCGAGCGAGAGAGCCTCTTTTTCTCAGCAGATCTGGCCAGGGATCTGGGTCGGCTATAGTCAGCCTGGTCTGGGTCATGTGGCTGACGGTAAACCAATTCTCATGTTCAGGACAAAGCCACACATCACATCGTCAGCCCAGTCTGGGTCACATAGTCACCCCTGGACCTAGGGTTGACTGCAGCCTCCAAACCACCAGGACTCAGAATGGGGGAGGGGTGGTCTCCCCAAAGAAAGCCCGGAGTGATTTAGCAAACAAAGAGAAAGGGAATGCTGGGAAAACAAGACATCTGCCACAGGAAGGTTTTAACATCACAGAAGGCATTGGGGAGCCATAGAAGGTTATTGAGCAGGGGAGTGGTATTCTCTGAACTGTTCTTTGGGAAGATACATTTGGCAGCGGTGGCAGGGAAGGAGTCTGGTAGAGTGGAAAGAGAAAAAGGTAGGAGATAAGAAAAAAGGCTATTGTGATGGGACAGGGGTAATGTGGCATAAGCCCTAGATAGGACAGTGGCTGCTAGAGTGGAAAGGAGAGGCCCAAGTGAGAGGGGAATTGGTAGAATGGGGTCTGGGATGTGCTGGGCATGAGGCAGGGAGGCCCAAGCATCTGTTGGACACTTGGTCAGGGCTACAGCAGAGGAGGTGGGAGCCCTGAGGGTGGTGGTGACTTTAGAGGACCTGACCCCCCGGGGAAGGCAGGGCTTTGGTAGGAGAATGGAGGAGCCTGCCCTGGTTCCTCTGCAGAGCATTTGGTGACCGGTCGAGAGTCCCATCGGCACTTGCGTTCTGACCCAGGGGAGGCGGATCCTCAGTGCAAGATGCCATTTTCCACAAAGCTTTCCAGATGTTTGCTGTGTTGATTTGGTTTACTGATTTATTTTTAAGTGGTAACAACAGAGAGAAAACAAAACAGAATGAAACAAAAGTTGAGAGTGAGGGAGCCCTTCAGGAGAGGGGGCATGGGCAAGGCCACGGAGGCTGTAGTCAAAGGTGGGAACCTGTCCCCACGTGTCCACAGACCCCGCCGACCCCCCAGCTGCTGGGGACAGCTTGTTGGGTGTCCTTGCCCCTGCCCTGTGCCCAGAGCCTTTCAGCCCCTCAGGGAAGGAGCCTGCCACTTTTCTGCTGCTCCAGTGCCTCCCTCCGCAGCTACCCAGTGACTCAGCTCTCCCCAGGCCTCCTACCTCTACCCGGAGGGCGGTGGCGAGGGCAGGCGGCTTCTGCCCTGTTCTCTCCAGCTTAGAAGGTAATTCCTGAGATGGGGACTGGGTTTGAAATGTGCCTCTACCACTTAGTAGCTGTGTGACTCTGGGTGAGTCACAAGGTCCCTGAGCATCAATTTCCACGTCTGTAAAATGAGGGCCTCCCTCCTAGAAAGGCGCTGTGGGGGTACAAGGCATGCGTCAAGACTGTGGCCCCGTAGTAGGCCTTTCCAGATGCTTCCGTACTGCCCCGGGCACACAAGGGAGGAGCAGCGGTCCAGAGGAGGGAGCTGGAGGGACTGACTGGTGTGAGCCTCTGCTTTGGGCAATGGGGGCTCCAGGTCCGTGGTCAGAGGCAGGGCCAGGGGCTACCTCTGCTTTAAGAGAATATGCTGAGCATTGGTTAAGACTCTGCTGGGTTCTAGGAATCAGAAACCTGGCCCAAACTGGTAAGATCGCCAGATAAAATACAAGATACCAAGTCAAGTTTGATTTCAGGTAACAATGAATATTTTCTTAGTATTTGTATGTCCCAAATATTGTATGGATAACACTTGGGCTAAATAATTATTTTTTGTTTATCTGAAATTCAAATTTACTAAATCTGGCAGCCCTGCAAACCTGTCTAAGTAAAAAGAGGGACTTTATTATTAAACAGCTCAGGGTGTGGACTTCAGGCTCAGCTGTATTCAGCGGTTCAGGCAGTGTCTTAGGATTTGGCTTCTCTCTCTCTACTTTCTTGGCTCTGATTTGCTGCACTGACTCTATACTCAAGCTTGCTCCTCACCTTTCCATGATAGCCACACTTTTCCACCTTTATTTCCAGCAGGAAAGAGCGAGAGGCGGTCCAGAACCCGCGCTAAGGGCGCCTTGGAACAGCACTGGCCCTGACTAAGCCAGTCACTGCGTAGGGGACTTTGGTGTGCTGATTGGCTTAGCCTTGCTCTCAGGGACCAAGCGCGAGGACTGAGGGTGGGGAAGGGTTGGGCTGCCAGAGGGAAATTCGGGGGATTTCCTTGATTCCACCCGGGGGGCCGGTAAACACTGCACACAGAGGGTCTGGGCTATAACGATGCGGCTTTCCTGCCACCCTGCAAGGCACAGGCAGTGAGGAAGAGGACGGAAATAGCAGAGAAGGGCAGGGCACTCACGTCTGGGCAGGGTCCTTGTGTTACCCAGTCTCTGTTTCTCAGTCCACTGATTGAGGTAAGTGTGCTCATCAACATGTTCCACAGAAGGAAACTGAGTAAACTTTGCAAATAATATGCATCCTGATCCAAAAGGCCTAAACGGTAAGGAAGTGTGTTATCTCACGGATCAGGGACAGCGGTAAGGTGGGTTTCAGGAATTGCACGATCAGGGCTCTGGCTCCATTTCTCTGCATTTCCCCTGGTTTTCCCTCCTCTGTGTGTCTGCTTTGTCCTCAGACTGGCTTCCTTCATGGTGAAAAGGTGGCTGCTATCAGCAACTGGGGCAGCATCTCCAGATTTCAAACTTCTTTGGATGAAATGGGAGGTGTTGCAACTGACAGAAGATCCAATTCAAAGTGACTTCAGTGGAAAGGAAATGTTTTCATATAAGTGAGAAGCTTCCGGAACTTTCCCTGAGTTCAGGTATGGTTGGATCCAGGGGCTCAACTATTGCTTTCCCTCTCTTACCAGTGCTTGTTACATTGTCCTACAGTACGGGGCCAAGTCAAGTATCAGGATGAGTGCCAGCAATTCCAGGCTAACATCCTTCTCTCTCACGAGGAAAGAGAGAGAATGTATGTGTGAGATTCGCTTCCCTAGTAGTTCAAACTGAAGGCCTGTGGCTGACTCTCTTTGGCCCAACTCAGCCACTGTGGATGCTGCCAGTTAGCTGAGCCTGGGTCATGTGCTCGTCTCAAGACCTGGGGCTGCACGAACTGAGAGGCAGGAAGGTCTGACTCCCAAATAAAATATGGAGCACTATTTCCAGGCAAAGAGGGATTAGGGTTAAGAGGCAAAACCCAGGGACTACCTACTAGAGGGAAGCTTCTGGCAGGGAGGAGCCCCTCTCCTTTCCCCTCCCCCCACAGCAGGCCACAGCATAAGGTCCCCCTTATCCCCTGTCAGAGTTCAGGGTCTGTCAGGATCGGGGCCATGAGATTGTCCATTTTCTGCTCTGACTTTTCAGGTTTGGGGAGAGAGGCCAGTGGCAGGCAGCTGCCCTCCCCGCAGCCTTTCATTCATAGCTCCTATTTTCTTTTTTAATTAGTTTTGTTCTTAAAGCTGATTACAGTGCAATTTTATACTGCTTGCCTGACTACAGATTGAGTCAGTGCCATGAAAAAGAATCACTTTGAGAGAATCCAGCCCACACAACCAATCGGGTGGCCTTCCGTGTCTTTGTGGTAAGAAAGAAGGAAAGAAAGAAAAAGAGTTGACTGTAGATAAACGTAAGTCATCAAGTTTTAAGAGCCCCCAAGAGCACAGCCACTGTCTCCTGGGTCCCTCTGCTTGATTCACTAGCTCCAGTCAGGGCTCCCAGACGCTAAAGGATGGGCTGCAGAAAGCACCTCTACAGAAATGACAAATGGCTTCCAAACGGCGGCAAATTGTGGGCACTTCTGGAAGGACTCGTATATCCCCCCCATCTCCCTGCCGCTGGGAGAAGTCACCACGCAAACCCTTAGCTGGGGCTGCTTTGGGGTACAAGGCTTGAGAAGTTGGCATCTATTTGACTCTGAAAGTGGTTGTATCTAAAATAGGTTTAAAGTCCGAGTTTTCCTCTAGAGCAGGGGACAGCAAACTTCTGCAAAGGGCAAGATAATAAATGTTTTAGGCTTTGCAGGCCATACAGTTTCTGCTGCAGCCACTCACCTCTGCCACAGTAACATGAAAGCAGCCATAGACAAACATAGGCAAATGAACAGGCATGGCAGTGTTCCAATAAAACTTTATTTGCAAAAACAAGCAGATTTGGCCTGACGGCAGTGCTTTGCTGACCCTGCTCTAGACCAAAGAAATTGTCAGAATGGTTGGTACCTCTGGTCAGGAAGCTGGTATTTTTAAAGATCGATTTTCCTAAATTATAAGTTATATACAACAAAAGCACATTTTAAATGTAGAGTTCAATGAGTGTTGGCCATATAGAACATCTCCATTACCCTTTGCCGGTGATTCCCCATCCCAGTGTGGTCAACTATTGATCTGACTGTTCTCACTTAAGACTAGTTGAACTGGGAAACGGATGTGGCTCAAGAGGTTCGGCGTCCGTCTACCATATGGAGAGACCAGGGTTCGATCCCCAGTACCTCCCGGTAAAAAAAAAAAAAAAAAAAAAAGACTAGTTGAACTGTTCCAGAGTTTCATATAAATGGACTCCTATAGTGTGTACTCTTTTGTTCTGGAGAAGCTGGTATTTGAGGCCCTTCTGGTCTGCTTAGGGAATCTGGTCACTGTTAGAATTTTTTTTTTTTTTAATCTCTTTCCTTCAATTTTTTTTTTTTTAGATTTATTTATTTTATTTATTTCTCCCCACCCCCTCCTTGTTTGCTCTTGCTGTGTGCTGTGTCTTAAAGAGGCACCAGGAACTGAACCCAGGACCTCCAATGTGGGAGGGAGGTACCTAGTCGCTTGAGCCACCTCCATTGCCTGCTTTGTTGTGTCTCTCATTATGTTTTTCTTCTTGTGTCTCTTGTTGTGTCATCTTGCTGTGTCTACTTACGGTGCCTGCCCATCACACCAGCTCTCTGTCTTCTGTAGGAGGCACCAGGAACCGAACCACAGACCTCCCATGTGGTAGGTGGGAGCTCAGTAACCTGAGCCCCATCTGCTTCCCTCACTATTGGAATTTTAAGCTATGTCTAAAGTGCTTTTTTAGACACAGTTTTGTGTCTAAAACTGTGAAGATGCTTCTATCTTCAAAAGGCAACGGTGGAGCCTAATTCCCTTGCCCTTGAACATAGGTCAGACTTGGTGATTTGCTTCTAAGGAGCAGAACGTGGCGGGAGCAGTGGTGTGTGATTTCTGCCCTGGTCACACCGTGGGCTCTCTTTCTCTTGAACCACTCTCTCTGAGGGAAGCCTTCTGCCGTGCCGTGAGGACACTGGAGTAGCCCTGAGAGGAGGCCCTCGGGGGGGAGGACCTGAGGCCTCTGACCGACAACCGGCACCCACTTGGCAGCCACGTGAGCGAGCCACCCTGGAAGCAGGTCCTCCAGTCCCAGGCTAGCCTTCAGCTGATGGCAGCCCCGGCCGACATCAGGTGTCCCACCCAGTGCCAGACCCTGGCCCAGCAAGGCTCCTTTCTCATTTCTGACTCACAGACACTTTGCAAGATAATAACTGTTTATTGTTGTTTCAAGACACTGAATTTTGGGGTGATTTATTATGCAGCAAGAGATTAATAGTCGCTGACACATTGACTCCATCCATCCGTCCATCCATTTTCTCGCCCAGTCATTCATTTACTCATTCAGCAGATGCTGATCTCTTTAACAGTCATTATTTCATAGCTACCACGTCTGTACTGCTTACAGTTCTCTTCTAATCATGCTATTTATATTAATTTCCATTAGTGTCCCTATTTTGCAGGCAAAGACACTGACTCCCTGAAAGGTTGAGTCACTTCCCAAGGTCTCATGGCCAGTAAGTGGTGGAGCTGGATTTGAATCCAGAGCCCACAGTCTTCATTACTGGGCTGTATGCCTCTCTCCCCTCTGGCCTTGCTTGGCCCCAGGGAGACGTCTACCGTGGCACCTGTGGGTGTATCTCCCTCCTTTGTACCCTGTGAGACCCTCCCGGGGGAGCAACTATGTCTCTTCCCTTTGTGTGGTGCTGGGCGGAGAGCAGCCCCTCAGCTGTCTGGATGGATGGACCCAGGGGACCCCCAGAGCAACGGCACTGTCAAGCTCTGGTGTGAGACTCCGTCCCCCCTCCGAGGCTGACAGCCCAGGAGCCCGCTCTCTTGGGGCCCGATGACGGCTCAGAATGCAGAAAGCCCCAGAGTGAAAACACACGCCCCCTGCTTGGCAGGCCAGAGCAGGCGGGCCAGGGTGGGGATGAGCTCTGTTTACCTTGGAAGGGCCAGTCTCTTTTGTAACACACACTCATTGTTGCCAGGAGCCCCAAAATACTTTTATTAATGGAAAAACAGGGATGGCATCACAAAGAAATATTTTGACAAGCCCAGAGGAGCCAGTGGGCGGGTTCAGAGCATATCCTCAGGAAACTTGGGTTTCTTATCTTCTAGGGAGCCTGGGGAGGGAAAGGCAGCATGCTTCTCTGGGCAGGAGCGCCGCCCCCTTTCCATTCGGGGCTCCCAGGCACCGCTTCCTGGGCTGGAATGTGCTGAGGTGGCTTTCTGCAACGGGGCCTGCTTGCTGCCCAAGGCCCATTCTGGATACAGCCCCCTACCCGGGTGGCCCAGTAGCCTGATCCTCAGTCACTGCCCCTTCCAGGTCTTCTCCAGGTGACCCATTTCCTCTGAGTGCACATGAAGTCTGGGAACTGCCTCCAATCGTCCTTCTCTGCTCACTGTGTTCCCAGGTGCCCACCAGCACCTACTAGGAGAGGGAAGTTGCAACATGCCTTTTTGGCTCTGCATCAAGACTAAAAGGCTGAATGAGGTGTATCCTCCCAGCCTGGATTCACGAGTCCAAGGCTCTGGAATATGTCTGTAAGCACTCTTAAACCAGTCAAGTCATTTAATCCTAATACAGCTCCACAGTTGGGTCATATTACTCCCGTTTTGCAGATGAGGAAACCAAGGCACATAGAGGTTAAGAAACTTGCCCAAGGTCACAAAGTTAGGGAGAGGCAGAGCTGGAATTTGAAGCTAGGTCACTGGGCTCTGGAGCCCAGACTCAATCCCAGCTCTTGCCATCTTTGTGAAGTACATTTCTGATCATGCCACTCAGTATCTCCACACTTGATGGCTCCCTGTTACTCTTAGGATAAGATCCATATTGGTTAGTGCACAGATTCAGCTGCTGCACTGCAGATCCCCCAATAGCAGTAGCTTACCTGAGTTAGATGTTTATTTTTCTCTTATAAAATAATCTGGGTAGGAGGTCCAGGGCAGGTATGGAGGCATCATGATCACTGGGGATGGAATATGAGCTCCCTCTAACTGGCAGCTGTGCCTTCTTAAACAGTTTCCACCTCATGACCCAAGATGGCTGCTTGAGCTCCTGCCATCAAGCCCCCATTTTAGCAGGAAAGGGAGAAGGGGAAGTGGAGAATATGTCCATTCTCTTTAAGGGCTTAATTCTAGGATCCTCCACTGTGTGGCCTGGTGCTTCTCATTAGCACCATTTTGCCATCTTTACAGATGACAAAATCTTTACGATGGGAAAACAATCAAACTTCTTTCAAAAGTTATGAGGATTAGATGACTTAATAAATACCCAACATTTGGATTAGGGTCAAGCACAGAGTAAACACTCAATAAAAGGAGTGGCTGTTATTATTGTGGACTCTTTTAGATGACACTCCTCCTGAAAGCCTACCCATGCCTCCCAGGACCAGACTCCGTGTCTCCTGTTTTGTGGTACCCTGACTGTAGCACTAGAACCCTAACTTCTCTCTCCAAAATGCACTGAGAGCTCCATGAAGCCATGCACTGTCTCTTTTATTTTCCTGCTGTATTCCAGCATCAGGCTTAGAGCCACATAGTGGTACCCAGAAAATTGGTTGAATGCATGAAGCAACAGCAGGCTCACTACCTTACAAGATCCTTCCTCAGGGCCTTTGCATATGCAGTGCCCCCTGCTTGCAATGCATTTCCCCAGCTATCTGCATGGCCGCTGCCTTCATTCAGTTCTGCCGACTGTTGCCTCCAAGATGAAGCCTTCCCTGACCACGCTGGCTAAACTGGCCCCTTTACCTGCCCCTCTCTCCACTTGCCTTGCTTTATGTTTTTTTTTCTTGGCACATATCACCAATCAACAGCATAGTCTCTACACATGAGTTCACTCTCCGTCCCCTACTTGACTGTAAGCTCAAGGAGGGCAGCATTAGCCTTAGTTTTGCTCATTGCAGCATCTCCAGTGCCCAGAACATTGCAAGTATGTGATGATACTCGTAAAATGAATAAACAAATGAACAAGAGAGCCCGTTTGCTTTTTAAAATAGGAGGAGGAAAACGTCTAGTTCTGTGGGCCTCCGTCCTTTCTTTAACAAAAGAAAGGCTCCATGTTTCAAGCTTAGTGCTCAGAAAACTGCCAGTAAGACCAACCTTTCCCTCTCGCTCACCGCCCCCGCCCCCACTCTCTTCTTTTCAGCTGCCCACAGAAAGAGAAAGGCAAGCCAAGCCGATCGCGGCCTCGAGAGCCAGAAGCCAATTCCCTCTCGCTCCACGTCAGCTCTCCAGCTTCTAGGAAAATCTTCCCCATCTCTGAGGGCCCGGGGCATTCCGAGGGTTGCCGTCCGCCTGCTGTCCCATCCCAGCTCAGCCGGCCTGAAGCAGCCAGAGGGAGCCCCGCAGGAAGGCAGGCTCTCTCTGGAAACTTGCTGTCAGCAGCCCTGTGAGTTGGCAGGGGACGTCTGGGGTTCTCTCCGAATGTCTCGGAAACCTCCCTGTTGGGTCACATTCCAGCTTGGGGGACACTGGGATTACCAGGGCTCTCCATGGCAGCCAGCGGCTGATTGGGAGGTAGCAAGATTCAGCACTTCTGAGTTGGAAAAAGCAGCACTGGGGATTATTTTGGGAACAGCCAGTCATGAGAACCTCCAAGAGCAGATTGGGAGGCTATTAAAAGCAAGACAATGTTCTTTGAAACGAACCAGGCCAGGGAGACACCTTGCTCCCTGCCACAACCACGGAACTGGGAGTTCTTTCCGGATGAGGTGGACCTTTCCATCCCTTGGACTCGGGGAAAGCCTCCCCAGCTGCCCAGCCACCGCCTCGTTCCTTCTCTGCTGCCAGCCCCAGCCGAGCACCTCACCCACCTCCTCTGCCCCATGACTGGGTGAGGGTCCTTCTCAGCCAGCTGTGATGGGGCCGGTCAGGCCTGTTCATCCACTTAACAGATGCTGGAAGGACTCAGAGACTAGCATGCAGGAGTGTGGCTCTGGAGCCGGCTGCCAGGGTCCAAGTTCACACTCTGCCTGCTGCTTACTATTTGGTGACCTTGGATCACCATGCCTCAGTTTCCTCACCTGCATAACAGAGACAGTAGTAGTCTTTATCCTGTAGGGTTGGTGTGAGGATCAAATGAGTTAGTACAAGTGGAGAACTTTGGAGAGAGCTTGTCACCTTGTCGTCACTTGATACGTATTATTAGTAGGATTATTTATTGAGTATCCCAAATCAGGCATCATTTCAAGCCCCGAGTAAGCCAGGTATGCCCCTATTTTCCTAGCCTAGTGGGGGAGAAAGGTCATAACCAAGTTAACAAACAGATGAGATAGTGTCATATTCTATTATTCATTCAACAAACACTTTTGAGGTTTGACTAGTTGCTAGGCATTATTCTAGGTGCTGGGGACACAGTGGTGAATCAAACAAAGCTCCTGCCTTTGTAGAGTTTACATTTTACATTTTAGTGGGGGGTGAGACAAATAATTACATAAGTGATAAATTCCATAAAGAAACACAGCAGAGTGTTGTGATTAAGATTTGTGGGGTGGGGTCTGAGCTTTGAGATGAGGGTCATGGAAGAATGCTTTGAGAGGGTGACACGTGAGAGACTAAAAGGATAAGAAGCTGGGCATGGGAGAAGTTGAGACGAAGGGCGCCAGGCAAGGCAGTGCGAAGGCTCTGAGGTGGTCCTGAGGCAGAGAGAGAAGGACAGGGAGGCTAGAACAGGGAGCAAATGGGAGAGAGAGAGGGAAGAGGGCATCGGCCAGGTGGGCAGGGCTGCGTCTTGGAGGTCACTGTATTTATCTGTTGTTGCCCCACAACGTAGTGGCTTAAAAGACCACGTTTCTTGTCCCACGTGCTCTGTGGGCCAGGAGCAGCTTCATTGGATCATTCAGGGCCTCTCACGAGTCAAGCTGTTGGCAGCAGCTGTAGTCATCTGAAAGTCTGACAGGGGCCTCCAAAATGGCGCCCTCCATGGGCTGGTCGGAGGCCTGTGCTCCAGTGTCTCACAACTTGGCGGTTGCCTTTCCCAGGGCAAGTGATCCGAGGGATCAAGACTTGTCTTTTGTGACATAAGCCACACACCATCATTGCACAGTGTCCTGGTGTGACACAGCTGGGCCCTCCTCAGTGTGCAAGGGGACAAGGCCCACCGGGCCTTCTTTTTTTCCCCCCTAACTGTGGATTACAGTTTCCTTTGTAGCTCACACTCTGACCTGCACAATTCTGTAGGTTATGGTAACAGATACACTGGCTCGAGGAGCTCTTCAGGGCCGGCCAGGAAGCCACGGCGACGCGTTTAGATTTCATTCTAAGAAGGCCGTGAAGCCTCTGAGAGGGCAGGTCTGGCTGGGCAGGGCAGGTGCATGATGCCGTGGGCAGCGGCGAGAAGCTAGAAACGCTGCCGCCATTGCTGAGAGCTCGCTGTGAGCCAGCCCCTGAGCTGTTCCGTGCTTCACGGGGCGTCAGGTTCTCGGACTCCCTAAGAGGTAGGCAGAGCTCCACTAGCAGATGAGCTGCGGCTCCCCAAAGAAGCATAGACTCACCCAAATTAAGGGAGGAGACTGGGGTCGGGAGAGGAGAGAACAGCCTGCTACAAGGCCTGAAGGGAAGAGGACAAGGAGAATTCAGGGGACCTTGAGAATGTCAGGAGGGCAGGAACATGGAGTTCAAGGGCGTGAGAGGTGAGCAGTGAGGCTGGAGGGGGTGGGGTAGTTTTATAGACCTCGTAGGCACACATGGGATTTGGGTGTTTGTCCTGAAGGTCACCATAACCTGGTTTTTAAGCAGGGGAGAATGACGTTGGATCGGGAGTCCTTCAGGTTCTAGCGTTTAGGAGAAGGCTGTGTTGGCTGTGCAGGACAGAGCAGCCCTTAGGGAAGGGTGGGAGGGCAGCAGGTAGGCTCTGGGGTCACCTGGAAGGAAGACATGGGGTGGGAACAAGCCTGGTGATATTGGAGGAAGAGAGGCTGATGGATTCAAGAGATTTTTAGGAGGGAGAATGTTGGGGCCCGGGAGCTTTGCAGTATGTGGCAATGGAAGGGAAGGAAATAGCCGAGGATGGCACTGCCAGGTCCCTGGCTGAGGCAGCTGGGGGGATGGAGGTCCATGGCCTTCTCTCTGGGACCCATGGTTGGCTGCACCGACCCTGCTCTGTGACTGTCCCCAGCATTCACAGCCCAGGCGAGCAGCTCCTGCTGTTGCCACACTTCCCTGCCACTCTCTCGGCATCACCGTGGCCTTGTCAACCAAGTCTGATGCTCTCTGAAGGCAAGGGCCAGGTCTTCTGCTTGTGCCACTCATCCCTGTCCCCCAGCACAGAGTCAGGCACATGAACTAAACTTGATGAGTGAAGAGATGTTGGGTTCAGAGATGTTCTTTGAGCCACTGAGATGGCAGTCAAGAGGCAATATGCATAGTGGTTACCAACATGGGCTGTGGAGCCAGGGGGCCTGAGTTCAAATCCCACCTCTGACACTTATCAGCTGTGCAACTTTGGGCAAGCTGCATAACCTCTCTGTGCTGCAATTTCCAGCTCTGTCCAATAAGAACTCTAGGACTCGTGGGAGGATTCAATGAGTGAATCTGCAAAATACTGAGAACGCCACCACGTAGCCAGCGCTCAGCCAGTCCTCGACGTGGCCGTGGACGGGCCACCCAAGCTCACCGCTCTGGCTTCCATACATCTGCGCTGGAACAACTTCGTATGTTCAGGACATGTGCAGATCCAGAGCACACCTCAATTGCCATCAATGTCTCCAAGAGGCAGAGCTGACACTGCGGCTACAAATGCAGCACGGGGGCCGGTGAGGTGCCCTCCCCCCAGCTGCCCAGGTCCTCTCGACAGTCCCTGGTGTTGAATCAGTTGTTTGGGGCAGCACCAGTGAGTGGTGTCTCAGCAGAAACACCCGCGTTTCTTATTTATGAGGCCGTCAGAGGGAAGAGATCCTAATAAAAGGCTTGCCGGGCGACTCGAGTCTCCTTCAGCCCAGCTGCCTGTGCCGGCTCCCGGGACCCTCCCCGCCGCGGCCACCTGGCCTCCTATTTGCTTGGCTTCAGCCTCTCTTTTGCTTTTTCCTCCCATGCTGGCGTGTTCCCGTCCCAGCTGAGGGCCTCTATTTTTGGGAGTTCTCGTGGATAATTTAGTGGGCGGAAGCTCCCCACCTGCCCCCCTCGGAGCATCCCTTAAAAAAAGGGAAAGTGCGCGAGAGAAGTGAAAAACAGTGGGTGGTGCAGTTCAAAAGGACAAAATATTTCTTGCCCTGGCACTGCGAGAGGAAAGAAATTGTCTGAGGAGCTGAAGAACGGCTAAACTAAGAAGCCGAAAGCTGCAGCCCATAAGGGCAAATTAGGTGACTCAGCCGCGACTCCCCCAGCTCCAGGCTCTGGAGTAGTAAATGGCTTTTAAAAGGGAAAAATGCTTAACCGTGACAGAGTGGGGTCTATAAAACGCGGCTAATGCTGATTCTACCGAGTTCCAAAAGGCGTCCCCTACTCGGCAGCACCTGTGGGCATGGGGACTGGCCTCGGAGGCTTGAGCTTGGGTGGGACTGAGTCTAAAATTATCCCCGATAATGAGCCTGGCAGAGGAGGGCCCAGCAAGCTCGTTTCCTGCCTTGCTTCTGGCCTCTGAGGTCTCGGCTCTGAGGAGGCTTCTGGGAGGCAGGGGCGACAGTGCCAAGAATGTGGGCTTTGTGGCCAAACGGAGTTGGGTTCAAATCTGCAGCGGGCACTGACTGCCTGTGTGAACTTGAGCAGGTTACCTGAGCATGTGGAGCCTCAGTTTGCCCACCCACAAATGGGGCCACAGCCCTCGAGCCCAGTGGGAGGGTGAAATGAACTAGATCTTGCATTGAGCCTGCTTGGTTCCAGGGACCAGGTTGTTGTTTTCAGAAAAGGGACGCCTGAAGCTTAAGAGCCAGAACTTCAGAATCAAACAGTCTTAATCCCGGCTTAATTGCTACTAATCCGTGACCATGGGAAGGTTATATCTGTGACCTATTTTATATATATACATACATATATATATATATATATATATATATACATAGAGAGAGAGAGAGAGAGAGAGAGAGAGTGAGAGAGAGCGCACTTCTTCTTAGCACTTCAATGAGATACACTCATTCCATCCTTTCATCAATCTGTGACGAAGGCCATTTGACAGATCGGGTAAGGGGCTCTGTGGCAGGGCGGGAAGCTGAGCCCAGGTCCCGTGCTCTCTGCTGCCTCTTGGGCTGCCGACCACCGTGCTGCCCCACAGACTTTTCAGCAGTGATGGAAATGTTCTCCTCTGCGTTGTCCAGTTCAGTAGCCACTAGCCACATGTGGCTTTTGAGCCCCTGAGATGTGGCTCATGCTGCTGAATAACTGACTTTTAAATTTTATTTTTAATCACTTTAAATAGCCACATGTGGTGGGCAGCTACCATATTAGATGGAGCAGGGCTGACCCCTCCCGGCCTCAGTGGGTTGCTCTGCAAGGTGGTAGTGAACCTTTGAAGGAATCTGTAGATGGCCCTACTCAGTGGCCAGCGCACAGTAGGTGCTGAGCTAAGGGTTGCTATTGATGGTGTTGCTAAGTCTAGGAATTGTTTCACAAGACCATGGTCCATCAGTTTTTTTGCTGTCTGGATGGCAGCAAAAGAAAGTTGGGTTCCTGAGTTTCAGTCATGCCTAGGGACAGTCCCAGTTTAAAAATGGAAAGTCCTGTATCCTGGGAAATCCCTCGATCCCAGGCAACCCGGGGACAGTTCATTGTCCTTTTCATGCCTCAGAAGACTGGTTGGCTGAAGAGTCCTCGGGGAACCAGGCTTCCCCAGTGGGCTCCTCTGGGAAGCATCCTTTCCACAGCCTGACAGTCTGCACTCCAGCATTTGCCAAGTGAACCAACAGGCAAGCCCCTGCCCTCTCTGTGCCTCAGTTTCCCCCTTTGGGAAGCAGAGGGGAAGGGATCCCTGCTTGCAGGGTGGCTACAAGGAATTCTAGGTAAGGTCATACATATAGGGCTCGGCACGCACTCAGTGGGCAGATAATGGCTGATCTTTGGGAACAGCAGTTCTTAAGTCCGACTGCTGGAGACCACCTCTGTTGAGGCAGGCCTGGAGGAGTGTCCCTGGGGGGCGAGGGGCTGTCTCAGGCCCAGTCCCAGTGGCTCTCTGTAGGACAGCAGCTCCAGCAGGAGGAGGCAGCCTGAGAGCCCATTGAGGCTCTTGTAGGCCGAGGTGTGGAAAACAGAGAGGTCCCACGGATGCGAGCCAGCGCCCCCTCAATGCCTCTCTAAGTTCAAGTCTCTCTGTGAGAAAGTAGTCATGGTGGGGGGAGTGGTGAGTCACCAGCCTCGGTTGCTATCCACAGTTTTATCAGAGTTCACAACAGCATCTGAAATGCCCAGTTTCAAAGCCAGCTTTATCTCTGGGCCCAGAATGGCTCACCCTGCATGCAGGTAAAGGGGCAAATCCATCCGGAGTCCAGAAAAATAGTCTGGACAGCTGTGCATCCCTCCCTCGCCCCTCCCCACTGGCTTTTGCAGGGGGCTCGGGCCTATGGATGTGCCCCCTGCATGGCATCACCGGGACGGTCTTCTAGAGACTGCTGCAAAGTTCATGACATCCCTTCCCTTTATTTTCCTGTTTATTCAGAGCATGTGTAAACACATGGGTTGCCTGGTTTCCGCGTCTCTTTGGCCATTTCATTATTGCTGGAGTCTCTGAGCATCACTGGAAACCTTGGATTTTCTAAATGAATCTAAAAATAAACTTGAAAAAAAAAAAAAACTTGGAAGTTGGAGAGTTGACAGGAGGCACCATTATTTATTTATTTTCCTCCCTCCTCCTCCTCCTCCTCCTCCTTGGATCACTATCCTTGAAGTCAAAAAAGCTGGGCAGCCAGAGGCCTTGAGGGATTGGGAAAGGCCCCTGAGGGGTGGGGATGGGGTGGTCTGCGCCCCGGAAAGCTTTCTCTGAGGGGCACCCGCTTGGGAGATGGGGCGATTGGGAGTCTCGGGCATGATGTCTGCAAAGCTGCCGCGGCCCAGGGGAGGCGGCGTCTGGGGCGAGCCGTGCACACAGGCCGCCTGAGGGTGTGCGCGGCCTGCAGCTCCTGCAGGGCCGGCTTGGACGCCGCGCGCCCCCACCCCCTTCCTCCCGCCGCCGTCCACGGCGCTCCCGCGCCCTGACTTTCTCCGGAACAATCAGGGACTTGTGCTGGCGGCCGAGGGAGCCACGGAGCTGGCTGGCCGCGGAGGAGGCGACGTCATGGATTCCTGAGTGTGAAGTTTGCAGGAAAGCCCTTAGCTTTGGAGATGGACGGGATCCAGTGGTTTCCATGGCGCTGGATAAACAGGAGGAAACAGTGAGGGAATCCCGTTATTTTACTGCATTGAAAGCCTATAAACACGGAGCGCGGGGAAGGAAGTCGCGTTCCCTCTCGAGTAACCCAGACCGCGAAGCCGCGCCGACTCCGCCGCGCCGGGAGCCGGGAGGCGCGCAGCTCCCGGGCCGCCGCGGAGGCTCCTCGGCCAGCGCAGCCCCCGAGCATGCTCCAGCGAGGACGGCGCCCCCCCGGCTTCTGAGCTGTAGAAACAGACCCCTGTCAAGCACCCTCCAAGGGCCCCGTCCCCTCCAGATGCAGAGAGAGGCTGCGTTCCGAGCGGGGCACTGGCAGCCCCTCCGCGTCATGGGGTCTGCGGAGCAAGGTAACCGACCGCCCGTCTCCTCCAGCCTTTCCCCCGCTCGCGCCCGCCCGGGCAGCGCGCTCCGCTCCCGCCGGAGGGCGGGGAGGGCCCCGGGGCTCCGGCGCCTCCTCCGCCCGCCCGGGGCGCCCAGGTGGAGCGGCCGGGAGAAGGGGCGCCCTGGGAAGCCGGCTTTGGACGGCTTCGCGCCGCGGCCACGCACAAGAGCCCCAGGCGGGGTGCCCGCCGCGAGGCCGGCGGGGGGAGATTCCCCTCGGCAGGGATCCTCGCTCCTAACCGCGGGCGGCTTAACCGTTTCAGCGCTCGGCTTTTGACAGCAGATGCCACTCGGCCGTATTATTATTATTATCGATGGGTTATTATTATTGTTTTTTTAGCTTTTTTTTTTTTTTTTTTTTCTTTTTAAGAGAAAGAGCTTGGCATTTTACTATATATATATAGGGGACCCCGAAGACCGTGCTTTTTAACATTTACAGCCTTACGGTGCCAGATGCTCTGGGACATTTAAACAATTTTCTTTCCCCTTTTGCATGTGCCTGATGGGTGAAAGCATCCAGTCTCCCCTTTAAAGTGCAATGTACCATCAGTTTGGTTTGTGATCTGATTACACTGTACTTTTTGTGTTTCTGCTTCTTTTTTCCTCCCTCTTCTTGGATTTAGTCTTGGCATCAGACGGCTTGGATATTATGGGAGGGGGGTTAATGACTAAGAATATGATATGAAAATGTCCCAGCTGGTCGGGATCGAGGAGGGCTTCGGGCTGTACAATACTGAATGGGTCCCGGAAAGTGGAAACCCCGCCGGCGCTGCGCTGCAGATTTCAGAGGCGAGCCCAGCGCTGGGGGAGGGGGGCACTGCCAAGAGGGAAGGGCCGGGCGAGTTAAGTGAAATACATACGGTGGGAGGAGTCAGCCTCGTGTCAAAAAATCAGAGGTGAATGTAGGTTTTGTACTCTTCGTGGATGATTAAAGTTCTGGGGGGCGGGAGGGGGGGAATGACAATCTCAGTAAATAAACCTGTGGGGTGTTTCTGAAAGCCAGAGGGAGGCCATGCCTTGGGTTAGGTAAATGGTGGGCCTTGCCAAGCAGCAGACCTTAATGACATCGTTACCCAAGTCGCACTTTTGAAAGGGACACCCTGCCAATGCTTTTAGTATTTTAACTTGTACCAGTCTATCCTGTCTTCTGCCAGTGGTCAAATAAATATATGACAAAGTAATGGCAAAGAAAGAGAGCAAGCAAGAGAGAAAAGAAATTACTAAGATTGCATTATCTGTAAAATGCTGTTCTCAGACAGGCAATGGATACATTAAGGATGTGACTTGGTTTCTACTGTCATACATGCCGAAACCAAGCTCTATCCGGAAAGAGAGAGAGAAAGAGAGAGCAAGCTTGGAAGCGAAATCCGGCTTCTGTTTTACTGTGTGATCTAAACCAAATCTCCAGTTTTATTAGGGCTGCTAAACCTCTGTTTCAGGGTTATGAACTTGCTCCTCTGTTAAGGTTTGTACGTGTGTGTGTGCACGTGCGTTGCCCACCCTCCCCAGCCCCCGCTCACATGTGCTGGGTTGTGGGTCCCCGTATGCCAGTGTGGGAAACAAGGGCACCAGCACACTGTTCCCGGGAGAACCGCACTTGGGATTCCAAGGCAAATGGGCACACAGAATGCAATTACAGCCGCTAGAGACAGCTGCTGCTAGATAGGTTGGTCCAAGTGCTTCAGCTGGGCCTCTCAGAGGGCTCTCCCGAGGGAAAGCCTGCTGCCCCTTTTAAATCAAGCACCACCTCGCTCATAGGGACAGACCTGCCGTGTGCATACAAATGGGTGGGGTCACTAGCTAGAGAATAGAAATATCTGCATGGTAAGAAAAGACCGAATTTGCTGTGCAGCTTTGGGCTGAGGCCCTGGGAAAAACTGAAGATCTGAAAGAGGTGTGTTCAGTTTTATCCGAGATGGGATGATGGAAAGTATTTCAGGAATAAACAAATGCAGGGTGAGATCTGCTCCCTCCCAGACCTAAACTCCCTGACTTTTGCTTGAATTAGAATTCATCGCGGTGGTGTGATCTTGGGCAAGTGACTTAACCTTTCTGTGCCTCAGTGTCCTTTCCTGTAAAATGGGGTCAATAAAAATGCCTCCCTTATAGAGTTGTTGTGTGAGAGTCAATGGCATCTTGCTCATAGTCAACACTCACTAAATGTTAACTGCAATTCCTATTATATTGAAGACACAAAGACAGTAACACGGATATAGAAACTAAATTTCACTGCAAAAGTCATTTGAAGAGATACAGTGTTTTATACCTTTCAAGGTGCTTTTAATTTAGAGGAGCCTCATGATGGCACAGATTAAGTTAGGATCATAGCTTGTGAAGCCTCAATTTCTTCTGTAAAGCAGGGATAATGATGGTGTCTATGGCATAGGGCTTCATATGAAATCACACACGCAAAATGCTTGGTGCTGCACTTAACACACGGCAGACACACTCCAAATGTTCCTATTGACTGGCAGTCAAGAACAGTGAGACTCAGATCTGCCCAAGGTCACAGGGCAAGTTAGTAACCTGGTGCCTGGCACATAGTGAGCGCTCAATTGCTGTCAGTGATGGTGACAGCAAACAGATATGGATCTCTGACTTGGAGCCAGACACTGCTGATGCTTTACCAGTATCAATTCTTTTCATGCCCACAGCAGCCCTATGGGATGAGTCCTGTCATCGTTATCTCTTCCACGGAGGGAGCGAGGCACACAGAGAGGTGCAGTCACTGGCCCCATGGTACCCAGCAGGGAAGCAGTGGAGCCGTGATTTAAACCCAGGCTCTGCTGACTCTGAAACTCCCCAAGTTGGTAACTTTTTATACCATTTGACAGATGGAAAAACTGAGGTGGGACCAGAACCTTGGTCCTGGGCTCTTTGGCCAACACCATGTTGTTCCTTGACATATCCTGGAAGGGAAAGAGAGCACAAGTATGGGAGGACGTGTAGGCTACAAGCATCATTGTTAGGGGGGCAGATTGAGGCAGCAGCTGATTGGTCCCTGGGTCTAGGGCAAGTCAGGGAGGGCTCCTTGCCTTGAGTAGTCTCAGTGTTTGCTCTTTTATTGGAAGAGGTGAAAGGCCCCAGATAGCCAGGAGGCTCTAAAGCTAGCACTGCCTTCTGCACCCACAGGCAACTTGAGAGCCCTCAGGTGCTCCTTCCTCCTGGCTAACAACCCCTTCCTTTGCTACCCAGACAGCCCTGCTTAGCTCGATTGTAAGTCCCCAGGGGACAGGGACCAGGACTCCTTTCTGTGAGTTTCCAGTGGGCTCTGGATAACCTTTCTTCCACCTAAGATAGTAACAGCTTGAGCTCTGAGTCAGAGGATCAAATCTTGGCTCTGACACTTGCTAGCTGCATGACCTTGTGCAAGTAACTTCACTTTTCGGTGCCTCAGTTTCCCTGTGTGTAAAGAGTGATATTTAATATATTTTGCACCTGGATATCAGAACAGCAGGAGGAAGCTCCCAAGACAGTCCCCTGCTGGGCCAGGCCTTAACCCTTTGTTTGCTGGCTTGTGGGGGGGATCCCGGACAAAGGCCCTTGGTAGGGAGTGGGGTGGGGCTCACAGCAGCAATTATGTATCAATTCATGGAGGTTTCCATCTTTCAATAAAAAGTATGACCCTCAAAGTTTTCATTCAATAAATAATTGCCATCATTATCATTGAATAATTCCTTAATTCAACCAATAATATACCAAAAAAAAAAATAAAACAAAAAACAAGTGCTTCTTCACACATATTCTCACTGGATGGCACACACTTCATATATAGAGTGACTGAGCATTCCACATCCTACATGGAAGAAGCTGGTCAGGTTCCTATTTTTGTTACTTTTCTAGAAAAGGAATCTGAGAACCTGCAATTGCCCTTGACTGGATTGGAGCCTCCTCTGGGCCCCCCAAGTCCCAGCCCTGGGCCCCCCACTCACGGCGCTGTCATTTACTGACAGTAAATGTCCAATGATTCTTCCATGTCGTCCACCAGGTGTGCACTCCAGGGACCAAAAATCATGTTCACCACTGTGGCCCCCGTGCCAGGGGCTGTGCTGGCACTTAGTAGGTGTTCAGTAATTTTTTCCCATTAAATCAACGGTTGAATGAATGAGTGAATGAAAGATGCACGGTAGGTGTGAAGTGACTTGTTAGGACTGTGGTGCTGTGCCATCTTTTTGGCTCGCTCTCCCCTGCCTCCTTTTGATGATGACAGTGGCCACCTAATGTCCACATTTTCACACCTAGGGCTGTGACCATCCAGCAGGTACAACAGCAGCCGCCGCAGTGTACTGAGCGCCAACTCTGTGCCCGGCACCATTCGAGGGGCCACGCGTGGGCCACCCTGTGGATCCTTGTGCCAGCCCTTCAGTTATTGCACCCACTAGGCACAGGGGCAGCCGCTCACCCCGGCTCACAGCACTGATAAGTCACGAGCTTGGCTTCAAACCTGTTGCTCCCTGACGGTGAAGCTGAACGATAGCGGCAGGGCCGAAAGGCTTTCCCTCTGGGGTGCGTGCTGACGGGCCAAGCCCTTTGCAGATGAGTCCTCACTGGGTTCTCACAGATAACCTGAGAGGCGGGTGTTAATAATCTCCCCCTCTCAGAGATGAGGAAAACCAATGCATTTGAAGCGGCGGAACCAGGCCCAGGAGGCGTCAAAACTCCAAGGTCCTTCCTGCCTGTCTCCTGGCAGCAGGACCAGCCAGCCAAGAGGGCCCCCGCCCGCTGCAAAGACTGGGTGGGGTCTCTCCTGCACCTCCCCTTTGCCTTTCTGCTCCCCCCAGTCACCTCGGGGCACCTCCTCTCCGGCTCCCCCAATCGCGACAGACCTGTCCCCGGGACCCATTTCCTCAAAGCCTGTCTGGGTCGGGAAGCTCCGCGGGTGCCCTTTCGCTGCCTCTCCGGGGCCTCCCTTTCCAGCGCAGTCCCTGCTCTGCGCGCGCTTTGCGCTGGCCTGCCGGTCCTCCACGTGCCTGCTCAGCTCCTCCCGGAGCCTGGAACCTTCGCTGGGTCCTCCCCTGGGGCTGCCTTCGCCCTTCCTTCATCCTTTGCTCGAGGCCCCGCCCCAACCCCTGACTCTGCCCTCCTGGGCCATTTGATTAGCTTTAATGCACCTTTTAAAAGCATCCAGGCGGTGCCACTTACTGTCCAAGAGGCAGGGGGTGGGATGGGCAGATCACCAGGCTCACATTGGGGGACGAAGACCGACACCAAGCAAGCGAGCCCAGAAAGCCCGCTAGTGTTTCAAATGGTATTAAATGCCAGCGTCTAAACTAGGAGGACGGGGTGGAGAGGGCTTGGTGTGCGTTGGTGGGTGGTGGGTGGAGATTGCTAATTCAGACTGGGTGGCCCATGCAGATCTCTCTAAGGCAGGGGTCCGTGGAAAGATTCCAGGGGGTTCTGTGAGCTTGAATTGAAAAAAAATCAACTTATTATCTTTATTTTCTCTGACCTCCGATGTTGAGTGTCATAAAACTATTGCCGCTACTTTCTGAGAAGGGGTCCGTGGTTTTCACCTGACTGGCAAAGAGGTCCATGGAACAAAAAAAGATTGAGAACCCCTGCTCTAAGGAGAATTTTTTTTCCTTTTTAAACTAACACCTTCAGAAATTTGCCTGTAGCATGTCTGGGTGAAGACCACTACAGACAGAAGGCACAGCGAGTGCAAAGGCCCTGAGGAGAGACATGTGCTTGGCATGTTCAATGAACAGCAACAAGACCATGCGGCTGGAACAGAAAGAGCAAGGGGGAGTGTGCCAGAAGATGCAATCAGGAAAGCAGCAAGGGCAGGAGCTCCGAGGGTCTTGGAAGGAGTTTGAAATTCTTTCTCAGGGTAATGGGGAGTCACTGGGGGATTTTTAAGCAGCAGAGTGTGTGGTTTCGTTAGTCGTAAAGGGAAAACAGCCTCAGGTAGGTAAGAGTGGATGCAGGAAAGCAAATGGGAGGCTGTTGCAAGTGGCCCAGGCAGATGGCGCTGGCTGGAACCAGCACAGGGCAGAGGAGGTGGCGATAAGTGGTGTTTCCCAGTCCATTGGGTGTTGCTTTGGGGTTCTCAAACTGTATTCCCTTGAACCCAGGTTCTGCAGGAACGTCTTTTAGCATCTGAGTGTTGATGCTGTTAATTTTGTCAATAATGTGAGCCACTTCAGTCACGCTTTCCACCCACCTAGATTCCCATGGCAGATTCCCTTCCACCCTCTGCTATCATTAGGAGTCATGTAAGACTTTTTTCAGTATTTCATCTTTATCCAAAAACATCCCTCAGCAAAGCCATCCTCACTTAATAACCCAGGAGCAATGTGACTCAGTAATGAGTATCAGACTCATGTGGGGCAAAACCATTTCCACGGTGGCATGGCAAGTTTAAAAATGAGCATCACCACCTACTCTATGTCTGAAAAATGGGGTAACAGTAATCCCTACACATGGGGGTGCTTTGAGGTTTAAAGGAGATAATGTTTATGGACCTCTCAGAGTGTCTAAAGTGGTTAATTTATGTGGGCTGCCATTTTTACATGATTTTATTGTTTTAATTTCTCTTTCTTCTTATGACTTTGCTTCAGCCTGATAGACTTTAAGAGACCTTTGTGAAGGAAATAAATCCATTTTCTACCAAAAACCAGGGGTCTGTGGGGTGGGTCCTTGAGTACCTACTTTAACCATTCAATTGTCCAGAGGTGTCTGTGGAGAGTCTTCTAGTACAAAGCACTTTGCTAGGTGGGATAGAGAAAATCCAAGGTATATAAGACATGCTCTTTTGCCATTGAAAGGGAGATCAAGATTTTTTTTCAAAAGGAAAGTTGGGGGAGACTGAAGCCATTCTCATAGTAAGTGACTAAAAGTTTAGGTGAAGTCTAGTGATTGTGGTGGTGGGGAAGAAACGAGAGAGCAGGTGCCACGTGCTTTTTTGGGGGTAGGGTGGGGAGGCACTCCGGGGTGTGGTTGTGCTTGTGGAAGGCTGCTGGTGAGTGGCTTGCTTGCCCTCATCATTCCCCACCCTCCCTGACTTCAAAGGTTAGGGAATTGAACAGATGTTTGAGTCTGCAAAGAATATGGCAGGAGAGAGAATGGAAGTGAGAAGTGGGAGTCTGGGGCTCAGTCCTCTAGGAAGGCAGTATGGGTCTTTAAGGGTGACCATGAGAGAAGGAGATAGGGGGTGGTTGCTTGTGGGGAGTGGGGGTAAAGACTAACCAGCCCTTCACTCCGTAACTAACCAGTCCTCCACTGCCTGGCCCTGAAGGCTCTGACTTAATAGGAGATGAAATTCCTTTGGGAGTGGGTCGGTGGCACCTCCTGTTTCATTGAGGGCAAGGGCAGTAGTTTAAGGTAGAAGGGAATTTGCTGACCATCCCTCCTAAACCTTGGATCTTTAAGGCAGAGGGAGATAACCACGAAGCTAGGAGGGGACCCAAACCAGGACAAAGTCGGTGAGAAGAGACCAGGTAGAGTCAAGAACTGGACACCAGAGTCTCAAACTCAAATGATCTGGGAGAGCTGGCAGGTGACATAAATGAAGGAGGCAGCCAGGTGGGGACTGTGGTGAACTGCGAGCAACAGGTTCATCCAAAGGAAGCAACTTCTACCCAGCAACAGGTGATTGTTCCATGTGGGAAGAGGGACCTGGTATGTCCAGGAAAAAGTGGAAATCTGGATTTTTATATGAAACCTCCCAATTTAAAAATGTTAGTCCAGGCTTTAAACGATGCTGTGGGAAATGATAGAATGGAGTGAAAGTCAGGTTTGAAGCTGTCGTATTGTTTCCTGATGCATAAGGACCTCATCTCCTGAAAATGGCTTCGCATGAGTGCATGCCAGCCTTCTGCAGACTCATGTTAGGACTCTGGGGCCGGGATGGGGTGAGGTGAGTGAGGCATCCAGCTTAGGAGCACAATTTAAGGGGGCACCAACCAACAAATTCAGTAATCAAGATAAACTAATATTTTAATGTAATATTTTAAAAAATCAGATTTAATGCAAAAAATCCACGATGAATTAAAAACATCACAATTTTAGGCTCCAGTCTGGCTTGGCACAGTGCTGTTACTGATCCTGGCTTTATTTTGAATTGTGAGGTTTCCTTCATCATGGATTTTTTGCATTCGTTTTAATTTTTAAAAAATATTGCATTGAAATATTGATTCCTGAGTTTTTTGGGAGCCCCTTAAATTTTGCTTTACCTGCCTCACCCTCGCTCCTGCCCTGTAGGGGTAAATGCATTGGTCTCTAAATTATCATATAGACTAGAATGATAACGAACCCCAGGGTTTGCTTAAACTGGGGGGAGATGGTTTCTGGAATCTCGTAAAGAATGTTCCTACTTTTTGGATTGGACTTAATCACATTTCAGTGCCTATATTTATAGTCAGCGTTTTCTTATAAATTACTAAGAATTTCAAGAGGGTGACAGCAGAGCTTCATAGTAAGTGTGAGTCTTCCAAGCACGGGCCCTTCCCAGTGTGGGGCCCTGCATGACTGCCCAGATTGAGATTCGGGTGACCTTGGCCTTCCTTACTAGGGTCAAAGAACCCCTGAATGTGAGAGCTGTTGTCTAATTCACCCCCACCCCTGGCATTTTACAGATGGAGAAAGTGAGGCACAGAGAAGCTGGATGACTTGCTTATAAAGGTCCTAAAGTGAGCTAGAGGAAGAAGCACTCAGATTGGATCCTGGGCCTCGCAGTTCTGGGCTGTTCTTTATCAAACCTCAGCCTTAGCCAAACATTTATGCTTTCAGGCCTGTGGATGCCATTGACTCCCAGGAAAGCCAGCTTGGAGGGGGTGGTGGTGGCTGGATTCTTGGATTCTTGTTATAATAACCCCAAGACATATTTTCTATAATAGGGCAAATGACACCTTTATAGAGAATAGTGTTCTGTTTTTTTTTTTTTTTTTCTTTTTTAAAAAAACATGTATAGGCAGAATTTCCCTGACGCCATTGACTCAGATAAAATGTTATTTATATAAAAATAATTACAGGTATTATAACCAGTCTCGAGATTGGGCTGCCAATTGTGCAAAACACCACCAGGTTCTACACTGGCACTGGACCTATCCCATCAGAGCGAGCAAAGCAGGGCTTAAGCCCCTCCTCTTGATGCGGTTTCATTTACTTACTGATCTCTCCTGTGGAAGAGCTGCTGGGCACCATTCTTTCATTCATTCTTTCAGCCACAGTGTGGTGAGTATCTGCCACATGCTGGGTATTATTCCAGGATTTAGGATGCAGCCAGGGATGCCAGATAGAATAAGGGATGCCTAGCTAAATTTGAAATTTGCCTGGATGACTGCAAGAACCTCCTAACTGGTCTTCCTGATTCCACCCTTGCCCTTGCAGTTTCTTCTCCATCCAGAACCCAGAGCAGTTGTTTAAAAACTCAAATATGACTGTGTCATGCACTGCTTAATATTCTTTAATTGTCTCCCATTGTTTTTAGATCCAAAATTCTCAACATGGTGCCCAAGGCCCCGCTTACCTCCCCATCCTTACCTTATACCACTTCTCCTTCCTCCCTGAGTACCTGCCACTCCAGCCTTCTTTCACCTCCTCTAATATGTCACACTTCCTCCTGCCTCAGGGTCTTTGCACCTACTTTCCCATCTGGCTGTTAGTTCTTCCCCTCATTATTCCCTGGCTAACTTCTATTCATCCTTCCTGTCCCAGCTTAAATATCACTAGGAAAGCCTTCCATGAACTGCCTGTTTATATCAGGTTTCCTGGACATAAGCTTCATAGCACCATTTCTCTTCCTTTCATGGCCCCTCTCAGTTTGTAATTATACTTTGCGGTAAATGCTTGTTAGATTGGGCCGACTTCCTGGGCTATTGTTCAGACAGTACAAATGTATCCTAGATATTTCAAACTCTCAGTGGCTTTGCTTGCTTCCATGGCACTTTTGTTGGCACTACTGGAGAAAAAGAAAAAAAGGCCAGGGCCTCTGCAAGGAGGGCAGCTGCAGGGCCGAGAGAAGGTTTAATTGGGAGGCACTCTGAAGACCCCCTTGCACCGAACTGACCTCTGAAGGTCATGTATTCCGCTCCTGGCCTGTGTTCCTAAGAGCACAAATAATTTATTTTGGAATTGAAAATATGCCCCCCCCACCCCAGCCCCGACCTTCAAGGTGGCCCTCAGAGAAGAACACCCTCTCTGTTCCCACTGCCCTGCTAGAAACTCCACTATGGAACAGGGCCCAGCCTGAACCTTTTCCCTTCAAAGACATCTGATCACTTTGGTCCAGATTCTGAATTCTAGAAGGTTTAAAAATGTATACACTGTTCAGAGGGACAACTAAGGCAAGTAGAGGCCTATTTAGAAGGTTCAGGACCATTCTTCCTAAAGCTGAAGGTTTTTTTTTAGTACTTTATCAGTTGTAAAATGATCTTCCATTTATTATCTCTTCTTAGTATTGCGTATCTCAAGAGGATGTCAAGTTGGAAAATGAATTTAGGGTTCTTGTCCTAGCAAATGGGATGCCAGGCTATGTCTCAAGGAGGAGAACACTTTAAAGCATAAGGATCTTATTCAAACTGTCATTTCCCTCTCTTTATCCATCCATCCATCCATCCATCCATCCATCCATCCATCCATCCACACTTCCAATATACATAAAGCTGTGAATGAGGCAGTGATGATCCTGCCTTAGTGGAACTCATAGGGAGAGGTCATGGATAGAATTTTCTGATTCGTTAAGCCTGGGTCATGTGTTCACTTCTTTGCCAGGGGAGGGTGGGACAAATGGGTTGATAGTTCTACCAAGATTGTGTCTGGAGTAGTTTCCCAAAGTAACACATCGGGGTGCTGCTTTTAGAAGGGCAGACTGGGTCTAGGTAGGCATAGTCAACAGATGTCTACTAGATTAGAAGCATTTAATCATTATGAGTGGAGGGATAAGAAAAAATGCCTGGGGGTGACACCGGCATTTCTACACCACCATGGGGACTTCTACCACTGTGGTAAACTGCGAAGGGAAGCAGGTTCCCTTGTTTATCCCTGACCAAATTCCAGGGGACTGGACCATGGGAAGTTGGAAGCCTTTTTAACTGTCACAGGGATCCAAGAGCATCCATCTCCTTCTAGAACCTTGGCTGTATGTGCACTAGCCTGGGTCCTCCCTAACCCCTCATCCACCTAAGTTTATCAGTCGTCCCCTAAGATGCTTGTGGGATACACACAGTGTGGCTGCACTATGGCTAGGAAACAAAGGAGGGGATTTCCTTCTGCTGTGAGAACCAGAAATTGCCCCCCAAGACTCTGAAAGCTGGTGAGTCCTGAGCCAGGCCTGGGCCCTGAAATGGAGTTGAGTCTACCTCAGTGGTTCTCACCCCTGGCCACACATCAGAAGCATCCAGGGGAACTTTCAAAAAATACCGAGACTGGGTCTCACCCCTAAGACATTCTCATTTAATTGATTTGTGGGACCCAGGCATTTGGACTCTTTAACAGCTTTCTAGGTGGTTCTAATGTGTGGTTCTGCGTTAAGAACCAGGGTCTAAGTGCAATTTGGGAAATCGAGCTGTGCCTCTCTGCTTCCAGGAAGTAAGCATGTTGAGGGCAGAGACCATGCCTGTACCTTGTTCATGGCATCCCCAAACACCTGGAGCAGGGCCAGTAGCTAGCATGTGCTCCATGAATGTCTGTGGAATAAATGGCGATTGACAGCTTTGCACAAATCCCCTCAATGGAGTGGAGATGGCGCCCCCTGAGGAATGCACGACATTCCCCATTCTTCTGGCACGTAGGGAAGGAGGCGAGTCAGTCCCACTTGAGGGCCAACTGCAGTTCTCCAGTGATTTTCAACACTGGCTGCCCCTTAGAATCATCTGAGGTCATTCTGAAAAGTACCTTTGGGCGTTCTGGTTGAGTGGGTTTGGATTGCAGTCAGGGCACAGACGTGTAAAACCGTGCTCCAGGTGATCCTACTATGCTGCAAGGTTTGAAGACCACGGTTCTAATCTTGTTTTCTACCTCTGGGAGTCTGTTTTCTGGCCTCTGCTACAGAGGTCCTAGACTTCTGGTGGTGCTTTGTCCGGGAGATGGGTACTGGGTCCTTATGTTGTGTTCCCCAAATGTACCTGTTCATAACATTCCCCTTGGGTGCTTGTTTTAAAATACACATTCCTGACCCTCTACTCCAGAAGCTCCAGGGAAGGGTCTGGGAATCTGTCTTTAACAAGTGTCCAGGTGTATTTGCTACCTGCCAAGCCACTCATTCCAGCCTTCCTCGGTCTGCCTAGCACTCAGGCTTATCTAAATGACCCTGCAGAGGGACCAGCCCTGACCACCGACTGCCCCCCCATCTTTGTCCCACGCAGACTGCTGAGTTCTCTCCCGGCATTTACCCTTGGGACAGGATCTTTGTACCCTCCTTTATCTCCTTCAGGCCTCACCCCCACCCCCCAACCTGAGCTCAGGAGGACAACAGTGACTCAGGGTGGGATTTGTCCTTCCCAAGTGTCTGTGATTCTTTCTCAGGCCCTGGGAAATTGAGCTCAGAGGCATATAGGAGTCTGATCTGTAGGTGAAAATCGTGCTATAGCTGTGGTCTCAGAGAGGCGCCTGGAAACAGGTTCTCTATAGAAGGGAGTGGGCGGCACTGACTAGACCCCCCCCTCCCCGCCTGCCCATTTTGGAAGTGGGATCACTTGGTCACTTAGGGCAAAATTATAAGTGACCCGCAACTTTCTTGTCTAGACCCCGGGTCAGGCAGGGCGCGCAGCGCTCACCCCGGGGAGAGGGGGAGGCAGCGGTCTTTCCCGGGCGCCTGGCGGGGGCCCCCGCAGGTTGCCAAGCGCTGGACCGGGGCGTGCGGCCCGGGCCGGCCACCCCGAGCCGCCCGCCTCTCCCTGCCTCCCTCTGCGGGCCCCGCGTGGCGGCCCCGCCCCCGGCCGGCCCGGCCGCCCTGTCCCCGCCTCCCCCCTCCCTCCCGCGCTGCAACAGGTGCCTCCGGGAGCAGGAAGCCGCGGCCGCTCAGCTCCCCGGCGCGGTCAGGACCCGCTGCGCCCCGCGTGCCATCCCAGCCCCGCGCGTGCGCCCCCACGAGGAGCGCGACCCCGCCGCTCCGCCCGCCTCTCCGCGGGTCCTGCCGCCTTCGCCACCCCGGTGGGGGCCTCGGACCCGAGGCCGGGGAGAGAGCCGAGGCTGCGCGCACCCCTCACCCAGCAGCCCGCCGCCGCGCTGCGCGCCATGGACGCCCCGGAGCGGCAGCCCGACCCCGACGGCGGGGACGCCCGGGGCCTCGAGCCCGGGGGCAGCCCCCAAGACGAGTTTGACTTCTCCATGCTCTTCGATTATAACTATTTGAATCCTGTCGAAGGTCGGTGGAGGCTCCTTCCGGCCCCCGGCCTGGCCGCCGAACCCGGGCAGGGGCTTGGGCCAGGGCAGTGGGCAGAGGCCCCTCTTTGCTCCGGATGTCACGCTTCCTCGGGGGGCTTCTCGGGTGGGGGCGGGGGTCTCCTACCCAGGTGAGAGGGAGAGGATGACCGCTGCCACCCTCGGGGGCATCAGTTTCCAGTTACTTGTGACTTCTCCCTGAGGGTCACTGTTGGCAAAGGGGAGTGGCAAGCCCCAGGCTGGGCTGCTTGGCGGGCCTCTCGTGTGGCACTGGGTCATCAGAAGGCAGTGGAAGTGACTTATTTCCCTTTGGAGGGAGGAGATGAGGAAGAAGAGAATGGAGTTAGTGGGGGAGAGAGCGGGCGCAAAAAAGAGGTCACAACTGACCCTAATTATCAGGGCACCGGAGGCCAATCCACCTCCCTCCAGGCTGCTGGCACCATCTCATGTGAGCCCTGTTTGTTGGTGACTTTGTGTTGAAACTAAGGAAGACGTTGGCTGTGTCTATGGCTGGAGGGTGGTTTGATTTTGCTGTTATGAGCAGGCCCATTTCCTCCCTGGGTTCTGCTGCTACTGTGTTTGCAAATCACCCCCAGGTGGCTCAGCCTGAGTGTTCAGAGAGTCTTAAGCCATCTTCTACAACAGAGTCCTGATGGGTGTGTGTGTGCAGGGGGTGGTGGGGAGTGCGGCGTGGATCCCTGAAGACACAGGCTGTTCTGCCTGAACTCTGAGTGAGTCTGTCTGTGCCTCCAGTTGCTCTCTGTTGCTGGGGACTGGGGACTTACCCAGGCTGCTGAATGCTCTTCTGCCACTTCATGAGTTTAACAGGAGCACTGGTCAGGAGGAGGAGGTGGCACAGATACCCTCGCTGTATTTTTCTGGTTAACAGGTTGTCTGGGAAAAAACAAAAACCAAACCCAACTGGGCTTCCTGATTTTGACAGCCCAGCCCAGCCCATGCTTGCTGAAGCCTCAGGGACAAGCTTCCTGGTAACTTCCAGATGCACCCTGGGCTTGCCAGTATCTGGCAAGTAGGAAGGGATTGTGTTCCTCTGTGTAGGAAGGCTTTCTCCGATAATTGGTGGTGTACTGTGTTATGTGGGCTGGGCTCACCAGATGATGGAGAAGCTTTAAACTTCCCTTTTGTTAGCAGTTTCCTTGGCCACCTTAGGTGAAGGGCTTGCTTTGACTTTGGGTATTGCCTTTGCTTGGATATCCAGAGACAGTAATTAGTAATAATTTTGTGTTTTGCCTGGAGATGGAATTAATTAGCTGGCGAGAGACCAGTCTTCTAGAATTGCAATCTGGAGGCCATCCTTTGCTTTGAAAAGATACAATTAAGAATCTGCAAGCGATCCGCCCTAACATCAGTGGTCTTTCTGTTCGTTAAGATTAAAGTCATGTTTTGCAGGGAACTAATACTTACACCCCTCCCAGATTTGCAATCAGCTTTTTTTTTTTTTTTTTTTTTTCAAAGGGAGATTTCCGGGGAAATAGTTTCCAAGCCAAAACTGATGGGAGGTGCTTTTTGTAGTTTTTCTTGGCAAGAGGTGCTTGGTAGCCGCCAGATGGGTGCCTAAATGAGCACAGTGAAAGCCCTGGAATCTTTTTTTTTTAAAAAAACATAAGCTTTATTTTTACAAACAAAGTTGCAAGATTGTCCAGAGAGTTCACAGATACCCCCATCAAGTTTCCCCTATTATTAATATCTTATGCTAAATGTCTGATACATTTGTTATAATTAAAGAACCAATACTGATACATTATTATTAAGTAAAGTCCAGACTTTTTTCACCTTTCCTTAGTTTTCACCTATTGTTCTTTTTCTGTTCTGGAGTCCCATCCAGGGTACCACATTACATTACTTGTTATGTCTCTTTAGCCTCCTAAAGAGACTGTGCCTGTTTCTCAGACTGTCCTTGTTTTGATGACCTTGGCAGTTGAGGAGTACTGGCCAGGTATATTATAGAATGTCCCTTTATTAGGGTTTGTCTGATGTTTTTCTTATGATTAGACAGGGTAATGAGTTTTTGGGGAGGAAGGCCTCAGAGGTAAAGTGCCCTTCTCATCATCTCCCGTCAAGGGTACAGGTTCCCAACATGACTTCCCACCTCACCTGTTTCCCCACTGTGCTTCTTTCCCCCCTTTCCATGCCATACTCTTTGGAAGGGCATTGCTAAGTGCAGCCCACACTGAAGGGGTGGGGAGTTCTGCTCCAGAACCTCTTTGTAAAGCAGTGCCTCTTTGCTGGCAAGTAGGCAGCACCGGGAAGAGAAGGGCTGGTGTCAAGACCTGGTGAACCCAGATGTTCATAGCGGCCCCCCTCTCTGCTCCCATATGGTAGGGCTCCCTCAAGGACCCAGACCAGGCTCCATCTTGCTCTGGGGCTTTGGCCCAGAGGACGGGTTGCTGGTGACCATGTGGGGTGTTTCCCCTAGTTCAGGTCTTGAGCCTCACAGAGATCACTGCAGGTGACTGCTAATGGGGTGACCACTGTTAGAAACTGGGGCAGGTGCTCAGGGAAGTTTTTGGCAGTCAGATGCTCTTTTTATGAAATGTTAGCACGTAGCAGACGTTTGTTAAGTCATACGATAGTCCTGCAGTCGTAGGAGGTAAGCACTATTATCATCCCCATTTACAGAGGCGGGGACTAAGGCACAGAGAGTGAAGTAATATTCCCAGGAAAGCAGAGCTGGGGAATGTGAACCCGGGCAGCCCTGCCCCAGAGCCTGCACTCTGACCTTCCTTTGTTTGATGGGAGACACAGGTGAAGCAGGCAGCACAGTGCCTGGCTCCACAGCAGGCTGAGACTGAAAACATTTTCCAACAGGGTGATCTTGGGCAAGCCATTTCACCACTCTGGGCCTTTGTTTGCTTGTCTTTAAAATGGCTGAAAGAGTAGTACTTAGCTCATTGGGTTGTTTGCCTTGAATGGGTTTCCCATATAAAGCAATTAGCACAGGGTGTGCCGTAGGCTGCTAGCATTTTATTCAATCCTTGTTTTTGTTAATAGAGGTGTTCAGCTAACCTGAGCCAGTCTTCATTTACTTACCCAACTAGCTATTGAGCCCCTATGGGGTTGGATCCTAGGGCCACAATGGAGAATAAGTCCCGGCTCCTGCCCTTATTGAGCTCGTGCCTCTAATTGTTTTCTCTTGGCTGATTGCACTGGTGACTACCTCCACTAGAACGATACGTATTTTATTTAGGATTTTTTTCAGCAATATTCATGCTGAAAATATATATTTGCCTATAATTGTGTGTGTGTATGCTATCAAGTTTAGGTTTCTTTCATTTTCTGTGCTTGGGAACAATTTATGTGCCATTGGGACTACCTGGTTTTAAAGGTGTGGCAGAGGCCTCTGTGAAGCCATCTGGGTCTGGTGTTTTTTTTTTTGTAGGGTTTTTCCTTGATAGCTTTCACGACTGTGTTTATGGAAGAGGGTCTGTTTAAGTCTTCTATTTCTATTAGAGTCAATTTTGGTAGAATGTATCTTTCTAAGAAATTATCCATTTCATCTATCTAGGTTTTCAAATTTACTTACCTAGAGAAGTTCAAAGTAGACTCATTGTTTTTTCTAACGAGGGAGCCAGCTAATTACATAGTCAGTGATGGACGCCGCAGGCGGGCACAGGGCTGTGGGGGTCAGACCGGGACTCCTGACCCCCACCTTGTGGAGCAGAGGGAGTGGACTGTTTCCTTTTTTACGTGCTGATGTCCGCAGGTGCTTCAGAAATGGAGTTCCCTGTGTATCCTTGTGCCTTTAGCCACAAAGTATTACTTCTCCCAACTTGTAACACTTTGGTAGAGACAGGTGGGCACTAGAAATCCCAGGCCACCTCCAGAGGTACCCAGTGTCCTCTGGGCTGGGGCTGGCCTGCCCAGAGCACCCACCCTGGTCTGCCATAATCAGTCTGGTGCCTTCCTCTTCCTCAATTCCTGGCAAGCGAACGCTCATGTTAGCATAGCACCAACTTTCACCTTTCAGAAAGGAAATCAGACTCCACCTGATCATTGCCGGCTGCTTTGGAGAGTCTATTCCAGCGATCCTTAAATGTTCTGGTCACCGCCCTTGAAGAGTCAAAGAAAGCCAGGGACTCTACACACACAGCACATGTGCACACACTGCACACACTTACGCTTACCCATGTGCACAGTTCAGCCGTGCATCCCTGTCCCCAGCATACCATGTGCACACACACCATGCGCACACATGCACCCCCCACATACCTAATCCCCACACCACCTACACGCTCCCTCACACCCCTCCAGCACCATGTATACATGCGCCAGACACGTGTACGCACCACACATGTCCACATACCACACGTGTACACACACCACACATGTTCACTCCACACACGCTCACCCCACACACGTACACACCCCACACATTCACACCCACACACCCACACACACCACACAAGTTCACGCACTACACACATACACACCACACACGTTCACCCCACACACGTACACACACTATACACGTTCACCCCACACATGTACACCACACATGTTCACCCCCACACATGTACACCACACATGTTCACCCCCACACACGTACACACACTACACACACACACCACACACGTACACACCACACATGCA
>JAKSZT010054404.1:1772833-1886343 GCA_026826555.1 Tolypeutes matacus | reverse complement strand
ACACACGTACACACACCACACATGTCCACACACCACACATGTACACGCACCACACATGTTCACTCCACACACGTTCACCCCACACACGTACACACCCCACACATTCACACCCACACACATTCACACACTACACACATACACACCACACACGTTCACCCCACACACGTACACACACTATACACGTTCACCCCACACATGTACACCACACATGTTCACCCCCACACATGTACACACACACCACACACGTACACACCACACATGTACACACCACACATGTACATGCACCACACACGTACACACCACAGACGTACACGCACCGCACACGTACACACCACACACGTACACACACACCACACACGTACACACACACCCATGTTCCTGTACCACACACACATCCCTCCCACTCTTTCCCAATATACCACCCCCCCTCACATTTCACACACGCTTCTTGTACATTTCTCAGGCTTTGCAGCCCCTTCCGTGGCCCATTTTCTGATGTTGATTGCACGTCACTTTAGGAACACCTGCTCTTAACCCGGTCACAGGGGACAATTACAGCCTCGTTCTTGCAGCCGACACTTGCTGAATGCTGGGCTGGTGCCAGGCCCTGTGGGAGCGGAGGGAGGAATTAGATGCGGCTCCTGCCCTGCGCGCCCCCCACCCCCACTAGTGTGGGCGCCTGTGGTGAGCAAACAGGGACAAGCGCGGCGCTGTGATACAGTGCCGTGGGGTTTTCTGGTGCTTTCTAAAAATAGAGTTCTACGCTAAGCGAGCAGGTTCACTGCACACGTGACAGAGTTGTTGCCTGTGCCACGTTAAGGACAGGCCTCAATAAGCCTGCCGTGGACAGGTAGCGTCTCCAGGTGCAGCTGGACAGGTGACTGGGGGCTGGAACCGTGCAGTGGCCGTGTCGGGTGGACAGAGGAGACGGGGATAAAGTTGCCTCACTTATTCTTCATTACTGAGCACACGTCGTCCCCGCGTCCCTCTGTTCTTTAAACTGCCTTGGGTTTGGATGGGGAGTGGAGGCTCTTTTAGAGCCTCACGCCTTTTGCACTCTTCAGCTGGCGTCCCCGAGCTCTCTGGCCCTCTAAGGTGATGAGGTTAAAAGCATCTGGGAAATGCAAGCATAGGCGCCCAGGGGTTCTCAGCCATGGCTCCTGGGCCGCAGCCAGACCAGGACAGTCAGACTCTTTGGGGTAAGTTAACTTTGCCGACAGTCGGGCAGCCGGTAAATGGCAGGGCAGGACTTGAACTTGGGGGGTCGGGGTCCAGAGCCCCGGCCCTCAGGGTGCGGCCAGCGAGAGCAGCAGGCACCAATGTTGTCTGATGACCCCTGCGTGGTTGGGTGCCTAAGCATTTGCCCCTTGTTATCATTTTTTAAAATTTTATTGGGGTAACATGTATATATAACAAAAACTGCTATTTTAACCATTTTTAAAAAAATTTTACTGGGAGGTCCCGGGGATCGAACCCAGGTCCCTCCATATGGCAGACGGACGCCCAACCATTTGAGCCACATCCGCCCCCCTATTTTAACCATTTTTTAGTGTACATCTCAGTGGCATTAATTACATCCACAATGTTATGCTCCGGTCACCACCATGCGTTACCAAAACTGTTTTATCACCCCACAAAGAAACTCTCCCTATTGTGTGATAACTCCCCATTCCCCCTCCCTGCCGCTGGGCACCTCTCAGCTACTTTCTGTCTCTATGAATTTGCTTATTGTGGCTATTTCATAGAAGGGGAATCAGAGAATATTGGTCCTTTTGTGCCTGGCTTATTTCACTTAGCATCACATTTTTGAAGTTCATCCATGTGGTCGTGTGGATCAGAACTTCGTTCCTTTTTAGTGCTGAATAATATCCCATTGTGTGTATACCAAGTTTTGTTTATCCCTTCCTCACTTGGTGGGATGTTTCTAACTTTTGGCTGCTGTGAATAATGCCACTATGGACTCTGGTGTACAAGTACCTGCTTTAGTTTTCTCTGTTTTCAGTTCTTTTAGAGTATACATCAAGGAGAGGAATTGCTGGGTCATATGGTAATTCTATGTTTAATCTTTTGAGGAACTGCCAAGCTGTTTCCCTTTATATAATTATAAGTGGGATGTTTACTACTGTCCTAATGGGAATATGTTCGTTATAAAGCATACAGGAAAACTAGAAATGGGAAAGGCTGAGATATAAGTGGGAATTATGCTATTTTTGTATTTCTTTCTATATCCCAGTGGATCATCACGCTTGTCTCCTGGAGTGCATGTGCCCCTTCCCCCCAGTTCTGGAGACCACTGCTTTGGCAAGTCAGAGCACCAGATCTGAAGTCAGACTGTCCCGGCTTGAGGCTGTGGTGTAGCTGCCTCCTACCTAGTGCCTGGCATATAGCACGCACTCAGTGAATATTTGTCAAATAAATGGATGCAAAGTTATGTGATTCCTTATTAGTGGTATATCGGAGGGTTAGTTCTCTGGTCTTGCACTTTTCTCATCTGTAAAGTGGGATTGGCGCTGGCCCATCCCCCCCCCCCCGGGCTAGATCGTGCCCTCCTGCGGGGGCTGATGTGCAGTTTTGGGGGGCAGTGTGATGAAAGAGCAGGCAGGGCTTTGGAGGTGCTGCGTGAGGACAGTGCCGTGGTGGTGATGGGCTCTGAGGAAGGGGTCTAGCTCTTCTGAAGTCTGAGGCCATTGGCTTCTCGAGGAGAGAGTCAGTCATCACCTTGGCCTTTGATGACTCCTGGTGGTGGTGGCCAGGTGCTGGGCTGGGCAGCGAGGGGCACGTGGTCTGGTAATTGGACTGCCGTGACTGGCAGCTGGGCTGGGGTCCAACACTAGAGCCAGTTCTTGGAGCCTTATGTGTGTCCACTTGTGACTTTAAAATCTCTCATCCGTCTCCAGCCGCAGCTCTGGAACGGGGCTGGCTGCGAGGGCGTCCTCAATTGTCCAGACTCTGTGACTGGGGTACTCCCCTCTGCTGCCTCTCTGGGGGATGAAGGGTCTCCCCAGGTGTCCTGTTGTGGCCCCACAGGGCCCCCTGAGCCAGGGCCAGGAAGGAGCAGCCCTGGAAAGTGCAGCGTGATGGATGCCCTGTGGCTTCCCTCCAAGAAGGCACTTCCTCCCCACCCCCCACAGGAAATAACCACAGGCTCTGCAGAGCTCAGGCTAAACTTGACTTTGCTGGGCTGGTGCGAGGTTAGGTTTCTGCTGATCATTTCCAAACTGAGGTCAGGGAATAAAGTAAAGACCCTGACCCTGGGGGGCTTCCTGCGGTCCGCTGGGGCCAGGGGCTATGTGTTTCCCTACCTGGTTGCCCAAAGCAAGAGGAGCTGCCTTTGACTTGTTTCCTGAACTTTTATTTTTCCCAAAATATGCAAAAGTAGAGCTATTGGTGTAATTAATTCCCAATGTACCCATTATACAGCTTCAACAATTATCAACCTAGGGCCAATCCCTTTTTTTTTTAACTTTAATTTTTTTTATTTTTAAAGAAGCTTTAGATTACATAAATGTTATATCAATGGGGAAGCGGCTGTGGCTCAATCAGTGGGGCTCCCGTTTACCATATGGGAGGCCCCGGGTTCGGTTCCCGGGGCCTCCTGGTGAAGGCAGGCCCACCCGCACGGCGTGGTTAGCTGACCCAGCGAGCACAAGCAAAAAAAAACACAAAAAAACAAAAAAACTGTTATATCAAAAATGTAGGGGAATCCCGTATACCCCACTCTCTTCCCTTTAACATCTTCCCCCCATTAACATCTTTCATTAGTGTGGTACATTTGTTACAGATGAACACATATTGAAGCATTGCTACTAACCGTGGTCTATAGTTTACATTATGTTTACACTTTGCATCACACAATTTTATAGGTTTCGACAAAATGTATAATGGCCTGTATCCGTCATTGCAATGTTGTGCAGGACATTTCCAGTGTCCCCAGAGTGCCCCATGTTACACCTATTCCTCCCTCTCCCTCCCCTCAGAACCTCTGGTGGCCACTGTCTTTATATTAATGATACAAGTTCTTCCATTGCCAGAATAATAAGTCTACTTTAGTCCATAGTTGCTTCCCTCCCCCCACCCCCCTTTTTTTGTTCATTCCTTAATCTTGAGGATTTGGGGATGGTGATGCCCACTCTGTTTCTGATTGAGAGAGGGCTTAGATCCCATGAGGCAGATGGATGGAACTGTCTTGCTTGCAGATGTAGATATTCTCTGTTTTTTGGGATGGGTGTTGTCCACTAACATACTTCTGTTAGTTGTCCTGGGCGAGTCCAGTGAACGGGAGAGTAGATGTTGCAACTCTGCTGAGATTCAGGGCTCAACCAGCATATGAACAGACCAAAGATTTAAGTCTCTGGGACATATATCTAATGGGTATAGTGCTAATTATAGGTTCGAATAAAAGGGGCAGAAGAGCCATGTATAGGGAAATTATAAATGAGTCTAACTCTGTTACACTGGGGAGCATATATTCCAAAGTAAAGCCCACTGAAAGGGTGCTGAATTCCTGAGCTGTCTGCCCTGCTTATAGTTTCTGGATGTCTCTAGAGCCCTCAGGAGCCCTGCTATTTGAGGCACTGTTTACTGTGGCAGTCAATGAGATCCTCCTGAGATGTGCATAAGCATAACCTCTGGAATAACCTCCCGACTCACTTTGAAATCTCTTAGCCATAAAAACTCATTTGTATTTAATATTTTCCCCTTTTGGTCAAGGTGTTTCTCCAAATACATTGCTAGTTGATGCTTGGTAATAATCCCTTGGTGCCAGGGAGACTCATCCCTGGAAATCTTGTTCCATGCCCCGGGGAATGTAGTGCATTTATATGCTGAGTTTGGCTTAGAGGTAGGGCCAATCTTATTTCATCTCTACCCCACCCCCCACTCCTACCAACTTTAAAGCAAATTCCAGATTTCAAAATATTTCATCAGTAAATGGATTAGTATGTATCTCTAAAAGATAAGGATTCTTGGAAAAAAATCATAATATCATAATCAAACCTAAAAATAAAGACAATAATTATTTACTATCAAATAACCAGTGTGCAAATTTGCCACTGTGTCTCACAAATGGCTTTTTATAGTTAATTTGTTTGAATCAAGGACCAAACAATATCCTTACATTGAATTTGGTTGAATGACCTTTAAGTCTCTTTTATTCTATAGAAATTCCCATCAGTCTTTTTCTTTTCTTGTCATTCATTTGTTGAAGAAACAGGGTCATTTTCTCCTCACAGTGCCCCAAATTCTGGATTTTGCCTTTTGCATCGCTGATGTCTTTTAACATGTTCCTCTATCCCCTGTATTTCCTATAAACTGGAATGTAGATCTCAAGCCCTTGTGCCTTGGACCATCAATGGTTTCCCCCCCCCCCCTTCTGCAAAAGAAATATACCAAAGGCAGAATATAAGCTACAAAGCCAGGCAGGGAGATTGCTTTTTCTGAGTTCGTGTTTGAGATGCTCCAGGCCTCTTGATTGGAAGTGTTGGGAAAGAGCATGTTCTCAGCTGGGCCTGTTTTAGTGAGTAAAATGCATTTCATAAAGCCAGCCCTTCCCATGTGAAACTTAATAGAGCCTGGGTGAGCTTTCCGAAGGGGAGAAAATGGCTCATAAGCTCAGGATTTATAAAGTTCCTTATCAAAACAGACCTGCTCGGGCAAGCCTGCCAAAGCAGGGGGGCGTTCAAGGAGGGAGAAAAATTTCAGTCTGAAGTACCTACAAAAGTTACTTGAAAGCCAGGAGAAAGGGGCCATTTACCTGGGTAAAGCTAAGACGGTGAGTTGTGGGACTGAAATCGGCAAAGGGTGACATCATCTCGTTGCCACGGAGAAGAGAGGAATGTCGTTATTGACCAGGGTTGGCAGGGGCCACCGATTAAGTGTGCCCGCCACTGGGAACATGGCACTGAAATGAAAGCTCCTGGGGAAAAATGTAAATAAGAACCCGTCAGTCAATAAGGTATTAATTTTGAATTTCTGCTCCTGGCCAAGAGTTCTACGGGCCCCACTCTCTTCAAGGGGAAGTTTCCACTTGGATTTTAAGTTGGCTGAAAGAAAGATGGGAATCAGGTTTTCAGGCTGTGCCGGGGGGATGAGATTCAATAAGGGGCGAAGCTCTCTGATGTGGCTGCTGGAAGGGTGGGGGGTCTTTGCTAGGTTGGTTGGAGGATGAAAAGGGAAGTCCCTACCCCCTCCCGTCCCCTTGCTCAGGCCAGGGTTCTTTGATGGAGCAGGCGGGTTTAGCTGTGGCAAGCCCTGTTTTTGAGGGAGGATTATCTGAAATCTATTTCTGGTTAATTCTCTGACCAGATCTTTCCTTCTCCTTTTGGTGAGGAAGCTGCTTTGGGCCCTGTTGTCTGTCATGAACTTGAGAAGACTCGGGGGACTGTCTTCTGTTGGAAACAGACCTCCAAATCACAAGTTTAATCTCCAGTGACCATCTTGGTTAAAACAGAGGGTGTTTGGATAAATAACAAATTGGCATAATCTTAACACAGAATACTACACAGCCTTAAAAAAGATCAAACTCTACCGCACAGTGTGGATGGAACTCCGACGTAACGTTGAGCAAAAGAAGCAAGACTTGTTGCATACCCCGCATGATTTCATTTAGGTCAAGTTCAAGAACAGGCAAAACCAGTCTATGGTGCGCAAAGTCAGGCTAGTGGTTCCCTCTGGGTGAGCGTTCAGTGCTGGGCAGGGGCTGGAAATAAGCTGAGTGGTAACTACAGATGAGGGCACATGCATGTGCAAAATGACAGGAAATGTTCATTTAATATTTGTACATTTTGCTGACTAGGTCATGCCTCAATTTGAATCCCAATTACTGCTGTCTGTTTTTGTGACCTTGGGTGAGTCACTGCACCTGTAAGCCTCAGTTTCCCATCTGAAACACAGAGGTGTCGATGGCACCTGCCTCCCCAGGTGGTTGTAAGCTGCAGAGAGAGAGAGGCTCGCAGCACAGAGAACATCTGCTACCAGGATGAATAAAGAAGTGAAAGTCTCTGAACCTCCTGAAGGCAGGAGGGCCCCAGCATTGCTTAAATCAGCAGGAGACAGTGCTGTCCACCCCATTTTTTTTTTAATTGTTTTTTTTAATTTTTCCACCCCATTCTGAGGATGCAGCTGAAGTGTCTATACCCAATGCCTGGGCCTTCAGAGGCCCATCTCAAATCTGCCTTGAGGCATGTGGGTTGCTTGCAGATTCCATCCATTTCTCCACCCCTATCCAAAAGTCTTACGTGTCACCGCTCGGCTGCATATGCTTTTTTGCAAACGACTCTGCCAGCAGCCTGTCTGTACGGCTCGTTGCTTGTAAATCGTCCTGGGCCCTGTGTCCCGGGACTGGCCTCGTGGCAGACTGCCTGGGAGGCAGTACCAAGCCCTCTTTTCTGCACTGTCTGGTGAAGACAGACGGCTGTCTTAGCTGGGACAAAGTCAGCAAAGAGCATAGCATTCAAGGTTGCTTTTTCTAGCGGTTCCACTCAGCCCAGACAGAATGGTAACCTGCCCTCCATCCCTTTCTGGACCTGGTTTATCTGGGTGGAATTTCTTGCCTTTCATGCCCTGTGTCTGTATGTGTCACCTAAATGAAGGGCGTGACAGCCTGATCCTCTGTCATTATTAAGACACACGATTCATTGGCTGGGAATCCAAGGACTTTCGTGTGCATGGGAGGGGGGAAAACAGTAGTGGTTGTAGGGCGCTTTCTGGAAAGTTGCTGAGTGTTGAATTTATTATTTGAAAGCAGCTGCAGCTTCTCAGAGAGAGTCCTCTAGGTCTCAGAGGTTCATCCTCAGGATGAAAAATCCAGCCACCTTCTTGTTCCTTTTTGTAATTCTTTGCAGTCCCCAACGTGCAAGAAACTATGAGAGAGGTCAGAGTGGCAGGAGGCAGGGTTTGTTCCCTCCCTCCTCTCCTGTTTCCTCCACTGCAGGTTTGCAGTGTCAGGTTGTGGCATCCTAAGCATTGTCATGACAACAGACTGTGATGTCTCAAACCCAGGGCCTGGGACTGCACAGCACCTCAGGGTAAAGCTCATTGAACAGGGAGTCGGATGTTCCAGATGAGGCTGGGTCACAGCTCTGGGCCCTGCTGCCAGTCTGAAGGGTGCCAGGTCTTGGGACCCCAGCTCCAGCAGAGCCGGGAATGCTGGATCTGTGCTTCTCCAAGTTCTTCAAGCCACGTAGCTCCATTTAACTTTACCTGCCCCCCTCCCCCCAAAAAAGGACATGCGTCTCGCGTAGTTCCCTAGCTGGGTTTCTATTTTGGTAACTCTACTCTGCTTCCCGAAAATCCTACTCGCCTGTAGCTCTAGACAGAGAGGTGATCTCTTGCTGCACCTTTTCTCAAAAGAGACCTGTAGGGTTGTGGGTTGGCACTGGATGGACACCACAGACCTGGCCTGTGTCTGGGGGGTGAGTGGGACACCTGGGAGAGGAGCTAATGGAGACTGCGCTGTGGCCTGAGTGTGATTTAAAAAATACCTCTGACTGCATCACGGGCAAACGGGGGGAGGGGGGTGTGACCATTGCAGGAGAAAGGAGTTGGTGTCCTCGGTTGTCAGGGGCAGCCCAACTCTGGGGAAATAGTGGGGCTCTGAGACTCTCGCTGTAGCTCCTATTCCAGGGGGGACCTCCTTTCCTTGTGTTGGGGTTAAGGTGTCACTGTCCCAGAAATCACCCCTTTTCATGAGAAGTAGGGTAGCATCGTGATTAGGGGGCTGCTGGGACTGAATCCCAGCTCTTCCCCTTAGAAGCTGTGTGATGCTGGGCAAGTTATTCAGCCTCTCTGAGCCTCACGGGGCCCATCTGCAAAATGGGAAAACTCTCTTACCTGCTCTCTTATGAGACAAATGTGCTAATGCCTGTAAAATACGCACGGTGGTTCTTGGTGTAAAGCACATGGCATAGACAGGTTAGCTTTTATCATTTTTGTTATTGCAAGGCAGCTTACCGAGACACCAGCACTTCAGTGAGGTTTAATTGATCGGCTTCCAGGTAGACCAGGAAAAAGGGCACAAGGCATGGGAGCAGAGGGGCTGATGGAAGCATTTTTTACCTACTCCACACATTTTCTGAAGGGCAGAATCGGTGATGAAAAAGAGAATCTCCAAAGTGCTGACCAATCCATTTTATTTTTATAAAAATTTCTTCCCCATTTTAAAAAATGCTTTTGAAGGGGTTGGGGGCTAGTGTGTGTCACATGTGCAAGTTGTGGTAAAATAAAGCAGCGAGAGCTGCGGAAGGCTGGCGTTTTCCCTTAGAAGGCGATTCTTTCCATAGGGACAACAACCACCTTACTGCCATTTTTTGAGTGTGCAACTCTGTGCTGCACCCCGTCTTGGGCTCTGTGTGAATCGGGTCAACTAATCCCTGCAAGATGCCTTTCAGCTTGGTGGTGTCACCACCGTCACCTCCTGTGTTATACACGAGGACGCTGGGGGCTCCCAAGCTCATGCAGTGGGGAGCAGGGAAGCCCCCAACACTGTGCTTCCAGTTGTCTGAGCCCCATTGCTGATGTGGGGCTGGAGTGGCCTCCCCAGGAATCTTGTCCAGCCAGAGTCTCCCCAAATATTCATGGGACCTAGGAGTTGGGGTGGACACCCAGGAACTTGACGAAGGAAGGGTGATCGTAATTAGAACTCTCAGACGTCCACTGTAGAAGCCAGGTACCTGCCAGGGCTGACGGTGAGCTGATGTCTCATTTCTGAATCATTTCAGTTTCATGGGCATGACTCACGGATTGGGGCTTCCAATGGTCTTTTATTGGCCTCTACTGCGTGCAGGCACCGTGGGAGGGCTGGAGCTGGACTCTGCCCCCCAGGGGATGTTGGGCAATGTCTGGAGACATTTTTGGTTGTCACAACTGGGGCAGGGTTGCTACTGGCATCTAGTGGGTAGAGGCCAGGGATGCTGCTAACAACCTACAGTGCATAGGACAACTCCTCAGAACAAAGGAGTGTCCGGCTCCAGGTGATGCGGTGCTGAGGTTGAGAATCCCTGGCCTGGGTGATGGTGCATTCTAGTCTACCTGGCTTCAAGCTCTGGGGTCAGTTTCCCCCCTCAGGGGTTGTTGTGAGTATTCATTAATTTGCTACATGTAGTGTGTGGGCAACAGTGCCTGGCTTTTAAGTTCTCAATAAATATCAGCTGCTTTTGATATTTTTGCTATTGACTTATGATCCCCTTTCTGCCTGCAAGAAGGTCACAGTCCAGTGGGGAGAGTTCAGTACAGAGCTCTGAGGGTTCTGTTAGCACAGAAGGGGGGCTGCGCCATCCGTCTTGGGGGATCAGGGAGGACCTCTAGGAGGAGGTGGCCCAAGGAACGTCTCAATGGACAAATAGTGGTTTGCTAGGGTTGGATATATGGAAAGGAAGTCTGGGCAAGGGGAATGGCATGGCAAAGGCATGAAGGTACAGAGGATCTAGGGCGGCAACCTCTGAACCCCCCATCATGGATTCTACCTTCTTACTCCCTGTGAGTTCTCTTGCCTTGAGTGTAGGCCAGTTATCTCCTGTGGCAGATGAGATGATATTAGATGGGCCATCGATTGGTGCATTGCATATAATGGCAGCCATCTCCTTTTCCGTGCCCTTTTTCTTTGGACTAATTAAACGGTGGGAAAGTCTCAGTTAGGTACTCTTGTGTCTTTAACATCTTCCTAAAACGTACCATCACCCCCATCCCCCGGCCTTCAAAAAGTAGACTTTCTGGAGTCATAGAAATATTCCCTGTCTTGATTGTGGTGGTGGTTACAAGGGTGTATGATATTTGGCAAAACTCTACTTTTAAAATCTGTATATGTAAATTATACCTCAATATATAAAGAGCATTAAGGGGAGAAAAAAGTAGCCCTCAGGCTCAGAGCCTTTGACCAGGCACGGTGTCTTGCTTGAATTTAGTAACTTTTATTTTTATTGTATTTCTATCCGTAGTTTCTATTTACGGAAATGACACTGATTTTCCATTTCCGGTAATAGTGTAAAATTTCCTTTTGAAATAAGAAATCAATTTCTAGAGTACCATTTGAGTCAATTTAAACAGAAATATTAAATCAATAGTTTTTACCAGTGGTGCATGGATATAGCAAAGGTCATGTAAGTGGTAAGAAAAGCAAGAGGTTTAGAAACCTTCCTGAGAAAATTTGGCAGTTTTGAGATGAAACCAACTTCTGTGAGAGTGGCAGTTTAAAGAGAAATAGTGAGGAATCCCAGTTACTTAAAGAAATGTTTTGATGACGTGCCTGGGAAATTTGCTGCCAAATACCCAGAGGACTGAAAATTAAATGATTGTATATTGCCTTCATATTTCCTGCTTGCTGGTAAACTTTCACAGTCTTGGAGAGGAAAAAAAAAAATTCTACTTGGATTAATTAAAATAAATGCAAATACTTTAAATGCTTTTGCTCAGCTAACTGGGACTTAGCTAACTGGGATTTTGTGTTTTTAAATGCTCCCAGGGAGTGTAAGCGATGTGTTTCCATGGCCCTGTTTGTGTGACTGCTCACATCAGAGCTGAGGGTGTGTCTTGGATAGGACATAATGCCAGTTTTTCTGATAAGGCCGGAATTCTTGCTAAGAGACTTTTGTGTTTTGTTTTGCCGGCGCCCAGGGCAGTGGACTCTCAGAATGTCATTGGACGTGATTTTGATGTTGATCTTTTCCTGGATTACAAATCTGTGCTTGGTGACCTGCTGGGAAGACAGGTGTGTGTGTGTGCACGTGTGTGTGTTCAAATGCAATTTTATATTAACCTGTGGCTTCACCAGAACTCTAGACTCTACAGACTCTAGCTAAAAAAATCAAAGGATTTCAGAGCCACAGTAATTAAAGGGGCTCACCAGTTGAACACATTCTCTTATATACATGAGAACGTTGAAGCTTAAAGTGGGACTTGTCCAAGGTCACACAGTTGGTTAGTGGCAGAGCAGGACTTGAATCTTGACTTGCTGCTTTCTAAACCCAGAGTTTCCTTGCTATATGTCATGTTATGTCAACCCCCCCCATGTCCAACTTTAAAATACAAAAAAAGCTTCTTTTGGCAATAGGTAATATTGCACATGATGCAGAAACCAAAAGGTCCTTTCGGACACGCCACTATCTCCCAATCACTTAATTCCCCTTCTTAGAGGAAGTCATTCCTATTATTCGAGGAGAAGCCGATGTATCCATCAGCAAGTGTGTGTGTGCACGTCTGTACATGTGTGTTTACATTCTCTCCCTCCTCATTTTGCACATCCGAGGGTATATCTGTGGGAAAAATTCCTAAAAAGTGACATTGCTTGGTTTCCAGGATATGTGTGTTTGGAATTTCCATAGATATTTACCAAATTCCCCTCTCTAGTGGTTGTTTCTTTATACCATTTGGTTTGGATGTTAGCATCTTCGAGCCAGTGGTTTAAATATTTCACGTAGACTTTTCTGCATTTAGTTGGTTCATTCATTCAACATTCATTCGATAAATACTTTTTGAGGCCTGCTTTGTGGCAGGCCTGTTCCCAGGTACTGGAAATACAATGTGGCGCAAGCGAGTCCTCCTAGAATTTACTGGACAGTGGGGGTGGAGCTGGAGGTTGGATGTGAGAGAGACTATAAACAAGTAACATGTGCAGGGAGCAGGAACCCTAGCCAGGGAGGGCGGGGAACCTTCCAGGAACAGGCGGCACTTTAGCTGGGCCTGTGGGGGTGAGTGACTTTCTTTATGTGGGGAGGGGGTGGGTGGGGGAGGAGCTGTTGAGGCAGGGGGAGCAGCAAGCACCAAGTCTTGCAGCAGGACTTCTAAGAACAGAAATAAGGCCAGTTTGGCTGGAGTCCAGAGAGGGAGGTGAGGCTGGAGGAGCAGGCAGGGTCTGGCAGGCAGCTCTGGCTGAGGCCATCCATCTTCATCCTAAGAGTTGTGGGAAACCATCTTTGGGCTCTCAGCCTGGGTGGGGAGGTGGAGAGGGGGCACCATCTGGACCCTGTGAGATAGCTTAGCTACACTGGGTACCCCTTTCTCCGGGATGGCCCAAAATGGGCTCCAAGAGGTTGAGGGCTGCTTGCTTGGCCACGCCATCTCCCCAAGGCTGGAGCCAGTTGCACAGCTTCAAGAAGAGGCCCCATCTCTGGCTGTCAGGCCCTTGAACAGGATTCTTTCATTTGCATATTCATTCATTCAGTCACCCAACACACGTTGACGGAGGGCCTACGAGTGCCAGGTGCTATGTGAGGTGCTTGGCAAACGGTCCTGGACTACAGTAGACATGGGTCCAGCCCTGCTAGGGCTTGGAGTCTAGTGCAGGGTCTATAAAGGGCCAGACAGTAAATATTTGAGGCTTTGTGGGCCACAAAGTCCCTGTTGCAACGACTCAACTCTGCGGCTGTAGCACAAAAGCAGCCACAGACCATATGAAAACAAATGGACATGGCCGTGTGCCAATAAAACTTTATTTACAAAAACAGGTGGTGGGCCAGATTTGGTCCATGGGCCATAGTTTGCTGACCCCTGGTCTAGGGGGGTGAGATTCCCTAAACAGATAAATAATTGATGTGATGTCAGCTAGTAATAGGTGCATGGAGAAAAAGATGGCAAGCGAAAGGGATGGAGAGTGATGTACAGTGGGGTACAGACACTCTTTGATGGGCCAATCTAACGAGGCAAGAAGGAACTAAGGGGACCCGCAGTATGAAGATCCTGGGGCGGGGGGTGGGGCCAAGCTTCCAGGCTGAGAGAGCAGCCCACTGGATGTCGTGGAGATGGGGCTGAGTGAGCTTGGGGAAGAGCAGGGAGAAGTGGTGGAGACACAGGCCAGCATCAGGGGTGAAGACCTTGGATCCCATTTAAAGTATACCGGGGAGTCTTTAAACTGGGGTTTGCAAATGGACATTTCAAAAGGATGTGGTGTGGAGAACAGACAATAGGGGTGAGGGTGAAAACAGGGTGAGCAGGGAGGAGACGATGGGGCCTGGGCCAGGGTGGTTGTAGTGGATGTGATGGGGGGAGAAGAGAAGAAACCGGTTTATGTTTTGAAGGTTGAGCAGTCAAGATTTGCTGATGACTTGGATGTGAGGCGTGATTGGCTGAGAGGAGTCCAGGCTGACCAAAGTTGCTGACAGAGAAGGTGGAGGGGCCTCTGCATCGCAGTGGGAAAGCGTGAAGGACGAGAGGGTTGAGCAGTGGTGGGAACCAATAGTCAGTTCCCTCACTAATTCCACAGGGATTTCCCAGTGCCCTGTGTGCCTGGACCTGTGCAAGCTCCAGTGAGGGAAACAGATAATTGAGACAGGGTGTCTGTCAAGGGAGCAAGTCCGACCTGCTTGAGAAGACAAGAAAGACACAGGCTTGAGAATTGAAATGAAGGTGTGAGGTGAGGGGAGGTAACACCCTTAGGTGGTTGATGTAAACTAATTTATTTAAACAACAGTGTCCTGCTGTAGGTCCTTTTGAGGTGGCAGCAGAAGCCTGAAGTATACAGTCACTATGAAAAAAAAAATTCAATTATTGTGCACCTACTGGTTTTTATAGTTTGGGGAACTCTATAGCTACAGACTTGCCTTGTGGGGGACAAAGGTTGGCCTGCAAGATTTCTAATCATGCTAGTTCTGTGTTTTGGGGTGAATCCCTTCACCTCCCTGGGCTTCAGTTTCTCAACTATAAAATGACTCAAGGGGAAATTTGGGTCACGAGTCCCAGTTCTGAATGAAGCCACTTACACTTGGGCATGAATATGTGGCATTCAAACCCAGAGCCTGTGCGTTTGCCCCCAGCATCCTGCTGCCAAATCATTTTACCCACTGGTGGGATGGGAAATCTATCTAAGGCAGGGGCTCTTAACCGGGGCTCCACGGACTCCCAAGGGGTCCATGGAAAGATTTCAGGGGGTCCATGAGCTTGAATTGAAAAAAAAAAAATCAACTTATTATCTTTATTTTCTCTGACCTCTAACTGAAATCTAGCATTTCCTTCACTTATGAATGTGTGCAATAAATAAATTACAGTAGCATTCATTTCATCTGACTGGTAAAGGAGTCTGTGGAACAAAAAAGGTTAAGAACCCCTGGTTTAAGGGGTTGTGACGAGCATTTGAACAAAATGAGCCAGAGCAGGACAGATAAGAGTGCATCCTGTGTAGGAGGGTAAGTATTGTTTTGTGAAGGTTTTGTTTCAGTTGTAGATATATGTCATGGTGTGAACTGGGTTGTGGAATAAAATGCGTTTCTTCTACGGCTTGTGTTTAAAAAAAGTTTGGAAGCCCTTCGCCCAGCGCATCGCCCAGGCCTGCTGGCTCTCAGGGTGCACCGGCACGAAAACCCTTCAGCTTTTCCCTCTCTCTCTCTAAGGGATCTGGGCCAAAAGGGCCTCACAGTCCTTCCAGAGAGGAATGGAGATTCTAGCTTGGGGTTTGGCATGGTGGGGATATAAAAAAAAAACAAAAAAAAAAAACACGAAACAAAACCCAGCCCTTGACTGCTCTGCATTGGACGTTCTGTTTTAGAGGCTTAAAAAGTCCCCTCCTTCCCCCCTTCTCTTTCCAGAAGAACCGAATGCACATAAGGTCGTCAGCCCACCCTCTGGATTTGCGTACCCCGATGTTGTCCTGGACTATGGCCTCAAGTCATACAACCCCCCCGCCAGTCTCCCTGGCGAGCCCCCGGGCCGATTCGGAGAGCCGGATCGGGCAGGGCCCCAGAACTTTCTGAGCCCGGCCAAGCCAGTGGGGGCCTCGGGCCTGAGCCCTCGGATTGAGATCACTCCATCCCACGAACTGATGCAGGCAGGGGGGCCCCTCCACGTGAGAGACACTGGCCTTCTGGTAGAGCAGCCGTCTGCGCAGGGGGCGGCTGCCAGCCCGAGGTTCACCCTGCCCGTGCCCGGCTTCGAGGGCTACCGCGAGCCGCTTTGCTTGAGCCCCGCTAGCAGCGGCTCCTCTGCCAGCTTCATTTCCGACACCTTCTCCCCCTACACCTCGCCCTGCGTCTCGCCAAATGACGGCGGGCCCGACGACCTGTGCCCCCAGTTTCAAAACATCCCTGCTCATTATTCCCCCAGAACCTCGCCAATAATGTCACCTCGAAGCAGCCTCGCCGAGGACACCCGTCTGGGCCGCCACTCGCCCGTGCCCCGTCCGGCCTCGCGCTCCTCATCGCCTGGTGCCAAGCGGAGGCATTCGTGCGCCGCCGAGGCCTTGGTTGCCCCGCTGCCCGGAGCCTCACCCCAGCGCTCCCGGAGCCCCTCGCCCCAGCCCTCGCCTCTCGTGGTCCCCCGGGACGACGGTGCCTCGGCCGGGTACCCAGCCACGGCGGGCTCTGCCGTCCTCATGGATGCCATCAACAGCTTCACCCCGGACTCGCCTTGTGGGATCCCCCCCAAGATGTGGAAGACCAGCCCCGACCCGTCGCCTGTGTCCGCTGCCCCCCCCAAGGCCGGCCTGCCCCGCCACATCTACCCCGCCGTGGAGTTCCTGGGGCCCTGCGAGCAGGAGGAGAGGAGGAACTCGGCCCCCGAGTCCATCTTGCTGGTGCCACCTGCCTGGCCCAAGCAGCTGGTGCCTGCCATCCCTGTCTGCAGGTGAGTTGGCCTTTGAAACGGATTTATTCCAGAGTTTAGGTTTTTTTTCTTTTTTAATTTTGATTGATGTATATCATTGCATACATGAACATAGGTAAAGAAGTGTATAGTAAAAGTTGTGAACTTACAAAACAAATTTGCGTAACATCATACGGGGCTCCCGTACATCACCCCGCCAACACCTTGCCTTGTTGTGAAACAGTTGTTACAAGTTACGAAAGAATATCGTCAAAATATTACTACTGACTATAGTCCATATCTTACGCTTGGTGTATTTTCCCCCGAACCCACCCTGTTATTATTTTTTAAAATATATTTTTATTTCAGAAGTTGTGAACTTATACAACAATCATGCACATGTGTAGAATTCCCATACTACACCCCTTTACCAACACACCACACCGTGGTGGGACATTTGTTACAGATTATGAGATCCCATAGTTTAGTTTTAAGGGAAGAGTTCCTGGTTATGGGCATGGGGTTTTAGGGTCAGGTGGGCAGGAGGTAAATCCTAGCTCTGCCACTGAAGCCGCAGTTTCCTCAGCTGCAAAATGGGTATAATGAGTGTACCTGACTCACCAGGTGGTAGTTATGAGGATGAACTCAGGCGGTGCATATCATTGCTTATATGGCATCTGGATGATTCATTCATTCATTCACTCATTCATGCATTCATTCAACTGTACTTATTAAGCACCTACTGTGGGCCACGTAATATTGTAGGTGCTGGGGATACAGTGGTGAACAAAATAGGCAAAAAAATTTCTTCCTTCATGGAACCTGCATTCAGTAAGCACAGAGCAAGCCCTAATACATGAAGTCTACTCTCTGATTAGAAGAGGATTTAGTGTTTATTGGTATCTACTACGTGCCTCAGCGCCATGCTTAATGATATGGAGACCCTAAAAAAAAAAAAAGAAATGTGGGAGGCATTATCCTTGAGGAACTGAAAATTGTGGCAAGCTGAAGAGATGCATGTGGATAGCAGCATGTAGTTCATCTTTGGGGTCTCTCAGGACTGGCTCTGAGTCCCGACTTTGCCGCTCACTGGATGTGTGATCATGGGTATCTCTTGTGTATCTTTGGTGCTAAATTCTGATGCTGTTCCCAGGGCAGACATCGCTAATCAATCAGGATCTCTTTTCTCACTGGGCGCCTTTCTGACGCCATGCCCGTGGCAGACGTTGTAAGTGATCAAGACACTTTCTTACTGAGCACATTTAGGACTTCAGTTCAAACTCTGTAAGATGAGGAGGATGATAACACCTACCTCGTGATGGTGTTGCACGGGTTAGTTAGCTGAGATGATATATGCTAAGCGCTTGGCATAGAGCCTGCATATCAATGTGTAGGAAGTACTTCCTCTTTGACAAGCCCTGTGCTAGGAGACTGACCTCACAATTGTCTTTAGATTAATGCTAATAATAAGCACCAACATTTCAGGATGCTTGCTATGTGCCAGGGACAATTCTAGCTACTCTATATGTATTGTTTCATTCAATTCTCACATAAACCCAATTTGGTAGGTATTATTATTTTCCTTTATTTTGGTGAGAATAAAAATGAGGCCCACAGATGCTAAGAGCAAGTATTAGCCTATCCATTTTCGATGAAGAATCTGAGGCCTTATGTACTAAATGCTTTCTCAGTGGTTTCCAAACTGCTTTTGCTTTTGGCCAGTGTAAGCCTCCGCTGGCTAAAGATATTGTATTGAAGGCTAAAATATTGAGTTGGATAACATACTGAAGTATTTCAGTAAAATATTGAATTGAAGACTAAAATAGATCAAGATAAAGCTGTTGTGACTGATGCAGGGTTGAAGGAGGCCAGGGTCCGTGACCACTGGGCCTTGCTCACCCTCACAGCAGACTAAAGTGGACGGTAGAGAGGGCCAGTTTGGCGTTTCCTCCAGAGCAGGTTCTGAGAACACCAGTGCCACAGTGGGTTATTCAATGTCGTTAAAAAAAGGAGTTTCTAGGTTAAACAGAGTTAATAGAGTCCCTTGTGCAGGCCTTCTCAGAGCCTTTAATGTCCTAGTATTCCCTGGGCCACTCCTACCAGTGGACAAAATGTGCAATGATTTCTAAGTTCATTTGGCCAGGGTATTCTGAGTGCAGCAACAGTGTCATAGATTCACCTTAGGAAATGTTGATTAAGACGAACTCCTGGCATAGATTAAGAGCCTGTGCTCTGAGAAGTGAGGTGACTTACCCATCATCACCCAGCTAGTTAATGACCGAACTAGAAACTAGAATCCAGGATCCCTGACTCTTTGTTCTTTCTGCTACAAAGCAATCTCTACAACATGATTTTATTTAATGATTGGGAGTGGGGAGGTACATTAGCATAAAATATGTTTATGATACATAATGTTATTAGCCTTTATTATTTAAAAAATCCTTCCCTCTCCTTTCTATGGCTTGATATGAGTGGTTTGGCCAGTCCATGCTGGCCAGTGCAGTATTTGCAAGCAATTTCTCTAAGTTTGAGAGAATGGAGTATTCAGGGAAATCTTATGATAACATTTATCTTAGAGACCTGGAAGTCAAATGCAGAATTTCAGACTGACTCCAATGGCTCCAGTGGTCTAGTTCTTAAGATTGTATTTCAGTTGCCAAAGACTTATTCCAGAACCAAGAAGAAAACTGTAAATGATACTTAGAGATATCCCACTGAATCTTCTACTCACTATTTTTTTTTTTTTTTAATACTTAAATACTACAGGACTGAAGTGATTTTTAAATGAGCCTTATTTTGTAAACATTAGTTTTAAAAATTTAAACTTCCATATGTGATAAGAATAAGGATATTAATGTATATAGCTCCTTGGCCATGGACAGAAGCTTGAAGACATCTTGTATTGTAACTAAGGCAGAAATAAAAGCACTTTGGATACACTAAGACTGCAAGGATGGTTGTAGAACTTCTTTGGAAGAAGGGCTTTGGGAGGTGATATGGTTGGGAAGAAGGAATGGGGATTTGCTTGCATAGTGAGGATAGTATTTTAACTCGGTTCTGGATGTTTAAGTGGGCCTGTGGCACTGATGGAGCTTACGGGGCTGCTGCTATGATAGAGGAGTGAACCGGTTTCATTGCAAGTCCTTAACAGACATCATTTGATAATGTCGGCCTCTAGCAGCTCAGGGCTTAGTGGGAAAAGATAGCCTGATTGGATTCATTTCTGCCAATGTGCAAGATCAGGACTTAGTGACACAAACCCATGCATTTGCCGCTTCAAAGCTACTTTGAATATACAGGGCTTCTTTGAAATAAGACTGCTCATTCATTTACTTAGTCAGTCATCTACCCATCCTTTCAGTGAATATTTACTGAGTTCCTACTGAATGTCAGGCCTGGTTCTAGAGGCATTCCATGAATGGAATATTTTCTGGGACCATTTTGACTAAATTAGTCAGATAAGAGGCAGTGTGGGGATGTGGATGGAGCTTGGCCTGGGAGTCAAAAGACATGAGTTGGAGCCTTGGCTATGTCTGTGATCTTGGGAAAAGGTCATTACGTTCTCTGAGGCTCAGAATGAAAGTTCTAGACAGATCTCCAAGACCTCAGTCAACTTTAAACTACCGTAATTCTACCAACACATCATGTACCTGATGTGTATGTCGAAACTCTGCAAGAAAGGGAAACTTACCACATGCCTTCAAAGAGCTCATGCCTTCAGACGTGAAGGCACACGTACCTAGTGCTATAACTAAGCTGGGTAATCTACAGGAAAAACTAGTTGCTTGAAATATATAATACATTACAGGAAAATTATAATTATATTGAGCACTTATTATGCTTAGCCCTTTACATAATCTTAGTATCCCCATTTTACAGTTGAGGAAACTAATGCTTAATGAGGTAGAGGCATTTGCTTAAAGTTACACAGGTAAGTTAATGGTGGAGCTGGGACTTGAACTTGGCATGCAATTCCAATCATGCTTTTGCCCTTTACTCTTCGTTTAGTATTAGGGATCTGAGTGTTTGGGCTTGTCAATACCAAAGCCAGATACCTCCCTGTGGATAGATGTTCTAGACTTGACTCTGTAAGTAATACCTGTGATTGGCAATGGCCTTCCCTTAAAATGTATATTGAGATCATTTACCATAAAAAGAAGAGCTGAAACAACCTTCAGATGCCATCTGGCCCATTTCCGTGCACTTATAGGGAGCTGAGGATAAGAGAGGTAGAGCGACTTGCTCAAAGCCACCCAGCAACTTAGTGACACACGTGGGACCCCTGACCCACTTCAACATTCCTTATTCCACACTCACTCCTCTGGGAAAGGAAAGTGTTCTAGTTAGGGTGTGTTTTTGAGAGGTAGAGGGTGAATACTCTTTAGAATTCCCAGAGGAAAAGAAATTTTAACAGTTAGAAACATGATAGAACTAACATATATTGAAATTAGTTTCATAAATTAAGATCACAGTCCATTGTCTTCATCAAGATGGAAGAGAATGCAAAGGAAAATGATGAACTCTATCTTGTGAAGAGTCCTACCTATCATGCCTGAAAAATTTGCATCTCCCTTACACCCAGCATTTTATTCACATGCCCATTGGACATGATTTTTTAGAAGAGAGGCCATTTACGTTTATTGTACGGGTTTCATATGACTGATTCTGTTCCTTCTTCAGCATCCCGGTGACTGCATCCCTCCCTCCACTTGAGTGGCCACTGTCTAGCCAGTCGGGCTCCTATGAGCTGCGGATTGAGGTGCAGCCCAAACCACATCACCGGGCCCACTATGAGACAGAAGGTAGCCGAGGTGCCGTCAAAGCTCCAACTGGTGGCCATCCTGTGGTCCAGGTATGAATTTGAATTCTTTTTCTTCTTTGTCCTTTGTTTGTCACTGGGTGATCCATTTCTGTTAGCGCTGCCTGTTGCTTGTTAGGCTGAGATATGTGTCACAGCCTCCTACTCTTCTGAGGGATGGGAAATTTGAGATGGAATTAATATCAGAAACTAATCCAGTTACTCAAAAGCCAAAGAAACTCTTCTTGAGCTGAAGAAGGATAGAAATGATATTCACATCCAAGGTACATCTTCCTTTCTCTTTCTGATTGGGAAAATGCTAGAGTTTTGCAGGGATTTGTATGTGATAAGTTTCTGCAGCCATTATCGTGTGTTCAAGTTTTAGACAAGAGTCCATTGAAGAAAAACTATATACTCTTGTAAAATACAGAAAAGTAGGCAAAATTAAAAGTGCACATAAGCAAACTACCTAAAATAACCTTTATTAACATTTTGATATATTTACTTTTGCCTTTTTTTTCTATTCACAATCAAGGCAAGCTCTATTACTATGTATTTATATACTTGATGTTATAGTGAAGATGTTGTTTTGTAATTGGATTTTTTTTTTACTTAACATTTTGCCATGATCATTTTCTCCTGTTTTTTCTTAACCAAATATCTCTGTCTTTGGTTTTTGATATACCCTCAGATTTTGTTTTTCAAAATAAGTAGAGAAATAGGCTTTTTTTTCTCTCCAAAATAATGAGAATTGAAATATTATTCTTAATTATATAGTCTGGCTAATGAAGAACTGCTGACTGATACCTACCAACCAACTCAATTAACCAGAACCTTCCCACTGTGTGTGTAGGAAAATTGTCCCAGGCAGAGAGCTGGGTGACCATGGGCTCACTTCCTCTGTTTCCTCTCTCTCTGGAACCACAGTCTTCTACCACCTGTTGTCTAATGCCTGAAAGCCGTTGCCCTGTGCATGTTTGTTCTGTTTTATAGTTGTTTATGGTGGGAGGGCTAGCCTGGTACCAGTTTCTCTGTCACTGCCTAGAAGTTGCTTTGTGGAAAAAATATGTGTTCATGTCATTATTTATCCAGGGCTAATCTATTCTGGGAAGGTAACCTGCTGGCTTTGAGGTTGCTACTTTGTGTGTTTGGGTCAAAGCTTTGGGGAGTAAGATAGAAAGAGACTCATTGACAGCAGATTCGAAAAAGGGAACCAAGTAAGGAGGCAGGAGATTCAACTCAAGGAGAACCTGGACTTGGGAAGTCCGGGTCCAAAATTTCTTTGCTCACCAAAGAAGTAGATTTATTCAGCAGGTATTTAATAAGCACCGACTTTGTGCCATTTACTATGCTTGGTGCTGAAATACACTGAAGAATAAGAAAGAAGCCATGGTCTCTTTCTTCACGGAGCTCATGGTCTCGTAGGGAGAGAGACATTAATTAAATATGCAGATGGCGAAACTTCATGGCAAGTGCCATGAAGAAGGGCGCTGAGCTGTGGGTGTGTAAATGGAGAAGCCTGTGTAGATAAGGAAGCACATTGGCTGAGCTCTCCCTGGGGGAGAGACTGGAGCTGAGAACTGGAGGATGCACAACCGCATGTGCAAATGCCCTGAAGCACACAGAAGCAGGACCCCGTCAGAGGAGTTTAAAGAAGGAGGCTGGTGCGATCGGAGCGTGAAGGGCCGGAGGGAGAGATGGAAGAGGTGGGAAAGGGCCAGAGCGTACAGGGCCTAGGAGGCCATGCGGGAAAGTTTGGTCTTTCTTCTGAAGATGGGAGAAACCATTGAAGAGTTATAAGCAAGGAGAAAACGATCTGACTTAGGCTGATTTAGGCTTTGACAAGACCTTACTCAATGGAGGACAGATTTGAGGGGACAGGAGGGGAGGCAAGGAAAGCAGTTAGGAGGCTATTTCCATGTCTCTCTTCTTTTAGTGTAGAATCTTCATTCATGGATCATTCAACAAATATTTATTGGACACCTCGTATGTACCAGGCATGTTCCAGGTTCTGGGATATGGCATGAGTAAAACAACCCCAAATCCCTGCCCCATATAGCTGACATTTTAGCAAGAAGATGATGGTAATCGTTTACACTCATTGAACATCTACTGCATGCCAGGCCCTGTTCCCAGATCTGCACACATGCTAACACGTCCAGTCCTCCCAAGAGTCCGATGAGGCAGGTTATACTTGGCTGAGAGGTCAGGGAACTTGCTCAAGGTCATAGCTATGAAGAGGTGGCCCGGGGAAGTGGACCCAGAGAATCTGGAGCTACTCACCGTTCAGATTTCCTGGTCTTCCCCATCTCTTAGCAAATACCGATACAAAGAAGGCCTGGTGGAAAAACACCACAATGCCTCAGGCCAGCACCCCGTTGCCCCGACTTTAGATGTGCTCCCAATTCTAGCACCCATCACTAGCTAATTGGACCCCAAATGTTGATTCTTGGGGGAGATTCTAATTGACCCTGGTTGGCGAGGGGGCCGCTGCTGGTCTGCTGTGGTCAGAGAGGTTGTGCCATTGCAGCGCAGGCTCAGCTCACCCCATTCATCAGGGGCTGGGGCCATGGAAAATTCTAGAAAATGGAATCAGCTGGATGCACAGCCCAAAAGATGCCTGTTACACTGCACTGGAATTTGTTGCCCATCCTTCTTGTATAATTTGGAGGTTTATAGCCATATCCTCAAAAGACACAACATGGAGTGTTGTTTTGTTTTATATTCAAATAGATTGTGTTCTCTTTAAAATGAAGTGTGGGGAGTGTGTGTAGCTCAGTTGGTCGAGTGCCTGCTTCTCATGTACGAGGTCCTGGGTTCAATCCAGTGCCTCCTAAAAGAAGAAAAAGTATTCATCCCTGATTTTTAGCATGGGAAGTCAGTTGTTCTTTTTTAAATTTCTTTGACAAATGAAGAGAGGAGGGGACTTACAGGTGGTCCCTGCTCTTAGCCTTTAGGTGGGTGCGAAGCTCCTTTGGAAATCTGGAGTGTTGCAGCCCTGCTTTGTACCCTGCTTTGGTGCTTCTGCTGGTTTCTCTCTTTATCCTTGGTTTGCTCTCTCCATCTCTCCATCTGTTTCTATTTCTTTTCCCCCACTCAATTATTTGGTCCACACCCTTTTCTTTTTCATTTGCTACATTGTAGAACTGCATTTTTTTTTTTCATTTGCCTAGTGGCTTTATGTTGCTTCTTTACATAAAAATCAAGTGAAAAAAAAAAATCAAACGAGTACCACTTAGCTCTCTCTTCTCAAGTATAAAATAAAAAATCTTAAACATATGTCATGCTTTCCTGACTTTTTTTTTCTTTCCTTGAACATCAGTTGATCTTGGAAGATACCTTCCTCCAACCTTAAGTACTTTTCACATCTCATGACTTGGCGAATATCTTGTTGGTAACCTACTGTGTGCCAGGCTGTGCTTGGCACCAGTGGTATGCTGGTGGGCAAGACAGACGTGGTTCTTGCCCTGCTGGTGCTTAGGAGCTGTTGGAGGTGGAAAGTAGATCAGGAGCGTTTGCTGTGGTAGTTGCTAAGGTGTGGGCAGGTCAGGGAAGCACTGGGAGCCCAGACAAGGGTGCTCTGGAATGGCTTCCCAGCCTTCTACCTGGATTCTAAGATAAGATGTGATGGCTGATTAGGAACTCATCCGTTGGATTCACAACCTGGGGGTAACTGCTCCAACAAAACCAACCAGGCTAAGAGAAGTTACTTGGAAGATCTCCTGGAGAGACCTCTCTGAGAAGTGAACTTACAAGCTGAGACCTGGAGCAGGGGAGGAAGTCAGCACAGAGATGAATGGTGCCCTCTCTCTCCTTTGGTGGTAGTGGGGGATTGTTCCAGGCCTAGAGGATAGCCTGTGCAAAGGCCCTGTGGCAGGAAGAGCTTGGTGTGTTTGAGGAACTGTAAGAAGGCCACTGTCACTGAAGTTTAGCTTAGAGAGTGACAGAGTTGTCAGGGCCAGGCAGTGCAGAGCTCATAAGCCAAGGTAAGGAGCCAGGGTTTTATTCCAGGGCAATGGGAAGGAGTGATGGATTTTGAGTTGGAGAGGAACATGGTTCTGATTTAGCATTTGAAGTTCATTCAGGCTGTTCTCTGGAGAATGGATTAGAGGTGGTCAAGGGAGAAAGCAGGGAAATGAGCCTGGTAGGCTGTGGCAGTGCCAGGTGGGGAAGGTCAAGGGGGGTGTGGTAGGGTGGGGAGGGGGGCAGTGGGGAAGCATTCTTTGATGTGCTACAGGACTTGGCACTGACTTGGATGTGGGAGATGAAGGAGCAACTGAGTGTATGGTTCAGTGGGTTGATGTGGTGCCACGTGCCGGGATTCAACTAGAGAACACTTGGAGAGGAAGGAGCATTTCGGGGAAAGATCACGAGTTTAGTTTGGGACATAGAAGGGCAAAAGGCTTATAAGGTGTCCAAGCAAAGTTGTCAGGTAGGACGTTGGACATATGCACCTGGAGCTCAGAACCAAAATCCTAGACTTGCTAATTCCGCACGACCACATGCTCAGTCACCGGAGGGCTTAGCCAGCATCCACTTGTAAGATTTTATTTCTTGCACCCTCCATACCAACCCACACCTCTCCAGAAGCCGTGGACTAAGGAGCGACCCAAAGAAGAGATGAGAGAAACCAGGGTCACAGGCTGACAAGCTCGTGGGGGCCAGGTGATTAAAGGAAATGGCTGAATTGGCCAAAGGGGGAGGCGATAGGGAATGGTAGGGGCCAGGGCATGGCACAGCATGTGTCTTGCCTCAAGGAGGCATCCACTAGGCATTGCCTACTGGTTGTGTCATGTGGGAATCTGGGCCCAGCATTGTCAGGTTTTCCAGTTTTTTTCAAGATGGGCTAGGAATCGGAATTTTTAATGGGAAATTTCTTGCTTTTAAGTTTTGACCATTAATTCAAACTTTGGGTTAGATTGGGCTCAAGGCTGCTGAGTCATATCCTCTGGGGATACTCTAAGGTTTATCAAAGAGAAAGGGAGATGAGGGAGAGACAGTATTGATATGATTTCCAGGAATTGCCCAGCCAGGGAAAGGGCACCGTTAGCAGGCAGATCCAAGCTGTTTCTCCTGTAGAGCTCTAAAAATCTCACTGAAATGGAGCGAGTCTAAAGTTTGTTCTGGAGAACCAGGGAATCTGAGTTCACTGGCCATTCGATTCACCTCAAAAGAGCCACTGGCGTTTTGGCAGAATGCCGCTATCATTTCCTCATTCTATTTCAGGACAGGGTGCCGTGGTCCTGGGGTGGACAAAACTTCCATTCAAAGGCAGCTTTGCAAGACGGGACTTTAAGTGTTTCCATAGCTCTTTGGCTTATGGGATCTAATAATAGCCCAGTTGAGAGTGGCCTGTAAAGGCCATTGTCATTTACTCCCTTCACTGGCTGCTTCGGACCCTTTCACTCTGCTCCTGGACCCTTGGTATGCTCCTTACGCATCCCCATGCTGGCGCCGTCACAAAACGTTTTATTCCCTCTTGGGGAGTTTTCATTTGAGGGAGTGATCAGAAAGCCATCCTGTAAACCAGAGAATCCAAATATGAGAATGTTTCACCATAGCACCCACCTCCAAAGACACTGCCCTTGATGCTTTCAAGCAGATGTTCAGACATATGGAAAAACGTGGGGGGCTCCTTTAGGAGAATTTCTTACAGATGCAGAAACCAGGTTGCTGCTTCATTCCAGGGAGCAGTGAGGAGCTTCGCTGGGTGAAGAGTGGGGGGCCGGGGTGCACCTGCCCAGGCCACCATCTCCCAAGTCAGAGGAGGCCGGTCAGGTCTCCACGCTTTCATCTCGTAAAACAGATTAAGGGACAGTGATTTCCATCCTGTTGAGTTTCAGCTTTGTACTATCTGTGACTCACTTTAAATTATATCTAAGAAAGGGAAGAAAGAAGCCAGACGGGGTTTTGTCTCACCAGGTGAAGCTGGAATCGTGACGCTCAGCAGTGCTTCTTTAGCCACTGACCAGGCACGTTGGCTTCTGTTTGACTAATAAAATTTTGTGCTCAGTGAGGCTCTACCCCACTCCCACACCCACTGCTTTTAAGACACGAAACAGGAAGTGAGTCTTGGGGATGCTAATTTGTCCCCATCAGAGCTGCTGTGTTTGTTCTACGGAAGGGTCCAATCAGACTTTCTGGGGAGGGAAAGGAAAAGAGGAACGAAATGCTGATCGGGTGGTTCATGTGTCAGCAAGGTTTGTTCTGAGATCACTGGGGGTTCATTGGTTCATTCATTCATTTATTCGGAATATTTTCTGAGTACCTACTCTGTGCCAGGTGCTGTTTCAGGCACTGGGAATCGGCAGTGAACAAACACAGAAATTCCTGCTCCATCTGGGGCTGACGTTCTGATAGGTGGGAGATAAGCAATAAATCTAATAAACAGGAGCATTAAAAGGTATGATGGGAGGTGATCAGTACTATGGGAAACAAATCCCAGGACAAGGGGAATGGGGAGTGCTGCCCTATTTAGATTTTAAATAGGGCAGTCAGGAAAGGACTTTCTGAGAAGGTGACTTCTGAGTAGTGAGGGAGGTGAGGGCATGAAAGATGCAGGTATCTGGGGAAGAGAGTTCCAGGCTGAGGGGACAGCCAGGGCAGTCCCGTGTGGGCGAGGAACCAGAGAGGAGGCATGGCTGGTAAAAGCAGAATACTCCAGGGCAGAAGACTAGGGGGCGAAGGCCAAGAGGAGAGGGGGTGGGCAGATGGCAACCCTTGGAGACAGAGGGTTTGTACACGAGGGGGTGGGAGTCAGGAGGGCTGGGATCAGATGTAGGCTTCAGCAGGGTCCCTCTGGTGGCTCTGATGAGAGCAGACTGTCGGGGGTGAGGGAGAAGAGGGGAGAGCAGTGAGGCGCTCCTAGAATGGTCCAGGCACGAGGATGGCGGCTGGGCCGGGGGTGGTGGAGTGGGGAAGGTGAGAAGTGCTGGGATTCTGGCTATGCTTAGAAGGACGGGCTGGCAGGAGGGTTTGAGAGGTAAGGGCGTGGTCATCAACCTGTCCGAGGTTGTAGGCTTGGGAAAGGCCACGTGACCCGGCACATCCCCCTGGAAGTGCTGCCTCTTTCCAGATGGAAAGCATCTTCTAGAGGTGATTTTACCCAGTCCTTTCCATTTTAAAGATGGGAAAACTGAGGTTCAAGAGAGGAAGGAGTGCAGTGGGGTACAGCAGAATGGAGTGTGCGGCGGCTTCCAATATTGAAAGGAGCTGCCCTCACCATCCTCTCCTGGTCTAGCCCTGTCTCTTGATTTATCACCACTGGTATAAATTAAAAAGCTTTTAAAAGAGTGCAGCCCAGACCCAGTGCACTGAGGGCCGGGTATGGCCCCCGTGGGTGACCTTGACTGAAGGCTGGAGCATTCAGGGGAAGTTTGTGAAGGACTCGGGCCTGGTGCTGGGCCTCCAGGGGCGACTGGGCAGAGAAGAGGAGAGGACGGCCTGGGCGGGGGCTGGCTCGGGCGAAAGTGTGGATGGGTGACGGGGTGCAGGGCGAGGCCGGCACTGCGTGGTGACATGGCTCCATGGCAAAGCTACACCAACGATCAGGGTGGTTTCAGTTCACGTTAAAAGATAAACTGTCACGAATGAGCATCAGGAGAACATTTTCCCAAACATAGGCGAAAAACAGAAAGCACCAAGTCTTGGAAAAACAAATGCTCCAAAAAGAGAGATTGTGTGAAACTTGCAATGCCTACGTGTATATAAATTTTAAATATATACACACACATATAAAAAATTGTATATACACACATACACCCATATATAAATTATATACACATACATATTTAGATGATAGATATTCACATATGTGTACCTGTGTGCATATATTTATATATAAATTTGTGTGTGACCCCTACGTTTTAATTCAATTATTTATATTATTTGATTTTTTTCTTTTTCAGTCTTTAATAGGTGTTCATTGTGTAAAAAGCACAGGAAAATATAAAAAAGAAACTAAAAGGCACCCCTTGTCACCAGGAGAGAACTATGGTTACTGTTTTGGCATATTTCCCTCCAGTCTTTTTTCCTGTGCTTGCACACTTAAGCTTGGAGTATCCACTCCCTACCCTCCTTAACATAACTGAGCCTATATCAGGTTATTTTGTCCTTAACATGACTGAGCCTATATCAGGTTATTTTGTCCTTAACATGACTGAGCCTATATCAGGTTATTTTGTCCTTAACATAACTGAGCCTATATCAGGTTATTTTGATGGCACCAAGAAGAAAAGTAGCGTTTACCAAGGCCTGAGTATGGCTGGGCATCGCTCTGAGTGCTTTCTGCCCCGTAATGGACCTCATCCTCCCAGGGCTCCCGCATTTAGCAGTGCTGGGAGGCGTGGAGAGGTGATGTGACTTGCCCGTGGCCACCCAGTAAGGGGCAGAGTTGGGCCCTGAGCACGGCTTCCACACTCCCGAGCCCACGCTCGCAACCACTTGGGCCACGAAGAAGAAATAGAAAACGGTGATGACCCTGAGATAACTTTCCAGGTAGCTCCTAGGGGCTCTTATTGCTACCTAAGTGTTTTTGAAAAATTCAGGAGCTGCCTCCAATCTGGTGGGGCATCAAGCCACATGGTTTTCCTGGTCTGTCTGCCCGCCCGCCCGCCCACGTGGCTTCCTTCATGCCCTGTGTTTGGTCGCAGCAGCCAGCAGGGACCCTCCCAGATGCCGGCAGAACAATGGCCGGCTTGTGGGGCAGGTGCCGCCTGTGGGGCTGTGGGCTTCCGGGGGCTCTCCCAAGCTCGTCCAGGTGTGCGGGCCCCGAGCCAGGCCGTCCGGGCTCAAGCGTTGGAGCGCAGGGCCCGGGGAAGTCTGTCGCAGGCCCTGGAGTTCTGAGACCTCAGCTCCCTCCTGGGAGGTCAGTACCCAGGTGCTAACAGTGACCAGACCTGGCTTTCGGCCCAGTTTGTTCTCCCCATACTAGCGGTGTGACCTGAGTAAGGAGACTCTGACTGTCCAGTGCCTCAGTTTCCCCAATGGCAAATTGGAGAGAATGTTACTTCTCTTTCAGGGTTTTTACAGGAAAACCACTCAGTACAATACCCAGTGCAGACTGCTTTGGTTTTCTTTCAAAGTCAATCTTTTTGAATAGGAAATGCATTCACAGGGTGCAGAATTTAAGAGGCACAAGAGACCATAGGGCAAATTCTCCCTCCCACCTGTTCCCAGACCGACACCTTCTCCCCGAGGCACCATTGTTCTTGAACATCAGCCCAGAGGTGGCCTCTGTTTGTTCGTATGGCTGTCGTCACTGTCACCGAAATCTTCATCATCATACTTTAAACAGGCCTTGGCTCAATGCCCAGTACGTTGTAAATTTCCAATAAATGACCAAGGCAGTTGTTGCACTTAAAAAGGCATTGCATTTTTAATTTCTGAATAGGAATTGAAGCTTAATTGATCTTCTAGGCATCACTCATTTACCGAAAAGACCTTAGGTTTCTGTTAAGTGAATTCCACTTTCCCTGTTGGCGTTTATTGTAGAACTGTAAATACTGTTCTAGTGAATACAGTTTTTGAAACTTACACCAGGTATGCGTTTATTAAGTTTGGATTTACCTGACCCCCAGGCTCAGTTATGTAAAATAAACCATCAGCATGTGTTAACCTTGGCAAAGAACATTTTATTATGAAGGAACGTTTTATTACAACAATTTCCAAACACGCCGCAAAGTTTTACAGTGAACACCCATAAACAAACCACCTAGATTCTGCCCCAACAGTTTACCACGTGCTTTGTCACCTCCCTGGCCATCGAGCCTTCCTCCAGCCATCAGGAAATGGTGTAACTCACCCTGAACAATGGGCACTATCAGCATGGCAGCATGGTTGAAATGTAGCAGTAAGTGTTGAGTAGGATTGTGGGTGGTTTTCCTTTTATCTTTTACCTTTTCAACAAAAGTTGAGTGGGCTTTTACCGCGTACCTTCTATCGCTTGCCAGCGGTCCTACTCGGAGTTTGCTCCAGGACCAGCATGGTGGGTGTCACCTGGGAGCTTGCGAGAAACACAGAATCTCTGGCTCCACTGCAGCCTGTTGAGTCATAATCTACACTTCACAAGATCTCCAGGAGATCCATAGGCACATTCAAGTTCAAGATACACTATTATAGGACTGCCCATGAGCCTAATATGACTTGCCACATTTTTTGTAACTAAAGTTTTACTGGGGCACAGCCATGCTTATTTGCATTGTCTGTGGCAGCTTTAGTGCTACAGCAGCAGAGCTGAGTAGTTGCCACTAGGGCAGTAGGGCTCACAAATCGTAAAATATTAACTGTCTGGTCTTTTATAGAAAAAGTTTGCTGACCCCTGTGCTCAGAGATAGAGAGAGAGCAGTGAACAGAACAGACAAAACTCCCCTCTCTCTCGGGTGAATGATGCCCTGGAAGTTTGGGCATTCTGGTGGAGGGAGGCAGACAACAAGCAGATAAATAGACAATACATCTGGTGATAAAAAGCAATAACAAGGAAAATAAGGCAGGAGGGGAGATGGAAGATGATTGCGAGGTGGAGGTGGGGGGAGGCACTATTTTAGGGAAGGGCTTTCTAAAGATGTGACTTTGAACAGAAAAATCTTGAGTGCAGTGAGGGTACAGTAAGCCATGTTGCTATCTTAGGGGGAGAGTCTTCTAGGAGAGGGAATAGCCAGTGCAAAGGCCCTGAGGCAGGAGCTTGCTTGGTGTCTTTGAGGAACAGCAAGGAGGGGTGAATGAGACACTATGTAAGGCAGTCACACCATGGCATTGGGGCTTTGGATTTTATTTTGAGAGGGGAAGCCACTGGAGGGTTTTAAATCAGAGGAATGATGTGATCTGACTTATGTTTTAATCTAGGAGCCAGCAAACTATGGTTTGTTATCTGTTTTTGTAAATAAAATTTTATTAGCACACAGCCACACCTGTTTGCATTGTCTATGGTTGCTTTCGTGCTATGCTGGCAGAGTGGAGGAGCTTCTTGAGAGACAGTGTGGCCAGCAAACCTGAAAATATTTGCTTCCTGACCCTTTACAGGAAAAGTTTGTTGATCCTGTTTTAATGGGATCGCTGCATGGAGAAGAAGTTGAAAAGGGGTGAGGGTGGGACCAAAAGAGCCAGGGGGGAAGTTACTGCCATGATCCAAGTGGAGAGAATATGTGGGCTTAGACCAGGCACTGGCAGTGGAGACAGAGAGGATTGGTGTATGCCTGTATTTTTTTTTTTTTCCTTTTCTGATTTTTCCCTACGTTTTCTATATTGAGCATATGTTCTTTTTAATCAGGAGGATTACAGAAAACAAAATATGTAATTACAAATATGATAAATGGTCTCTCTGAGGAAGTAGCAATCCCTAAAACTGTCAATTTTGCCAAGAATCAAATAGTCTCAAAGCACCTTAGCTTTTAAGACTTGTGTTTTTTGACTCTGTGTGTGTGTTCCATGTGTTTGTACACATGTACACATGCATGTAGATGTTCCTCACTTGAATTTCTGCCTTCTTTCCAGAAGAAGGTTGGGGCTTTACTTCGCCCTGGAATGGGACCTGTGGTGGATTGAATTGTGTACCCCAGTTTGGTCTTGCCCCACATCTCTTGAGGATGATACTTAGTTAAGGTGTGACCCACATGAATCAGGTTGGGCTTTAATCTGGACATGACCTGTGCTGTGGCATTTCAGTGCCTTTTCTAAGACCCTGGAATATAGACAGAGGTCCCCAACTCACAGCTCAGGAAAAATCTTCTGTGTCAATGGGTACAGTTGTGCAGGTTGTGCACTGCACAAGGACACTGCATCTTATGAGGGTGCCATTCATATATGCATATTTATCTCAGCAATGTTCTGACATGTGCCTGCAAAGTGTAAAGAAGAAGAGATGTGTCTTTCTATTTTGCACGAAAGTTCCAGATGGACTTGCAATGGCCTTGGTGGTATAATTCGTAAAAAGAGAAAGACAAACAAAACTGGCTGTTCAGTTCATTTCCATTAACTTCCTGGCCCCATAAGGCATTTGCGTTTATCTCTAGATAGCAAGAAAAGCATCTCTGCTAGTCTAATAGACATGCCTCCTCCATTACCCTCCTTTCTTGCAGGTGGGGTTTCTGTTGCCCTCTCCTTCCTGCCCCCTAACTGCCCAGACTGCCTGGGACAGGGGGCAGGTGTCGGGTTGCCCTTTGGCTTCCACCTCTGCCCACATGAGTCTCCTCTCTGAGGTGTGGGAACCTTGGCTGTAGGACGAGACCCAGCTCTCACCGTGGGAGACTCTATGGCTCGGATTAGTGGGTATCACCAAGTCGAAGTGCCTCTGTTTAGTTTCCTTCTCTTTGAGGTGGGAGTTCCAGCTTCTCTTCAACTTGGCCCACCTTAAATCGCATTTTCCTAGCTTCAGGGCTGATTCATTCAGTGACTTGAAGCTGTTTCTTTAGAGTTGGGGGAAGATTACGCTAGGAGGGTACTTAGAATTCGTCTAGTTGAATGACTAGTGTGTCTGGTTTACATATCATTTTACTGAGGGCTTTGGAGACCATTTTACTGAGGGCTTCAGCCATCACTTTACTGAGTACTTCCTATGTGTCAGACCTTTTACTAAGAAAAAGTTGTCCTGTTCCATCTTCACAATAAGTTCTGGGTGAAGGTATCATCATCATTGATTTTACACATCACCAAATTGAGGCTCAGAAAGGTGATGTGAGTTATGAAGATCACAGAGCAACCAAGCTGGCAGAGCCATGACTCAGATTATTAAGAGCACAGGTTTCGAATATTTTATTAGCATGAACAATACCCAGACATTATCTAGCCACTGATGTGCATTAGCTGTCATACTTCTATGAATTACAAATGAGAAAAGGAGCCCCAAAGAAATGTGTGATGGGTCCAAGGCCATATGGCCCTCATCTCACCTCTTCCCCACACGGCAGCCAGAGGAACCCATTCACAATGTAAACTGGGCCTCGCCACTTCTCTGTTCTGTAGCCTCCCAGTGCCCATTCTTAGTGCACACAAGCTAGCTCTTCCCATGGACTGCAAGGCCCTTTGCCATCTGGTTCCTGCCACTTCTCTGCTTCTCACTCACTCTACTCTTACCCAATTAGCCTCCATGCTATTCCTCCAACACTTCAAGTAGGCTTCTGCCTCAGGGCCTTTGCACTTGTTAGTTACTTTTCCCAGATATCCTCATGGCTCCCTTCTCTATTCAGGTTTCAGCTCAAACGCTATCTCCTTAAAGAAACTTTCCCTCATTCTTGTATCAAAATAGCCATTTCTTCCCCTGCCATCTTCTATCCCTCTACTTGTGTCATTTTTCATTGCCTGGTATTCTTTTCCTTCTCTCCTCCCTCCTCTCCTCCTTCCTCCCTCCCACTACCCCTACTTCCCTCCCTCCCTCTGTCCTTCTTTGCCTCCTCATTCATTTATCCATTTATCCATCCATCCACCCACCCACCCACCCATCCATCCATTCACCCACCCACCCAACCTATCTATCCATCCACCCAGCACTGTCTCTCCATCTCCCTACCCACCTGCCCATCCAGCCATCCACCACCCTTCCATCCGCTACCCACTCACCTACCACCCACCCATCTGCCCATGCACCACACACTATACACCTGTCTCCCCACCACCCACTGATCTATCCACCCACCCTCCCACCCACTCACCTATCCACCTGCCCACCCACACACGCATCACTGCTCCCACCACGACTCCCAAGCACAGTGCTTGTCTCGTAGTAGGTGCTTGACCACGGCGGCATGCACCACGTCAAGTGGGTGCCAGCACTGTTCCCCCGAGGCATCGGCGAGCCCTGATAGGCCTCGGCCTCTTGGGTGAACCGTGCCCTGGAGGTTCGGGCGATGGTTGTCCTGGCGCAGGCAGCATCTCATTGGCTTTCTTGTGCTGGAGGAAACGGAGGAAGGAAGTGACAACAATTAAGAAGAACCAATTCAGTTCACTCGGATATGCCCAGGCTTTCTCTGCCCCTCGTCCCTGGGACCAATGTGACTCTGGCTCGCCTGAGGCCACAGGAGTCGTGACTTGATGGAACAGGCACAAGTTAGTTTTATAATGATTAAGAAGAAGAAGAAAAAAAAAACCTTATTTTTCACTTTCCTTTTTTAATCAAGAAGTATGCCGTGGGAGTTCCCTTGTGGTTTTTCAGTCAAAGAGACTGTTGTTTTCGAGCTCTGAGTTCCCCTGGGGGCTGCTGCTTTGCGTGTGTCTAACTTTAACCTTGAACTAATGCTTTTAGGGCTGGCTTGGGATCAGGGGTCCTGGATCCATCTGCGAACAAGGCAACAGGCTTGTTCATTGTGTCCAAAGTGCTGTCTCCACAGAGGCCGCCCCCTAGTTCGCACCCCATCTTCTTCCTGTTCCGGATCACCCCATCCGCAGCCCAGTCCGGCCCCCTCCTCCCACAGCTCTCCTTCACTCCTCCAGGCGACCAGGGGGCAGGTGGGGGAGGGCGGGGGAGGGGCGGCCAGCTGAGTTGGTGGCAGGCGGGACCGGCTCCACGGGGGTGCACGGCAAGGGGACGCCGAGTAAGTGATGAGCTTCCAGAGCGTGGGCTCCTGGGCCCGAATTAAAACGAAAGTGGTTTCGTACAGGCACAGTTTTTGGAAAGTGAATTGCCATGTAGCAGGCAGACTGAGGGAGCCGTGCCTTGTTGGGGCCTGGGTGCAGGCCAGTGCCTGCCCCATCTGTGGGCCAGGGCAGGAGTGACATTTCTCAACAGAGGTTTTTATTCCCTCTCAAACCCCCAGCTGAGCTGCCGAGTGGATTCTAACCCTCGCTCCGGGCCTTCTAGGAGAAATCTAGGAGGACAGGCTGAGCAGCGACGTTCATCAGGCAAAAAATATTTCCTGAGTGGCAGCTGAGTACCCTGGATACAGGGAGAAATGAAATCTGGGCCCTGCCCTCAGAGAGCTGTCAGTCTGCTGGGAGAGACTGATACAGGAATCTGGGATTCACCAGGGAAGCAGTTTAACCAGGGGTAATAGCAAGGGGTCTGGAGCCAGACGGCCTGGCTCTGCCACTTATTGGCTGTGTGTCCTTAGGCAAGTTTCTTAACCTCTCTGTACCCATGAAGCAGGATGCCTTTAGTACCCAGCATCCTATGATTGTTGTGAGGTGGTGGACATAAAGAGAAGATGAAGGTAGAGCACGAAACAGGGCCTGGCAGGGTGTGTCCAGTAAAAGTTAGTGATTGCCATTTGTTTACTGAGGTAATAGCAACAATAGATTGCCTGCCTCAGGGAATCCAGGGCAGCTCCCTGGAGGAGGTGACATTTGAGCGAGGTCTTGAAGGATGAAGAGGAAGAAGGTTCCAGGCTTCAGGGAGGGAACACTGTGCTGAGCACTCAAGGTCTGATCTGCCCGCAGCAGGGTTTGGACACCAGCATGTACAAATTGGGAGATTTCTCTTTAAAAGTTGGGTTTCTGGCTGACGTTAAAAATCAGAAGACCTGGTGACACTGGGCCCACTTCTGACAATGGAAGCTGGGCAGCAGCTGCCCTCCCTTTGGATTGAGCCTGGGCTCCCCAGATCCCCCTAGTCCCAATGCAGCCTGATTTTCTTCTTAGCTCTTCTGGGTATCTCCTTAGGGACCCCAGAATGCTCCTTTGGAACCTGCTTTGGGAAATGCTTAGAATAATAAGCAGCAGCTCAAGACGGATCCCAAGCTCTTCCCAGCTCGTGCTGCCGTCTTCTCTCCTCCTGCCTCCCCTCCCCATCTGCCTCTTGTGGGTTTCTTTCAGGAGCCCAAATGGCTCCCAGTTTGTGCTTATCCAAGCCCTATGGCTGGTTAACGTGCTTATTTGGGCTCCACAGAGCAAGCAGCTGGGTCTGACCTGGAGCCCAAAGGGCAGCTGTGGGTCCTGCTCCTTGTCTGTCCAGACCCCCATCCCCCCATCCTTCAAGCCCATCTGTGACCATCAGGTGTGTGAGTTCTGGCCCTGGCCCCATCTTTTCTTGCTGTCCAGCTTGCCCTTTGGCTGCACGGCCTCAGGAGATGGCCTGTGACAAGCTGGAGGGTCGGCAGTGCCCTTGCCAAGCCCTTTTGAAATGAGAAACCTCATTTAGAAAAGGAGTGTGAAAATACTAGGCCGCCTCCCCTGGGCACACGTCTGCTGGGCTGCCTCTGACGCCTGCGCCAAGAGCGTCCCCCGAGGTCCAAGGAGCTGGCCTGGGCGGGGAGCCGGTGCGTCTTGTCCTTGCTCAGAGTGGTGGGTTTGGCTCTGCGGCCAAGGCAAGGCTGTGAGACGGGGAGACGTCGTAAATACATAGAACCCCGAGTAGGAGTTTGTTCGTTCATTCATTCGTTTGTTCATTCATTCATGGAAAGGCGATTTCCTGAATGAATGACGCAGACGTCGTTGCTGTCCCAGAGGCCCTTAGGGCAGAGTCAAAGAAGCAGATGGATGTTCCTTAGACGACTCACATAATTGCAACCACTGTGCAGGGCTTCGCAAGAGCATCAGACAGGGCAGCCGACCCCGTAACGGTGCCAGGAGAGGCTTTGCCAAAGGAGGGCCCTTGAGCTCAGGCAGGTGGAGGTCGGTAGGGGATGAAGGCAGAAAGAATGTTCTGGCAACAGGGGCAGCGTGGCAGGCGGCACGGCAAGAATGAGGACTAGAGCCTGCCAGGTTGTTGACGCGTGGGCAGCGTCAGCGAGGGAGGGGGCTGTCCTGTGTGCCATGGGCTCGTACCCACCACGTGGCAGTAGCACTCTCCAGTTCTGCAAGTCAGAAATGTCCCAGGCATTGCCAAATGGCCCCACAGGGACAAGATCTCTCTCAGGTTGAAAACCACGAGCAGGTCAGGGTAGTTGGAGCAAGGGGAGAGCAGGGTGAGGTGGGCTCAGCAAGGCGCCTTCCACGTGCCCTGCTCTCATCTTCATGCCAACTTCTGACGACGTTGCTGGTCTTATCCCCCTTCATAGCTGGGGAGAGAAATAGTGGTTGTGATGTGGGAGAGTCGAGTTTTGAACCCAGATCTCATTGACTTTAAATGTTCAAGTTTTTACCCAAAGGTCCCCCCCGCCACCTTTTTTAAATAAAGAAGAGAAACTTCAAACTCTAAAGTTGACCTTCCCTTGTCAGTTTTTCTCCCTTCTTTTAAATAGAATGGGAGAGGGGGATTTGTTCTGACCCACAGATTTTCCATAGGGAGAAGGGAGGGATAATCGCAGCCGGCACTAAATTCTTTGTCGGGTGACGTGACAGGGATGGGTTGGGCAGTTCAGTGGATTTTCACTCTCTCACATCTGGGGAATGGGAGGGGGGTACATTATTTTTTGTTGGCTTCAAGCTCAGAAAGTAATGAAATTGAACTCCACAAATTTACAAGAGGGAGCAAGTTGGTTTTCCTTGGCCTGTCCAAATGCCACGCTTGCTAAAAATGAGTGCTGCAGAGTTTTTATTTGCATTCTGCCAGTCAGCAAAGGAAATCCCAGTTCAGAACTCAATTAGACGGATCCCCAAACAGGAGAGAGACAATGTGTGTGTATTTGCACAGCCACCAGCTTCACCTTGGGCCTTTAAGATGTTATTTTTTCCCCCACTTTAAATTATGGAGAGGCTGCATTCTCTTGGAGGTGAATATTCTGGCCACACTCACATCCTGTCAAGGCAGAAGGCTTTGTGGCCAGCTGGGTCTCAGGCCATATGGAGCTGGGTTGGGTCTTATTTTGCCCATCTGGAGATCGTCGCCAGGCACCCAGCCTGAGGGGTGACTGGTGTCCAGTTGGGTCACGTGCTGGCCTCGTTTCCAAGTGTGCGTGACTCTTGGGAGGTGGAAACGCCCACGTGCAGTCACGTTCGGTGGCTGAGTTTTCGGCACAGCACGTGATGGGCATCCTGGTAGCAACTCCCCTCAGTTACCAGGGGTGACCCCGGCTTTGCCGGGCCTTAGGGAATCAGAGTGAGCTTTTCCCTCTTGCAGCAAACTTCATTTCTCTTTCCACCAAAAATTCCTCTTGGCAGACTGGTTTCTCAGCCTGTCACCTCCCTGCCCTTGGAGGTGAGAACCTCTCCCCTTTCTGCAAAATGATCTGGTGGGTCCTCATTTGTGGCAGCCAAGTTCAGCCCCCACGGGATGGGAGACATGTTGAATTCTTGGCCAGGTCAAGTTGCCGACTTTATGAACAAAGACCTGAAAATAGTAGTAAAGAGAAAGGGCTTTGTGACATGTGAGTGAATCAGTGATCTGTGTACTGCATTTCCACTTGCAAGTAAAAGGAAAGTTTTTAGATAAAGCGGAAATAGGAGGAGCAGGTGTAGCAGAAAGAGCAGCAGGTTAGGGAAGCTAGTACCCTTGCCGCCCATCCCAGTCACACCCTCTCTGGGCTAGGTACCCAGGCAGCTTACCTAGCCTCTGAGATGACACCCGGAAGCCCAGGGCCCGGTGCAGGAGAAACGGGGGAGGGGGGCCCCATCTAACCCTAGGTCCCAGGTCTAAGGAGACTAGAAGAAAGATGATGGCTTGGAGAAGGTTTGACGGTGACGATGACATCAGTGGTGATGATGGACTGCTGACATTTATCCAGCACTCACTATGCGCCGGCTCCTGTTCTAAGCTCTTTGCGTGAATTAAATCTGTGAACCCCCACCATGGCTTTATGAGGTGGCGTCTGTTATTATCCCCGTGGTAAAGACGGGGGGCACAGAAGAGCGCCCAGTGTTCTCCAGCCCTTAGATCTGGGATGCAGAGAAGTCCAGGGTGCTGCTAGTCAAAGCCACCGTGCCCCAGGCCGGGCTCTCGGCTAAGCATTTTATACCCTTGCTCAGGGCCTGGGTGCTGTCTGCATGGGGGACAGAATCACAGTAGACGGAGCTCCTTCGCCGAGCCTGCCCTGTCTCTCGGCACTTCCCTACCTGTTGGGGCTCAGCACAGCCAGGTTTTCCTACAGCGTCAGGCCAGGTTGCTGCTGCTTTAGAGACGCCTTGGGTGGAGGAGCTGTTGTCGATGTTACATCACTTGGATGCTATGTGACGCCATGGAGGGTCACCCTCTGCTCCCAGCAGCCCCCGAGGAAAGGACAAGGATGATAGGGATGCTGATGGATAATGATTATTGAGCACTTATTATGGGCTGGACAGTGTTCTCAGGGCTGCACATGTATCAATTCGCTTAATCCTTCTAATGCTATGAATCAGGTGCTTGTTCTGGGCTGAATTGTGTTTCCAAAAGATAGGCTGAAGCGCTAACCCCCAGCACCTCAGCATGTGACCTCATTTGGAAACAGGACCCGGGCAGATGTAATTGGTTGAGATGAGCTCATTCTAGATTAGGGCGGCCCTTAATACAATGTAACTCGTGTCCTCATAAGAAAAGGGACAGACAGACCCACACGGGGGGACAAGGCCATGTGCCAGGGGGTGCAGCTGCCAGCCAAGGAACGCCCAGGCTGCCGGCCACTGCCAGAAGCTGGAAGAGCAAGGAAGGGTTCTCTCCCGGAGCCTTTGGAGAAAGCTTGACACTTTGATTTTGGACTTTTAGCATAAATTTCTGCTGTTTTAAGCCACCCAGTCGGTGGTGACTTGTTGCAGCAGCCCTAGGAAATGAGCGCAGTGCTCTTTGCACCCTATACCCGTGGACGCGCTTTCCCAGGGTCTCCGGGACTTGCCCAAGGTCAACAGCCAGCAGTTGAGCAGCTGGGATTTGAGCCGGGGCCTGCCTCCTCCCAAGTCCCCTGTTCTTAACTGCTTTGCTGAACTGCTTTGAAATCTCTTCTTGTTTCTGGAGAGCAAAGCCAGGCCCCCCGACGGTTTCGGTGATTTTGTGAGACCCGGAGGCCTGCCCCAGAGGCACGTCATTGCCTCCTCTGCACAAGGCTGGCCCCCAGCTGCAGACCCCCACGTGGACGCTGCAGCCGGTGCACCCGCGGACACAGCGATGACCCGGGGGTGCAGGGAGACATGAAAGGAGCACGCTAGGCCTTGAGGGGCTCAGGCCGGCGCGCACTTGGAGGCGCTTGAAAGGAAAGCTGCCGATACGGAGGCGCTTTATCACGCCTCCTGACAGCCTGCGCTTCCTCTCTTCTGTTGCGTGAGCCTTAAATCTCTTCCAAGTTGCCTGGCTGGAGCCTCGGCTGCCTCCTGCTCCCACCAAGGGCTCTGGGGGGGGGGGGGGGGGGGGGGGGGGGACCCTTCCCGGGGGGGGGGGGGGTGGGGGGGGGGGGGGGGCCAACCCTTTGAAACGATCCAGGGCCCCTCACAGCCCCTTATCTTGGCCCTTTGGAGTTGTCGGCAGGAAAAGGGAAGCACAAAGAGGAAAAGCTTTCTCCTGTGGCTTTTGTATTTGGTTCACATTAACTGAAGCCAGGCCGGGCTTTTGTTGTTTGTTTTCCCGCTTTTCAGCGAAAGGGTGATGGATGAGTCTTGGCACGGCGGGCGCCCAGCTCTCGGGGGGTGGCACACCGCAGGCCAGGCCCCGCTCACGCACACACGCAGTAAACGGAGCGGCGCTGCCTCCACAGCTCCCCCGTAGGCAGGAGGCCAGGCCCCGTCTGAGCTGGCCTGAGCTGGTCCCCGGCCCTGGGCCTGCCCCCGAGCTCCGCCGGGGAGAGAGCCGTGGTCTGGGCCAGGCACGGAGGGCTGGGAATTCACTCACTCTGTGGCCCTGGCAGCCACCGGCCTCGTCTAGACAGGAAGATGTGTGTGATTGGATTTAAAGATGAGGCTCTAGCTCCTGCGAGGGTGAGAAGGCGCCTGGAGCATCAGGGCCAAGGGCTCCTCGGCCGTGACCGTCGGGCCTGTGGCTTTGCCCTGGCCGAGGGGAGCCTGGCCTGGTGCTTGTGGGGAAGTTCATGGCCCTGCTGGGGGCAGGAGGAGCAGTGGGGACAAGTGTGGGCCCAGTGAGAGGGGACCAGACCTTGGTGAGAGCCGTGCACCCTTTCACGGGGACTCTGGGGGCTGGGGGGAGCAGCGGAGCAGCGGGGTGTTCCCAACAGGCAGACGTGGAAATGGGGGAGAGAAGAGCGTGAGAGATGAACAGACGGACACACGGGTGGACGTGCACATCAACAGAAGTGCGTGAGGACACGCTCAGTGGTGGGATGCCGGCTCCCCAGCGGATGGTTAGAGTTTCAGTTGTGCTTCCATTGCCTCCTCTCTGCTCCTGCGATTCTTGGTGTCTGCTGCACCTGAATGGGGGGAGAGGGCACACAACTCCCAGCCCAGGGGCCCCTCCTTGGGGTGGGAGTGGTGGGAACCGGCAAACAGCAGGCGTGTCCCTTGGACAAGTGGCTCCTAGCACTCCCCAGCCCACCCCTCTGCAAGCCCGCAGGCCCAGCCTTGGAGCCAGGGGCACAGAGACAGAGCCAGGTGGCTGTCTGAACAAATGCCACTTTTGGTTTCAGAACATTCCTCACGTTTTCATACGTTGGTTGACTTTCTTTTTGTGCTCCCTTCTTGGCACACCAGCAGGGCATTGGCCCTTTTGCTCCTTGCAGTTAAGATTCTTTAGCAGACGCCTTCAGCAGAGGTTTGTGGAGCACCTGCTGTACCTGGGCGCGGGTCCAGGTAGCTCTCTTCACCAGAGTGCTGAGGATTTGCTGGCTCGGGGAACGGCAGCCTCGCAGTCCTGGGCTCCCCAGCACCCCGTGTGCTCGTTCCTAACCTCCCGTGAGGCATTTTGAAAGTCAGTCCAGTGTTCTGTGAGCTGTGGCCCCCTGGGGGAGGGGGAGGTTGATTGATTTTGTAGTACTTAATCAGCATTTTCACACTTTTTTTATAATTACAGACTTGAATGACATCTGTATTTCATTATATATGTATGTGCACCTTTGATTTACGACTGGTGGTCCTGCTTTCTCATTTATGATCATGACATAAAGTCTCTTTTAAAATAAATTTCTGTATGTAAAAATAGGAGTCGAACTTTAAAGAGAAACAGTCAGTGACTAATAGTCCATTTTATTTTATTTATTTTTAAAGATTTTATTTATTTATTCATTTATCCCCCCCTTGCTGCTTGTGCTCGCTGGGTCAGCTAACCACGCCGTGCGGGCGGGCTTGCCTTCACCAGGAAGCCCCGGGAACCGAACCCGGGGCCTCCCATATGGTAAACGGGAGCCCTACTGATTGAGCCACAGCCACTTCCCTAATAGTCCATTTTAAAAGAAAGGACTATGGCTGAAGAATGACTGAGGTTTGGGGCACACTGGAGTGACCCTTCGTGGGTATGCTTTCTCCCCAGTTCCAAGAGAGCAGGAATAGAATATTATAGAGTGGTCAAGAGCAAGGGCCCTGGAGCTAGACCACCTGTTTGAAATCTTGGCCTCCTCTTTCTGGCTGTGTGAACTTGAGCACACTGCCTAATCTCTCTGTGCCTCAGTTGCCTCCTGTATAAGATAATAGTACCTACCTCGTGGGGTTGCTCTGAGGACTGAGTGAGTTGATGAGTATCGGCACTTTAAAACAATGCCCAATATTAAGCACTCAATAAATTATTAGCTGCTGCTATTGCCATTGTTGTTTTTATTATTATTAATTACAGCGTTGTCTGTTATACAAATTTTCCCGAGTGTGGCTTTTAAAAAATTTTTTAATGTGAATAGGCGGTGCTCAACAAATATTTGTTGACTTGAATTGAGTTTTAAATTTTCAGAAAACTGCCAGGCCTGGCACCTTTCAACCAGGAAAAAGCAGTTCGGAAACCAGACAGAAAGTAAGCAGCAATTTTATTTCTGGCGAGCACCATCATCACTCCTGCGTGTGTCAGACATCTTGCCCCCACTTCGCCTCCCCTCTTCCGAGTACCTTTCTAGACGCTCATTCAGACGGTCTGTGAGAGGGCGAGGAGCCGCGCAGACTGACTTGGGTGCACTCTCCGTGTGCTTCTGAGCGGTGGGCTCACTTGACTTTTGTCTATGTCAGTTCTTTCCAATTCCTTTTCGGTACTGGCTTTTCAGAGAAATCATTTTGTTTTTTGATAAAGCCTCTTGTAAAGCAGAGACTTCCGCGCTAATGTATCTGCTGTTTGTACCCTTGAGTTTGTTTAAACGGAGGCTCCCCTGCTCTGGCTCACCTAAGCATGGTTTTCTTATTCTTTAGTGAAATGCACTTGAGGGGAACACGGAGCCATGAGGAAAATGATGTTGTGGGGGTGGGATGATGGGTCTTTCACTTAAGCTTGGGGTTAGCTGCAACTAACAGAAATTCCAAAGTAAGTTTCTTAAACACTCAAGGATTTATTCTTTCATGTAGAAAGTCTAGAGATAGATAGTCAAAAGTATTATGAACTTATCAGGAATCCAGACTCTTCTCTTCCTATTCCATTCAGGGCCACCTCATGGTCCACAATAATTGTTGGAGCTGCAGTCATCACATCCACATTCCAAACAAGGGGATTGTTTGGAAGGAGAAAGGGAGAAAGGGCAAAAAGAGCTCACTCCTCAGCTGAGTCCTTTTCCTTTCAGGAAGCTTTCTGTAAGTTCTCCACGTACTTCTGCTTATATCTCCTTGACCAAAGCCTAGTCATGTGGCCACATCCAGCTGCAAAAGAGGCTGGGTAGAATTGAGTCGGGGAGCTAGGCTCATATCCACCTCCAGTAATCAGGATCCCAGTGGTCTCTGCTGTAACCCAGGTGACCTTAGGAAAAGATAGAACACTGTTTTTATAATGAAATTTTAAAAGTTTTGAGAGATGTGGTCCTTGGTTTATTATCTGACTTTCCATAGCCTATGGTGTAGAGAGGTGACTCTTAACCTTGTAGACATGGCAGGACTTTGGGAGAAGCCCATGGAGGACGCCACCTAGACGGCAGGGCAGGAGAACTCCCCAGTGATGGAAGGTCTCAAGAAACCTTTTAACTTCTCTTCTGAGGGCCCATACCCCAATGTCAAAAGCCCCAGCCTTCCCTCCAGCTAACCTTCTGTCTTTTTCACTGCTGAGTTTCCAGTGTCCAGAACCATGATTGGCACAGTAGGTGCTTTATATTTATTTATTGCTTCCTTACCTGTAAAATTCAAATAAGCACCCTTGTCCTTCTGGCTTAAAGAGATGGTAGGAGCCAGGAGCTTTAAAAAGTCAATCCTCAGAGTGCTGGGCCAGGTACACCTATTACTACTTTTGAATTAGTATATTTTTCCCCCCTTATAACAAAGGTAATGCCTGGTCATTATAGAATATTTAGGAAATGCAATTTGCTCACTCCTTAATTATTTATTAAGCACCTACTATGCTCCAGTTACTGAGTCTAACTTAAGGAGATGGATACGTTCTCTCTTCCTATTGAGTTTTCAGTCCAGTGAGATGACAGGTGTTGAACAGGTTAAACCATAAACAGGGTAATTTCAGATTGTGATGAAGTATTTGAAAGGTTTTCCTTTCAAAGGGTGACCTGGGAAGGTGGTTTACTTTATACTGCAGTAGTCAGGGGAGTCCTCTCTAGGGATTGGTCCATTTAAGTTGGCAAGTTGGGGAGGGGAGGATCAGGGAATGGCAAGTGCAAAGGCCCTGAGGCAGGATGATCTTAGGTGGTTGAGGAATAACAGGGAGGCCAGTGTGGCTGCCTGCAGTGGATAAGGGAAAGGACAGTAGGAGATGAAGCTAGAGAGAGAGGAAGGGGTCAGATGGTGCAGGACTTTGCTGAATTTAATTCTTTGTGCCCAAGGAAGCCATTGTCAGATTGTAAGCAGAGGAGTGATGTGATCAGATTTGCTTTCAAAAGATCCCCCTGGCTGCTTGTAGAAAATCTATTTGGGATCGAGGGCAAGAGAGGAAATGGAAATTTTTGAAGGGGCGGATGTAGTCATCCAAGAGAGAAGTGGTAGTGACTGGGCCCTGTGGGGAGGTGCCAGAGAAGGTGAGAAGTAGAAGGAGTAAGGGGGAACTCTGAAGATACTGCCCGCAGCCCTTCCTAATGGATCAGGTATGGTGGACAAGGGACAGGGGTTCCAATACGGATTTTCTACAGAAAAGTCATCTCCCCCCAAATGTTAGCTTATTTGAACAGGCGGATAGTTGGCAGTGTCTTGAGACATTTTGGTCATCATAAATGAGGGTGATGGTGCTATGGGCATCTAGTGGGTAGAGGCCAGGGCTGCAGTCAAATACCCTGCGTCACACAGGACAGTCCCTACAACAAAGAATTATCTGGCCCACAGCGTCAGCAGTGCTAAGGCTGAGAAACCCTGGTTTACTAGTTTCTCGTCGCCATGTCTTAAACAAATTGTGTGCTAATGATAATCCCAAGTGCTACCATCCATCCAGAGAGGCACCCAGTCCTTCACCAAAGTGATATGTCCTGATAATCCTGAAGAACAGGTTTGAGCTTAGCAGCCCTTCCCCGGGCCGGACTGCTGAATGAATGAATGAATGAATAAACGAACGAGTGAATGAGTGAATGAACGAGGGTACTGCCCCCACAAAGAGTGAGTCAGACTGGCTCAGCCCACACGCTTCCATCATGTTTATGGAAGCCAGGCCCCGCCGCGGCTCTGCACAAGAACAGGCTCCTTGTTTCTGAATGATGCGATTTGTTTATCTGCCAAGAGGGCCCTGCCTCTCCCCAGGTCACCGACAGAGGCCCGACTCAGAGCCGTCTCGCCGTGTTCAGAGTCTAAGAGCTATGCAGAGAACCCTCCAAAAACCCACCCTTTGAAACGAAAGAAATTGGATCTTAAAATCCCAAAATAGAGTACGGAAAGGTACACATCACGTCTGCCTTCTCTCTTTTTTTCCCCCTTGTGGCAAAAGTGACTCAGAATTCTTGGTCTGCATCCAGAGAGACCTGCATAGCCGCCTGGGAGGGGGCTGGGGGTGGAATTTGATTGAGAATAACTCGCTTTTTTAACACCTCGGTGGGGCTCTGTGCTACCCCACCATCTCAGGTCTTTTTCAGCTTTTGGCCTCGGTGAAAGAGGAGAGTCCAGAGCTCAGGCCTCGCCTACACGCTTCTGTCTCTGGCGAAACATTTAGGGGAAATTGCACTGCGGTTTCCTTGGGATGTTTTATCGGAGTGTACTGAGGGAGCTGGGTCTGGGGGTGGCATGTAGGGTTCCCAGACCAGCGTCTTCGAAACTCATGCACTGCGGCGGTGGGTGCTGCCTCTCCCAGGATCCAACCCCCTCCCTCTTCTGTGCCTGTCCTGGAACTCAGGGCCCCATGGACAGTAGGGACCGTGCTCCTCAGTGTCAGGCCAGTGCCTCTGAGCGGGAGACTCCTGGAGAACTGCTTCGAAGGATGCTTTCCTCTCGGCCTCCTGGTCTTCGGGTGAACACACGCGTGGCAGGGAGGGGCGTGACCTGCGCCTCGCTTTGTCCTCCGTGTCTCCACGAGGCTGCCTGGTGGCTGTCCTTTTGACTCAGTCTCTCTCTGCATCTAACCCTGAGATGCTGCTGGAGAAGAGATGTAAACTTCATTTTTCCAGCCCGAGCTGTTTTCCCCTTCTGACGCCCTTGGCCTTGGATGCTGTGACTCTTTCATGGTGAGACGCGTTCCTGCAGACTGGCTCGAGTGGTAGTGAACTGAGGCAGACTCCAAGTGTGGGGGTTCTCCTCCAGACGTGAATAAGCCTCCGCTCTCTGGGCCGCTGCAGGATGAATCACCGCGTAGGACCCTGCGACTCAGCCTGTTCATCTAGCCAATAAATATTCATCGAGCCAAGTGATGAGCAAGCTTACATTCTAGTGGAGGAGACAGACAATAAGCGAAAGCATAAGATAGCACTTATCACTCTCAGGAAGGAAGTGAACAGGACATATATTGGAGTGAGGGTGGGGGAGGCACGACGTGAGCCCGAGCAGGCCTGCATTTAGGCTGATGCCTGTAGGGACAGGAAGAACCAACCGTGAGAAGACCTGGGGGAAGCGCGAGTGGCCCATAGAACAGCACGTGCAAAGGCCCTGAGAAAGGAGCACGCTTGGCCTGTTGGAGACGCACCAAGGACACCACGTGACTGAGCCAGAGTAACAGTGGGGCAGATGAGTTTGGGGAGGGGACCAGGGCTGGATCATGCAGGGTTTTGGAGGTGGTGATGAGGCATGTGGATTTTATTCTAAATGTACCTACGGATCATTAAATTTTGGAGCTGAAAGACAGCCTTTAATGTTATTTCTTCCAAGAACTGAGGAGTTTCATTGCCCAATGTCACTCAACCGTGGGTGCAAGAATGTTAGCAAAAGCTTGAGCTTCTTGAAGGTAACTCACTCCATTCTCCCAGCAGCCTGACGGGGTGTGCACTGTTGCTAAGTCTCACGTATAGGTGAAGAAACTGAGGCCAGGAGAAATAGACGAACTTCCCTCGCATGACACAAACAAGTGCCAGTGCTCGGGTGTCAGCCCAGGCGGTCCGACTCCGGAGCTCAGGGTTCGCCTGGCTTTGTACAAAGGAATGAAGAAAGAAGTCATGAAAAGTTCTAAAGAAAAAGGCAATGACTGCATGCAAAGGTCGACTCGGAGAAGGCTCACATATTTGAATCTAGGACTTCCAGACTCGTCTCCTACATGACTCAGTTACTCCTTGGCCCAGAGAGAGAGTTGGTCAGAGTGGGAAGGCCGGTGGGGAGCCACGTCTGAGCTGACATTTCTGTCCAGTGGCCCCAAAGCTGCAGGGTGAGAGCAGGAGGGGCCAGGGAGAGCAGAGAAGGGAAAGTTTCATGTCTCTGGCCCCTGGGGAGGCAAAATTACCCAGTTTCTTTCTTTAAAGACCCCCTGGGGGGCTGTGGGTGAGTGGGAGGGGAGATGGGGTGCAGCATTTGGTCCTGAATCCCATTAAGCTCCTGTGCCTGTCTCTGATCTTTCTATGGCTTCCTTGGGGTTTCAGATGTGGACATGGTAATTGGAAACAAATTTAGCATGTTTCGGGCCATCCAGTCTCCCTTTAGTGAGCGTGCCTGCTATGTGGTAGAGATGTCTGTTTTTAATTTCCAGTGATGTGAGAAATACAGAATGACTTGTTTCTTAATTTAGAATACTGAGAGAGACTGACTTGTTTTGTTTTCGAGCCTGTGCAAAACGTCTAATGCGCTTTGGATGGTTCGTAGTGGGATTTCAAAATGTGCCGCTCCCAGCGTGGCATCTGTCGGTGACTGGTCAGAACCATTTCCTGCGGCTTGAAGATGTACCTGGCCAGTGGGTCCCAGTTTGAGCTAGAGAGCAGACGTGGGGCTCCTTTGTCATCGCACCCGGGAGGTGCCACCCCCTCTGTTTGGAACAAGGCAGCCCAGGCACCAGTTGTCCACCCAGTGGAGCCCTGCCCACTCCATGCAGGACCAAGACTCAGTGACACAATAGCCACCGCGGGCCAGGAAGATAATTGCCCAACCCAGGGAGAAGCCAGTGTAGGCAGCACAACAACTCTTTGTCATGTGGAAGGAGAAGGTCTGAAGAAATTGTAGCTACTCAAACTCCTACCGTTTAGCTCCCTTCTGAGGTTGCTCATGGACTGAGCTCCTGCACAGCTCCAGGCCCCTTCCGGGCACTGGGGGTGGGGGGCAGCAGGAAGCAAGGCTGATGAAGCACCTGCTCTCTGGGGCTCACAGTCTCGTGGGAGAGGCAGGAAACAATCAAATAAACATCTAATGCTGTGTCAGGCAGTGATAAGTGGATGAAGCAATGTAAAGCAGGGTGGGCACAGGATGAGTGAAAAGGGTGTGGGGTGCCGTCGGGGGAAGGGGTGGCCAGGGAAGGCCTCTCCAATAAGGTGAGCCGCGTGGATGTACAGTGCAAGCAGAGAAAGCAATCTGAGCTCAGACCCTGGGGCGGGAGCCTGCCTGCTGTGTGCCTGGCGTGTCAGAGGAACGAGGCCAGGGTGGCTGCAGTGGAGGGAGAGGAGGGAGGTGGGGAAGCAGGGGACAGATCACAATAGGATCCTTTTTGCTCTAATGAGATTGGAAACGTTGAAGGGCTTTGTACAGAAGAGTGACAAGATCTGACTTACATTTTTAAAGCTCATTCTAGCTGCTGGGTGGAGAATAGACTGTGAGCCTGGAGGAGGAAGGGCAGGCAAGGAGGGATGCAAGGAGAGCTGTGAGGAGGCTACTGCAACAGTCCAGGCAGGAGAGGAGCTCCATGAGAAATCTGTTGAAACAGCTGAGATGGTGATGGCTAAGACCAGAGTGGTGCTAGCAGAGCTGGTGAGAAGCTCTTGGACTCTGGATGAATTTTGAAAGCCGAGCCAACAAGCCTTGCTACTCAACTGGATGTGGCGTGTGGTTTGGTGTACACTCTAAACTCTGAACTTGAAAGGAACCTGCCCCTTCCTTTCCTGAAGGCCTCCACCTTGGACTCTTGTTCTTGAAGTTTCAGTGGCTGGTGCCTGGGTCTTCACTCTTTTTGTAGAATGGGATGGGATGGGATATTCATTGTACATGCATTTGTACCTTCATCCCTCCAATTTTCCTTTCTTGTGGCCTTTGGAAGAAATGTCAAGATTCACAAAACAAAAGTAGGGGGGCAACCTCTTTCTTTGGGTGAATGTTTTGGCTTTGTATGTTAGGTTACACATTCAGGAAATAATTTTTGTGTTAAATTGTAATCAAAACAGGAGGTTGAAGGGAGCTACAGCCATCGGCTCCAGGGAGAACAAAATTTCTTCCTGGGGATGATCAAAGCCCCAATGGACATTTTAAATAGTAAACAAAAGAAAGGTTAATTTTTTTTAGTTTTGTTTTAAATTTTCTTTCTAATGCATATGGTTCAAAATTTGAAAGGCACAAGAGGGCAGTAAGTGGAAAGGTCTCTCTCCCACCTCTGTTCCCAGCCATTTGGTTCCCTCCCCAAGGGCAGCCACCTTCACAATTTTTTGATGTCTGGGTCATATACACACACACATACATGCACACACCCTTCCCCCCTTTGAAGCCACAAATAGATATATTTGTGCACACTGTTCTGATATATTTGAAGATTTTTCCATATCAGTATATAAAAAGCTTTCTTAGGGCATCCCATATGGCTGCCCAGGCTGTGCACTGCACAATTCCAGGGAGGGGTCATGCACGTTAACTGTGATGCCAGTCCCGAGCATGCTCATTTGTTAAATTGCGGAATTGTGTTCCATCATATGAATGTATCATCACTGATTTAGCCAGTGTCCTTTTGATGGATATTGAGGTCATTTCCAACTGATGACTATTTTAAAGAGTGCTGCTTTGAATAAACTTGTTCTTAGATTTTTCTTTTTTGTACATCTGCCAGGACATCTGTAGAATAAACCATTCACTAGCATTGGAAGTGCTTCATCAAAGGGAGTTTACGTGGTAATTTTGTCCAGTAGGGATTTGGGCTCATCGTATTCTTGCAGCCTCTCCCCTAGGCTTACATGTTTGACCCAGGTTGAGTTTTACCTGGATGGGCACCTATGTTCTATCTTTTGCATCAGTTGCATGCAGAGCAGATGGAAGAAGTATTCCTCCTGGGTTCTGAGCTCTGTTCTGCTGCCTGATTGTTGGGGGAGCCTCAGTTTCCTCTCTGCTCTAGGTGGCAGGGAAGAGCAGTGAGCAAACAGACATGGCCCCTAGGCCCTGCCCTGGTGGAAGACACATTCTATGTGGGGAGGCAGCAGCTAATTATACAACAATTACAGTTTGCATTTATGATAAGTGCAACAGAGGCCCTACCTCGTCTGGGGAGGCTTGGGAAACAATATTTGAGCCATGCTCTGAAATATGACTAAGAGTTGAGAAGGAAAAGGTGGGGTAGTGGGGTGGAGGGAGGGAGAATGTTCTGAATGACCAAAGACCAGACCTGGGGAGAACCTGGTAAGATGTAGTGGGTGGGGGGGGGGTCGAAAATGGGAGGGGCCAGCTTATGCAGGTGTTGGAAGGTCTGGGCCTTTATCCCAAGTACAGTGGGAAACCAACTAAGGGCTGGATGCTGGGAGTGACTTATGGAAAATTGAAGTTTTAGAAAGATCATTCTGCAGAGTGGGACAGGTGAGTGAGGCCTAGAGGGGGTGCAAGAAATTCTTTTGGAGGTGCCACTGGTGATTGCTGAGAAAAGTGCTAGTAGCTTGGCTTGGGATGGAAGGGAAGGAGGAAGAGAGAGTGGCAGAGTTTAGGAAATAGAATAGACTGGACTTGGAGAAAGATCCAATATGGGGGCGGAGGGAGGTGTCAAGAATTATGATTTTTATTGAAGCAATTAACAGATGATCATTAGATGGCTATATAATGCTGTTGGGGTGACTCAGATGAGAGAAAAATCATGGCCTGAGTTGCCCTGGTTTGCGTGTGGGTGTGGAATGTGTGTTGTGAGGAGTTGGAGTGGGTGGTGGGCAGGTATGTTCTGCTGCTTTTGCATTCAAAAGTAAATGCAGGATTTGGGATCCCTGTGTGTTTGTAAAACTCTCCTCCCCACCTGCTCCGTGGCAACTGGGAAATGTGATAAAATATCCCTTGGGGCTCTTTGCTCCTTTCAGGGAGAACCCTCTAGGGACGACACCAATTTCCTAATATTCCAAATTCAACAAAAATGCTACTTAACGTTGTTAAAGTTTGATTTTAGTAAAATTCAAAACAGTCTCCTTGGCCAATTGCCATTTTGAAAATCAATCCCACATTTTGGATTTGGTAGCCGAGTCATCCATCTGAGAGTATTTAAAAGGATCTGAGCAGAGTTGATAGAAAAATTCTTTTAAAGGAAGTGTCATTTACAAGGGTTCGAGTTGCAGTCCTTATCACTGGGGGGCGTCGAAACAGCCAATGCCCAGGCATCGCGGTAAATGGAAACTGTGGTACCTGGGATGGTACCCGCTTTCATGCCAGGCTGGGAGGTGAGGCGGCCCCCCCAGGGGCAAAGCCTAAGGGGGGGCTCCCTCTCAGGCACCCACCTTGCAACCGTGTGGCCCGGTCACAGCACCTCCTCCAACTGGGCCAGTCCCTGCCCCGGGAAATGCTAAGCACTTATTGGAGATCTCTCATAAAAGATTTAATCACAAGGGGAAATAGTCACAACATAGTAAATGGAAACCAATAGGTAAAACAGAATCCCAAATATGTTTATGTATGTGCCCGGAAAAAAAAGGCTGGAAGGCTTTTCACTCCGACGCTTACTTATTTTGAGGTGGTATTTTCTTTGTAATTTATATTTCTCTATAAAGTTTATTTTTTTCTATAATGAACAAACCTTTATTGCGTTCTTTCCCTGAACCAAAGTAACAGATTAAAAAAAAATTTCATTGTAGTAACAAATGTACAACTCAAAATTTCCTATTTTAACCACATTCAAATATACAGTTCAGCCGTGTTAATTACATTTGTAATGTGCTTTCACCACCACTATCCATTAACTAAAACTTTTCTATCATCCCAGACACTCTGCACCAATGAAACATTAATTCCCCACTCCCTACTTCCACCGCAGCCTCTAGGAACCTGTATTCTAGTTTCTGATTGTGAATTTGTGTGTTCTAATTATTTTGTGTAAACGGGGTCATACACTATTTGTCTTTTTGTGTCAGGCTTATTTCACTCGCCGTGATGTCTTCAAGTTTCATCCAGGTAGTAGCATGTGTGAGAACTTCATTCCTTTTTACAGCTGAGTAATGGTTCGTTGTGTGTCTACAGCACATTTTGTCCACCCGCTCGTCTGTGGATGCATGCCTGGGCGGCTTCCACCTTTTGGCTATGGTGAGCAATGCTGCAATGAACATTGGAGTAGAACCCTTGCTAATTTGGTAACAAGAAAAAGCAAAAGCAAGATTCAGCAAATACTAGCAGCAAAAAGGGCAAATACTAACGCCCCTTTATGTTTCCACCAGCAAAGTTAAATTGCTGTTATGAGTGGATAGAGCTTGAATTTGGGGTTGAGGTGAGTCTAATTAGTTTTCTCTGTCAAACTGTAGGCCAGGCTCCTGGGGGATTTTGCTTTCTTCTGGGTGGGGAGTCGGCTGTGACATAGAGGAAACAAATACGGCCCGCTGGGGCACACCGCCTCTGTTTTTTGTTTTGTTTTTGTTTGTAATTGAGGTGAAATTCATATAACGTAAACATTTTAAAGTTAACCATTGCAATTCAGGGGCATTTAGTACATTTACATGTTATGCAACCACCATGTCTAGTTGCCACACCTTTTCACTACCCCAGCTTAAAAGTCTGTACCTGTTAAGCAGTCACTCCCCATTCCCTCCTGCCCCCAGCCCCTGGCAACCACCAGTCTGCATTCTGTCTCGAAGGATTTGCCGCTTCTGGCCATTTCCTATAAATAGAATCACACCACACACCGCCTTTTGTGTCTGGGTTTTTCTACTTGGAAGAGTGTTTTTGAGGTTCATCTACATTGTAGCATTATCGATACTTCATTCCTTTTTATGGCTGAGTAATACTCCATCAAATGGATGTTGCCACCTTTTGGCTGTTGTGACTTAGTGCTACACCTACTTCTGAGCTGTGCGATCTTGAACCAGTCACTTCACCTCTCTGGTCCTCAGTTTTCTCATCTGAAAAGGAGGAAAACAATGCTTTCCCCTGAGAATTGTCATGGAGATTAAATTAGCTCTATGTGTAAGCAATCGGAATCTATAGAGGATGCAAGTTTTCCTTGTGCCGAGGTCGAGCAGTATCATTTATATAACTAGCATTGGGGAAGGGGCAGGAGATGTTTAACCACAAATCAGCTGAAATGCTCCCATCCTCACTTCTGATTTTCAGATAGCTGAGCTGGCAAGGGGAGGGTGCAGATTATTAGTCAGCCCAGGTCCCAAGCCTGCTGCTTGCTCGCTGGGTTCTCTTTGGTGCTCGCCTGCAGAGTGAGCCCCCCATCCTCATCGCACTGCCGGCACCCCCCACCCCTCAGCCCCTTGTCATGTGCATTGGAAACATCCCCCCTTCCTGGAACCTTTTGACTGCCTGGGAAATCGAAAGAAGCAGGAAACGTCCGCTCTGACCTGAGCTGCGGGAAGCCGAGCTCTGCTTCGGAGCCCGCCGCCCCGAGCCCCTGCGTTGCCACGGGTGCCTGTCATGCTGGAAGGTGATCCTGCTTGCCTTACCCTTGGGGCAGCCTGGAGAGGCCTCACCAAAGCTTCCTGACCAAGGCCTCCCTAAAATGGGGAACAGCAGGGAGCGTGAGACCTTGAGGGCAGTGCACATCATCCCGAGACGCCAGGTTCCGCTTGCAAGTCCTGAATTACTCCGTTTTTAGAGAAGCAAGTAAATGGCTATGTGCTTTTCTTACCCAGCCTCCAGCCCTGGCAAGGCGCCTTTAGAATGAGCACAAAACTGAGCAGCTAGGGCTCTGGGGAAGTTCGACCTCCTTCTGGGAAAGGACAGGGTGGAGGGGAAGCTTTCTTTCATGCAAGATGGCGAGGTTTCCTTATCTGGCCTATCCTCCCAGTGCTCCACGTCCCTGCCCATGAGCCCACGGAGAGGACTGGACTTAGGTTTTTACTGCATGCAAGGATGCTTCGGGGTTGTTTTCCCTTTGCTAGTCTTTCACATTCATCCTCCGCCTTTTCGTTCATTTCTGAACTCTCACCTCCGTTTTTGATTTGCGTCATCCTCTGATGGCAGGGAAAATCCTGGCTGATGGGCACCGGCCGTGTGGTATGTGGTGTTTGGTGCCTTGTAAAGGTTGTCTTATTTAGCCTACAGAAGAACCCTGGGGAGTGGGAGGCACGTCCCTCTTTTATATGAGAAAATGGAAACTCAGAGGGGTGGAGAAACTTCCCCAGGGTCACACAGCTACTAAGCAGCAGAGCGAGGGTTGAAACTCAGGTAGGTCTGACCCAAAGTGAAATACTTTGTTCTGTCTCTTATGCCACATCCCTTTCTGGGGTTACTGGGGAGGGGGACAGAGGAGGAGGGACCCTTACCAAGGTGAACCGAGTTCCCTTAGCTTCCCTATCAGCTAGTCCAGCTCAACCTTGAACTCAGAGGCTCAGAGAAGCCATTTTGAGCTTTTTATTATTTTATTTTTATTTTTTAAAGGAGTGGGTGAATTCTCTCTCCAGGGACATTCTTTGTTGGTTTTGGTTGCTGTTGTCTGTTTCTGTCTTTCTTGTTCAGCAGGAAAACACCCTTGATCTTATAATCTTCCAAGATTGCTTGTGTTTCCTCTGAGGACCTGATCTGTACTTTCTAGCCTGTTGTCACAGGTCAGAGAGCAGAAACAAATCCACTTATTGCCAAGGAGACTATGGTGGTGAAGGAGGCAGACTGGAGTCTACTCATCCAAATTCACATCCCGGCTCTGCCCTATACTGATAGTGTTACCCAGAGCAAGTTGCCCAACCTTAGCAAGCCTCAGTGTCCTCATCTGTAAAATGGGGATGACAAGAGGCCCATCCTGCCTAGAGTTGTTGTGATACGTGTTAAACATTGAGCACATGGCTTGGCACGAGGGAAGCATACCCAGCTGCTGCTTGTCATTGATGGTGATGATTCATTCACTCAGCAAATGTTGGCTGAACACACTGAACAGAGAGTAAACAAGGCTCCTGCTGCCGTGGACCGCATGGTCAGGTGGGAAGGAACGGTACTAAGCAAATAAACAACTAAGCAAATAAGAAAATAGCAGACAGTAATGAAGAAGCTATTCCAGCAGGGTGCTAGTAAATGTTTAACAACCAACTCTGGGGCGGGGGGCGGGGGGGGGGATCCTTGCTTTGCAGCATTTGCTGATTTTTGTGCTGTAAATACTCCACCTATGGCTGACTTCAAGCCACCAAAGCCAGGGTGACCAACATGATGTCACCTGGCTCTTAAAATTCCCCCAAATTTAGCAGTTGGCTTTCACAAGGCTGTGAGAGCTGGCCTCGGCCCACCAGTGGGTGTGCATAGATAATGTGGTCGGAGAAGGACTTGAAGAGCTGAGCCTTAAAGGCAGGGTATTCCAGGCAGAGAAGGTGGCTGTGCATCGGCCCTGAGGGTGGGAAGAGCTTGGAGGGTCAAGGACTGGAAGGACGGCTGCTGTTGGCGGGCGCCTAATGTGGGGAATAAGGCAAGAGGCTGGGTTGTGTGAGGCCTCACAGACCATGACACTGGATTTTATTCAAGGCCACAGGAAGTCATCTGAGGGTTTTAAGCAAAGGAGTGTCCAGATCTGATTTGCATTTAAAAAAAGATCATTGGACGGCTCTGTGAAGACGAGGAAGAGGCCAGCTGGGGGCAGTGGGGGTCACCTCAGGGCGAGGTGATGGTGGCTTGGACTAGGGTGCAGAAGGGAGCAGAGAGATGTGGATTCAGGGAGAGCTGTCGGGATGTGACAAAGAAGATGCTTTGTCTCCAGGTGATGGCTCTTCCCCTTGAGTGTTCTGGGGAGGCCTCTGCCTCTCTGTAGCCTTCTTGCTCTTCTTTTTGAGGCTCTGTTGACTCCTGATAAATCTAGGAGTGGTGATGAGGAAATTTATTTCTCTTGGGTCCCAATGCAAAGTCAAAACAAAAACAAAATCTCTTCTCAACACTGCTGTTCTTCCTTGGGACTCCTCTCATGGAGAGCAGAGCCTGTTTTCCACTTTGCATGGGGTAGAAAGATAAGAGCCTTCTGACTTGCATTTCCATCTTCACCCTAGATCTCCTGGGTGTTTATCAGGCACTTATGTAAATGCTGTGGGTGTCCGTTTGGCAGACTGTGAAAAAGGTTGTCAAATGACTGCTCCACTCCCAGCCTGTCTCCTTGTATAGTTTTTAGAAGGTGACTCAAGAACGTCCCCATCATTCTAGCCTGGTTGTCGAATAGAATTCTCTGTATCGATAGAAATGTTCTATACCTGTACTGTCCACTGCAGTCACCACTGGTCACATATGGCCCTTGAGCATTTGAAATGTGGTAATGTAACCAAGAGACTGAATTTTAAATTTTATTTCATTTTAATTAACTTAAATTGAAATAATTATGTGTGGCTACCATATTGCACAGCCCAGTTCTAGACTATGTCTAAACTCCTGGAACCTGGAGTCTTTCTTTGCTCTTCTGGCAGTTGACTGGAGAGCCTACTGAAGTTTTGTAGAACTTTGGTGAAGGGTGGGGACTCTGATACTGATTTTTCGTCACAGCCCCTCAACTTGCAGAGGAAGGAACAGAGGCACAGATGGGTTAAATGACTTGCCCAGCATTTCTCAGATGGGGAATGAAAAGACCAACTCCAAACTTTCAGTGTACTTTTTTACTTTTGTTATTATTTTTTAAACCAGTGGTAAATTTCATGTTATCCAGAAACTCATTCTAACTACAAAATATTATAACATTGGGAATAAAGTCAAAGTCCCCTTTGACTCCGTGCTCCCTCTTGATCTCTTCCTCTATCCCCAGAGGTGATCATGGTGTGGTCAGTTTGGCATGGGTCCTTCCACACCTTATCCGGTTACACTTACATACGTATGAACGGATGGATATAAAATATTCAGCATTTTAATAAGTTGTATTGTGCTGCCTGTATTTTTCTACAAATTGATTTTCTCTTTCAGTGTGTCCTAGATATTTCCAGGTCAATTCATAGAATTCTTTTTAACTGCTTTTTACTTACTTTCTTCTTTACTTCTTTTTAACTGCTGCCTAGTATTTCATAGACTGGACATGTCCTATTAGCTGTACGCTCATTGATGTAATTAATTGCTCATTATTACATTTGTTTCAGGAAATATTTTTGTACATGCCTTCTGCATGCACAGTATTTCTCTAGGATGCATACTAAGAAGTGGAATTACTGGGTTATGAAGGATATACATCTTTAATTTTAATATCTGCTCCTTCAGTTTATATTCCCATTGGCTATATGAGAGTGTTTCCCTATAGCATCCAAAATCTTTTCTATCAGATACGTGTACCAACCTATGGGTGAAATTGTATCTTATGGTTGCTTAATTTGCGTTTTCCTGATTACAAGTCATGTTGAATATCTTTTCTATGCTAATGGCCATTTTTCCCCCCTGTGAATTGCCTGTTCATTCTCTTACCCATTTTTTCTGTTGGACAGTTTCATTAATTCATTCAACAAATATGTAGTAGAATACCTCCTGTGTGCCAGACACTAGGAGTTTTGTGGCAAATTAAATAGACAAACATTCTTGCCCTCAAGGAGATGACATGCTAGTTATGGGACAAAGACTTAGACAAAAGATATAAAGAACATTTCTTATCTTGCCATTAGGCTGGAACTCGATTTTAAATAAGATGGAGAGGGAATCTTGTCTTTTCCTTATTCATTTATAGATATTCTTTATATATTCTGTTTACAAATCCTTTGGTCATATGTTGCACATATTTTCTTCCAGTCTTTAATTTTCTTTTGACTTAGATTTTGATGCTTTGGGCATGCTCTTTCTTTTTTAAAATAAAATAAAATAAAAAAATCAAAACTTGTTCATTGGAATCTAGTTATTTAAAAAATGAAAGTTCTTTCCTCTGATCTTCCCAAGCAACCATTGTCAAGAGCTTGGTGTTTATCTTTTCAGATTTTTGTCTGTTGTTACCGTTATGCAATACCCATCCCGCCTCCTGCCTCTCATGGATGCTAATATTCTATTTTAGAGGGGATCCCTGTAATTTATCCAAGTGGTCCCCTTTGGATGGACATAAAGTTTGCTCCCAGTTCTCAACTCTTGCAGATGATGCAGAAGTTGAGGCTCTTTCTGCTGCCTGTGAGCTTCTCTGAAATTTTTGCTTTGTTGGACCCTGCGTGTTAGATGCTGTAATCATGTGTTTGGGCTCTCTCTCCCCAGCTCCATGGCTATATGGAAAACAAGCCTCTGGGACTTCAGATCTTCATTGGGACGGCCGATGAGCGGATCCTCAAGCCCCACGCCTTCTACCAGGTTCACCGGATCACGGGGAAAACCGTCACTACCACCAGCTATGAGAAGATTGTGGGCAACACGAAAGTCCTGGAGATCCCTCTGGAGCCCAAAAACAACATGAGAGCGACGTAAGAGCTGGGGGCTGAGGGCGGTGGGTCTGTGTGGGGATAGGAGCACGGGCCAAGGGGGAGGGATGTGGGGGAAGGGATCCATGAAGTTGAGCGGAGCAGCTATCCACAGTGCTTTCCAACCTGAGGCCCACAGTGATTTCAGTTTTAAAAGTGCTATATAGAAATATTTCTTCATGTGTATTGGGAGGATGAATACTCATGATTCTTTGGGTGATATTGCTTGGGATGAGCTAAATTTATTTAAATTTCAAAACTTGATTTGACTTAAAATATTAAATAATTATTATATGTGAAAGCCTTCAAAGCTAAGGCGCATAGAGCTAAAATTTGGAAACCATTACCCAAATGTATTGGGGTTTAAAAAACTTTTTGTTAGAAAATAACTTCACACTTATAGAAAAGCTGCAAGAATCGGACAGAGAACTCCTGTATATTGTTCACTCCGATTTTCCAATTGTTAACGTTTTCACAGTTGCTTTATCACTCCCTTTCTTGCTTTCTCTTTTTTTCCGAACATTTGAGAGCTACTTGCACACATCATGCCTTTCTGCTTTTAAATACTGCAGTATGCCTTTCTGAGGAACAAGGATTCTCTTTCTTACATGACCACAATATGGCGATTGAATTCAAGATATGTAATGTCAATACATGTCTCTTATCTATTGAACAGTCCATATTTAATTTTTGCTAGTTGCGTGCTTGACTTTTTTCAGATTCTTTGGAGGGTGGGAAAGTTGGCGTGAAAAATCTTCCTAGAGAAATGATTTCCACTGGGGAATTTCTCTAACTACCTTGTGATTTTTTATCCTCGATTTTGGCAAGCATCCCGGGCTGAAATGCTTATCGGTGTCTTAGAATGCTCTCCCCCCCCCTCCGCTGGCAGTAGAACTATTTTGGCTGAAGGATGGCAGCGGCTCTGTGGAGTGATGCTGCTGCCCACTGGGGCGGGCGGCAGTTGTGAGTGCATTCTCAACCTCCCGGCAGCATCGACTGTGCGGGGATCCTGAAGCTTCGGAACGCCGACATCGAGCTACGGAAGGGCGAGACCGACATTGGAAGGAAGAACACGCGGGTGCGGCTGGTTTTCCGGGTGCACATTCCAGAGCCCAGTGGAAGGATCATCTCCTTGCAAACCGCATCCAACCCCATCGAATGCTGTAAGTTGGGCTCCGGGGGGCTCTTTCTTTGGAAAGGGTGTTGGACGTGACCGTCTGCCCTGGGCAGTCTGCCCAGTGGGTATGAAGGATCCACAGGATGAATAGTTGGCCCCAGAAGGGGACAGAGACAGTGCATTAGAGGTCCTCTCTCTGCTTCTGTTTACTCGTGGAAGGTTTGCGGCCTCCAAGGAAACTAAAAAATAATACAGTTAATGAGTAGGGCAGGGCTTTGTTTATGAGATTTGAAATGCTGTTTGGGGCTTAAAAGGGTAGGTGCAGTTGGAGCGAGCTCATTGCACGTGGTCTCCGTTTTCTTTCCCTGCTCTTTCCGTTCAATAATAAAAAAAATAACATCATGGCCGTCCTCATCTATTGAGCTTTGACTCTGCCGGTTGGAGTGATAAGCGCTCAGCATGTGATCTCGGCCGAACCCTCACAGCAGTCGTTAGCAGTGCTGGTGTCATCATATCCCTGTTTGACAGACGACAAGGCAGAGCCGGGAGGGCTTAACTTGTTCCCACAACCAAAAAGTGACAGGGCTGGGATTTAAACCTGAGTTTTTGTACCTGGGAGCCTCGCTCCACTGCTACCCTCTGGCAATCCCGTGAGCTTTCTGTGCAGACTGTGGCACTTGTGCAGGTGTTGGGACCTGCAGACGAGCTAGACATTTTCTCGGTCTTCAAGGGGCTTGCAGTCTAGTGGGGATAAAGGCACCCAAACAAATGGTTGTAAAGGTGCAGAAGTTTGTCAGAATCCAGTATGAAGGGGCCAAGCTTTGCCACTGGTCTGCCATTTGGAAAGGGACAGAGCAGAAATCTGGCTCACTTCTACCAGGTTTCAAAAGAAGTAGCTTTGAGCTACTTTTCAGAACAGTTTTGTTGTTGGCTTTTGCAATTATATGCAAAAAAAACGGATCTGCTCAGTTATTTTACAGTTTAGAAATTATTAAAAAGAGAAAAGGCATAAAGAAGAAAAAAGTAAACATTGTTCCAGAAACAAAAACAGTTCATATTATTAAAACTTTTTCCCCTAAGGATATTTTATGTGGTTGCAGTCATGTTCCGTATTAAATTATGTTTCAGGATTTTTTTTCCCTTTTACTGAAAGTTTTTCTGTAACTAGGAGTCACAAACTCAATTGCCTACAGAGGCCAGGCAGATTCTGGAAATGGGTAAAGTGGGTTGGGTGGCATACAATAGGGAGTGGTGGAGACTGGGGATCAGGAAGGTACATTCCCCATCCAAAAGGGGCTGCTGTTACTTAATTCTGGCCAGTATTTCCCTGTGAGAATGCAGGCACAGTGTGGTCCTATCTCCTGATTTTTTAAGATACGTTAAAAAAAAAATCTCCTTCTTCTAATAAGTGGCAACAAATTTTAAGGATTTGAAAGTACTCTGTGGATCAAACTCTGCCCATGGTTTCAATTCATCAGAGGTAGTCTTAATCAGACACTGCAGCGAGAGGGAAGGCATGGATATTTTATGCAGAAAGACTTGAGGAAGACTGGCCCTCCGGATTAGAAGCTAGCAAGGAGAGAGGGTGGACGCTCCTTTGGGGGGGGTTTCCAGAACGTGATCTTGGTTGGTCTTGGAAAATGGGTAAGGAGCACTCTGATTTCTTGCAAGTCGGGTTGCTGACCAGGCGGAGTCTGAGGGTGAAGTTGTGTGCTCTGATGTTAGCAGAGAGACTCAGCAGCAGAACAAGGTAACATAAATGTGAAAAACACATTGTTGTAGAAACATTAGAATTCCCCTGTTCTGTCTTCCCGGCAGACCCCGCCCCTGTCCCCCGAATGCTGGTCAGAGTGGCTGCCCCACCCCTGTCTTGGTTTGAACATCTCACGATGTTTTTGGAGGGAAACTGGAGCTCTTCCTCAGTGCTCTGGAGATTTTGAGCAGATAAGGTCTCTTCTTTCTGGCAAATGACTCACTCTCCAGGACGGGGCTGTGGTTGCAGCACACTGAGGGACACGAGGCGGAGAGAGGGACCAGATGCTGGAGCCCGGGTTCCTCTCCTCCTCTGGGTTCCTCAAGTCAGCTTATCTTCTGTCAGTCTGAACCTTGGAGGATGATCACGGAACCACATGTACCTCCAGCAAGAACTTCAGGGCATTTTAGATTTGTTTGAAACTTACAAATAGGTTTTTTTTCTTTTCTTTTCTAAAAGCATTTAACTACGTTGTTTGACAGATAAGAAAACTGAGACTTTATGATTCATGCATTTTTTACTCGTTAGGTAGCAGAGCCAGAGTCTCCAACTTTCTAGTCCTGTGAAATAACTTTTTCTAAACAACTTTTTTTTTTTTTTTTTTTTTGCAATACCATGAGGGGTTATTCACTGGCCACTCTCCCTCTCATCCAGAATCATTCATCCTTTTTATTTCCTTCTTTGTTCTATTTTCCTAGATCAATGCCCGGTAGTTCAATAAATATTTACTGACTACACATATATTGACTATGTGCACATAGTATGTGTATAGTAAATATTTACTGACGAATTGACTTACTGGATACTCTTTGGGGGGCATGAGTTAGTGAGGAAACCACTTGGTGGTCTGGTACTTATTTGCGAGGCTAACTTACTTACGTTGGAGGAGCCTTTTAAGCACTCTTAGGGGTCAATTCTCAGATTCTAAAAGAAAAAGCGAGGACAGACTACTGGAGGCCACCTTTTGGAAAGCGGACTAATTTGATAGAAGTGCAGTTTCCTTATACATTGTCTCCTGTCTGCCAGCTTGCCAGAGGTTAAATCTCACCTTTGCACAGACTGGCACCCCACATGTTTCTAGCCTTCTGTTTCTACTAGGTCTTCAGTGTTGCCAAGGAGATACTTTTATGCTTCCACCACGGCCCCCTTCCTTATTCTCTGCAATGACTATTTGGAGCCTTCTCCGACCTTCCAGCCTCGGAACACTGACCCCAACATCCCCCCACTCCAGGCAGATAACCGCACCTCCCACTTCCCTGAGGACGTGGAGAGGGTCAGAAGAGAGCACTGTCATCTTCCCCAGCAGGACGCCTACACACGGTCACCGCCACGTGCGGCCTTCCCTCATCACACCCCATTGAAGAGGAGTAATTCTCTCAGCCTCGACTCGCGTTCCTTGCACTGCCGAGTGAGCCCCGCTTACTTTTTCAGCTGCATTTCTTGTTTTCCTTCTTGCTCCCCCTCTCCCCAGTGCCCTGGGCTCTTCCTTTGACTTCCAGGCTGTGACCTACGTTGTCACCACCACCCAGCGCTCAGGGCCACGGTGCAATCACCTGGGGAGTTAGAAAAAAATCCCGAGGCCCAGGTCCCGCCTCCAGATTTGGTTGCATTGGGGTGCAGCCTGGGCACACCCTCCCCAGCCCCATCCTTCACCACGTGGCCAACTCCTCCTTACCCAAGGCCTTGCTTAGACGGCCCCTCCCCAAGGAAGCTCTCCCGGGCCCCTCCTTTGTGCTCCGACAACTCACTTTAATTGTTATCTCCTATGAGGGCAGAGCCCAGGGTCTGGCATGTAGCCAAATCTCCAGAATGTTTCTCAAAACAAACCAAAGAGTGAAAGCAAGCGTGTCCACCCCGTCCAGCCGGGAGACAGAGGCAGCGGTGAGAGTGCCAGGAGGTGTCTGCAGGGAAAGCTGCCTTGTCCAGCACGGCCCTTCCTGAACGGCTCCACCCGTGACCCCCCGCAGCCCACCCCAGGGCCCGTGGGCCTTCTCCCTGCCCCGCGAAGGGGCCTCTCTGTCCGGCACATTTCAAAAAACACCTAATGTAATTTTACACCAAGCCGTGCCCACTCAGAGGACAGAATGTAAATTCACTCTGCTCATTGTGTTGGGGGAAAGGGGTAGGACAGGCTAGAAAGGAATTTTTCTCACGTGCTCTTTCTCTCTCTCTCGCTCTTTGTGACTCGTGTATCTGTGTTTTTTTTTTTTTTATTGAGGTATAATTGAGATCAAATAAATTGCACAGATTATAAGGGTTCAGCCCAATGATTTCTGACAATTGTATGCACTCGTGTAAACACCTCTCAAACCAACGTAAAAGCATTTCCTTCTTCTTGGAAGTTCCTTTGTGCCCCCTCCAACCAATACCCCTCTCCAACTCATACCCAGGCGCAGCCGCTGCTCTGATTTCTGTCACTACAGATTAGGTTTCCCTCTTCTGGAGCTTCACATAAGGGAACCACACTGTATGACCTTTTGTTTCTGGGGTCCATCGCCATGCTGGCACAGTTTGGTAGCTCATTCTTTTTCACTGCTGACCAGTATCCAGTGGTGTGAATTATTTGCCATTGGTAGACACTGGGTTGTGTCCAGTGTTGGGATGTTATGGAGAAGGCTGCTATGCTAGGAACATGGTTTTTGTGTGGTTTTTTTTTTTTTTTTTGGACAAATCTTTTCCTTTTTCTTCAACACATACCTACGAGTAGAATTGCTGGGTCATAGGGTCAGTGCCATTAGTAGGAAACTTCCAGACAATTCTCCACAGTGGCTGCATCATTTTACACGCCCAACAAGATCATATGAGAGTTCCACTTATTCCAAATCAGCACCAGTGTTTGGTGTTGTCCGTCTTTAGCCATTCTAGTAGTGTAGAATGGCAGCGCACTGGGGTTTAATTTGCCTTTCCCTGATGCCTGATTATGCTGAGCACCTCCTACAGGTCTTCTTTTGTAAGGCACCTGTTCAAATCTTTTGCCCACTTTTTATTGGGTTATTAATATTTTTATTGTTGATATACAGTAGTTCTTTAGTCTGGAGATGAGTCCTTTGTCCGATAGACTTAATGTAAATATTTTTTCTCAGTCTGTGCCTTGCCTATTTATTTTCTCAATAATGTCTCTTTAGGAATATCGATTTTTTTTTTTTTTTTTTATGAAGTCTAATTTATATATATTTTTTCTCGTGGGATTGGTACTCTCTGTGTTCATCCAAGAATACTTTACCTACCCAAGGCAGCAAAAATATTCTCCTATGTTTTCTTATGCAAGGCTCTTTGTTTCTGGTTAGGGATATGATCAACCTCAGATTGATTTTGGGTGTGGTATGAGGCAGGGTCGAGGGCCATCCTTTTCCGTATGGGTATTCAGTTGTTCAGCCTGTCTTTCTGAAAGCAAGAGCTTGGAAAACCCAAGACTGTATTCTCTCCCTTACCACCTTCCCTTTGTTCCCCATTTCACCCTCTGTGGTCCGGCTTGGGAGGTGGGTGATGATGCTTTTGATGAAAACTCTTAGAATTAGTGGGACCAGAATGGCATATAGACTGCTTTGCTTCGTGAACCAGAGAGGCTCATCTTAAAATGTCACCTGCCCAAAGCAAGGTCCCCACCCCCACAGTGGTAAGATTCTAGTGGGGAAGACAGACAATAAACAAGCAAGCAAAGACATAATTTCAAAGAGAGCTGAGTGCTGTGATGAAAATAGCAGGGGCCATGTATCGGTGTCTTGGGGGTGTGGGAGCTAGTCATGCAGATCGGTGGGGGGCGGGGTGCTCTCTGAAGGGATGGCATGTTCACCAAGGCCTGAGTAAAGGACAGAGTGTGGTCCAGGTGGTGGATACAGCACGTGCAAAGGTCCTGAGGCAGGTGTGAGCTTGGGGTTTTTGGGAAACAGAGAGGCAGACAGTGAGGCTGGGCTTCATGAGAGAGGTAGGAGATGAGGTCTGAGATGAAGCCGTAGACTTTGGCTTTTATTCTAAGTGAAATGAAAAGACTCAAGGAACTGACATGACATGATTTGTCTTTCAAAAATGGTTTAGCACTATGCCTGGAAAACGGTACTAATTACTCAAAAAAAAAAGAATGAAGGAAGACAGGTGATGAGAGAGATTGGGACAGGGAAAAGAAAAAGGACAGTGAACAATTATCTGTCACCTGCTGTGTTTGCCAGGCAGGTTTGCCAGGCCTTTTTCAGCCCCTAACCTCCAAGGAGACTTTTAAGCAAAGACCAAAAAGCTACAGAAACTTCAGATACCTACAATGATGGGGAAAAGCAATTCAGGGTAGTGGTTAGGAATGTGGGCTCTGGAGCCAATGCCTGGGTTCAAATCCTGCCTTTGCCACTTACTGACTGTTTAGTCCTGGGGCAGTTATGTCACACTCTGTGCCTCAGTTTCTTCATCTGTAAAATGGGGATAATAGAACCTCCCTCATGGAGTTGTTGCAGGGATTTAATGAGTGTGTGTGTGTGTATGCCATGTGGTAAGTTCTAGCTCAGGATTAGCTCTTATGATTACAGCAGTATAACCCAAGAGTCCCCCTTGGTGGGCCCCGTCTGGGCCCATCTTTTCTTGCTTGCAGCCGTCCCTGCAGCTCTGCAAAGTGGACTTGACTTAGCTCTGGCAGCCATTGTCTCTCTGCAAAGAGTCCACAGCCCGGGCAGCAGAGAGCAGGGCTGGGGGCTCAGCAAATCCTAATAGTTTCACGTGAGCAGCAGCAAGAAGGGACTCAGAGGGGCCGGCTGGGTGAGTGCCTGCAGGGAAGCTGCTTTTGGGGGCGCCCAGGCTTCAGGCGCTTCCCCACTGACCTGGTTCCCTGGCCAGCCCTTTACAGAGCTAGTCGTGCAGGGACCAAGAAGGCAAAATGACCCTTTCTGGGACCTGTGTGGTGTGCCCACACACTGTTGCCTAGAGGAACTCATTTCCATCCCTATCATAAGCTTGTAAGGCCCAGCTTAAGGACCCCCTCAGTTCATTCATTCAGAAATACTTATCAAGCACCAACATGTGCCCATAACTCTCTGACGCACAGAATCCTTGCCCTCGCGGTGCTTGCTTTGTAGTGGTTGAGGGTCAGAAAGGTTACGTGCCTGCCACTATCACACGGCTCATGGACAAGGGGCAGAGCTGGGAGTTCAAGCCACGTGCGCCAAAGCCCGAGGCCTCCCCTCTGCCCAGGCTCCTCGGCAACCAGGGTGCTTGTCAGTCCAGCGGGGGTTCCCTGAGCGGGAGGGCAGCCCTGCGGCCTGCACAGCACCTCTCTCACACCGAGTGGATGTTGACGGGTCCCTCACAGAGGGGAACCCCACGCAAAGGGAGAACTGGGTCCCTCCATCCCACCCTGCCACTTCCCAGGGAGGCCCTAGGGAATGGCCAGCGCTGAGGGGCCTGTCTGCTGCCCTGTCACGGCCACTCCTGTGGAGACCTGGGTCAGCGTCACTTCTGGGCCGGGCTCAACAGCCAAGACCAGGATGTGGCCTGGATGTGAAGACAAGCCGGGCTTCCAGCAGCTGAGTGCCAGGGCGAGGGGCGGCCCCACAGAGCTGCCTCCTTGCCTGGGCTGGCCGGCAGCTTTCCCGCTGGGTCCTCCTCTGTTTCGCTGAAAAGGGGGCCCTGTGGAGTCAGGGAACCCCACCGTCCTGGGTCCCAGTTCCACCTGGCTGCCGGACGTAGTTGTGAACTCTCCGGTGTATCCCTTGCCCTCTTGGAGACTCAGTTTCCTCAGCTCCAAAATGGCAGTGGTTCCAGCTTTGCGGTCTCATCATGAAGTTTCGCCTTCAGAAGAAACGTGATGAGTATGCACGGAGCCCTGGCTAGGTGCCAGGCTCTTCCCGGGCATTAGCTCATCTAATCCTCAAACAGCCCGATGAGGTGGGCACTGCTTCTGTTCCTGTTTTGTGGCTGAGAAAGCAGAGGCTCGGGGAGATTAAGTGACTCGCCTGAAGTCCCAAAGCCAGGACCTCGCCGAGCCGGGCTTTGAGCTCAGTGGCCTTACTTGTACTCACTCCCCTAACCTGCCTCCTTAGGAGGGTGTTTTAGAAAATAAACAGAAATGTATATACGAAGTGCCTGGAATCGGAGCCCTCCCTATGGCAGCTGGAATGCTTGGCTGTTACTAATGGGACCCACCCAGGCCAGGGCCCTTCAGGGTGACTTTCCCGGACCAGCCTCTCCCACTTCTCTCCCGAGCTCCTTGGGTAGATGGTAATTCTTGGTCACCCAGCCCTATGACAGGGCGTGTTGCAGACAGTCAGGCAATACCGTCCCATTTCCGGGCAGACCTGTGAATTTCCCTAATTGAGCCTTCACTTCGGCCGCTCTGCCTCGCATCAGCCACTGTTGCTAGTGAAAGTCAACACCCGAACTGGTTAAACCAACAGTGCCCTGTTGATTCAGAGCTCATAAAACACTGGAGCCCCAAGCCACTTTATGACGTGCCAGAATCTGGGGGCAGGAGGGGAGCCTGGGAAGTCACTTCGCAAGGGCCACCTCGAAGCTTAAGCTGGAGCAGAGGCTCAAGCCCTCACCCACAGGCGGGACCCAGGCCCTCGAGATGGGTTTCAGTGGTGGCCCCTGGTTTGGTCAGAGGGCGGCAGGGTGTGTTGTCTGGATGGTCTGGAATCTCCAAGTGACTGCAAAGCTGGAAGGGAGGTGGTGGGGGCTGGTGGCGGCAGGGCCGGGAGGCCCCAGTGAGCTTCCTGAGAGCCCTCCCCTAGGTCCTGGACCGTGCCGCCCCAATTAGCAGCCAGAGGCGACCGAGGTTGCATCAGAGAGAGCGAGGGAAAGAAGGTGGCCCCCAGGAGGGTAATTTTGGCTGCTGTTTGCCTCCCCTCAGTTCCTCTTTCAGCGACTAATTGGATTCGTTTGCTTTGCCGCTGGGCCCTCTGAAGACGGCGGGACCTCCCCGGAGGAGTTCCCCTGTCCTCCTGTGGCCTTTTAAGTGTCGAACTTGGCTTTCAAACAAATGTGTGCAACGAGTCACCTGGAAAGATTGTTAAAAATGCAAATGGCCGCCTCTGCCTGAAAGATGGTTCTGGGCATGTGGCCTGGGCTTCTGCATTTTTATTAAGCATCCCCCCCCCACCAGGTGATTCTACTACAGATGAGCTGCCGGCCACTTGGATAAACGCCAGCAGTCAGGGCCAAGAGACCTGGGTGATGGTTCAGGATCGTTTGAGAACAAGAGTGACAAGAGGTGATGGGTGTGAACACGTGGCCGCAGTCACTTGGTGTTTGGTAAAATAACTAATATCAGACAAAAACACGCCGCCCGTGCCCAGCACACAGCAAATCCTCAAGGATCTACAGCCTTTACCACCTTAAACCTTGTTGACCAATAGCTATTGCACCAGATAGGCTTTTTGGGAACTCGTCCTTTCAGTCCGCTCAGTAACCTGTGAGGTGTGACTGTTAATGGCCCCATTTTACAGATGGGGAAACTGAGGCTTAGATCCATGACGCCCCCTGCAAGGACACCCCGTGGGGGAACTCCAGCTTGAATTAAGGTCTGCCCAAGATGACAGCCGGAGCCTTGGCCCCTGGTTGAAGCTGAGTTCTGAGCTTCTGTTTTCTCCTTTGTGAAACGGCGCTGCTGGTATGCAGTAATTTAGGGATTTAATAAGATAACCGGTGAGAAAGTGTTTAGAAACTGACCCTGCAAGAAACAAAAAGCAGCGTTTAGTAGGTTAGTGGTATTCAAAGCTGCAGTTTCTTGAGTGCTTGCCGTGTTAGGTGTTTGTGTTATGTTAGATATTTTATGAACTATGTATTCACCATGTCCACATGTTTACCCACGTTATCTGTTGTGCTGTTTGAGGCAGACCCACGAGGACAGGTACTGCTATGCTTTTACAGAGGAGGCATCTGTGACTCAGAGAGGTAAAGTGACTCACCTGGGGTCACACAGCAGGGAAGTGGCAGAGGCAGGACTACTATCTGGCTTTCTGTCCCCAGAGCCCGATAGTAGTTTCCCAAGCATCCCCCTGTTGCCTCTGGGTATCCTGCGTTATCTTGCAGTCTTGGAGGACTATTTAAAGAGAAACCTTTGCCAGGGTCCTACCCTCAGACCATTTAACTCAGAATCGTTAGCTAGTGTAGTACTGCTCAAATGGGGCTACTGTGACCCCCAGGGGACATGTGGCAGTGCCTGGAGATATTTTTGGTTGTCACAGCCTGGAGGTGGGGTGCTCCTGGCATCAAGTGGCTGGAGGCTGGGAATGCTGCTAAACCATCCTACAAAGCACAGACTGGGCCCCAAGCCACGGAGGATCAGATCGGGATCTTGTTAAAATGCAGATTCAGGAACAGCAGGTCTGGGCTGGTGCCTGAGAGCCTGCGTCTAACAAACAGGGGATACGGACGTTCCTGGTCCATGAACCACAGAGCACCCAGGAGGCTAGGATGTTTTCTCATCCCTCTCTTATCTATTTCTTTACATTTTCATTAAGATGGTTTTCCTGCAGCTAAGGAGAAAGGGTGGAAAATGCAAACTTGGCAACGTGAGAAGCAGTCGGTTGCTTGAAACGGTGAGGCTTTGGAAGGAGAAGCAAGGGAGCTGCTTCAGGAAATAGACGAGTTGTGTTCACAGCAGTGCACGGTGAGGCAGAGCAGCTGGCCAGCCGGCCTCCCGCCCAGTGCTGGAAGCTCCGCGGCCACGTCCAGTCCCTGGCCTGGCATGCTCTGAGCTCTTGGCCAGCTTGCCCAGTAGCGATGACTCAGGCTTGCCACCTGTAAAATGGGAGGGATGGCTCTGGCCAACTCCCTGGGGCCCCCAGCTGCCCCCCAATCTCAGCAAAGGCAGATCTTAAAAGCGGGAGACCTGCCTTTCCCAGCAATGCAGCTGCTGTTTTCACTGCTAATAAATCTCCATCTGTGGCAGCTCAATTAGGAAGTCATCACAAAACTCTGATACTGAAAGAAAGGATTAATAACGCAGCCCATGTGGGAGAAATTAGGAGCTTCTGCAGAGAGGCTTTCTCTTGACTGGTGGGCACTTGGAGCAGCGGCTGGCAGGCTGGTCCCTAGGTCCAGTGGGCGCCTGGGCCCGGCTGGGGGTGGGAAAAGCAAAGGGATGGTCGTGAGTGGCGAGGATGCACTTTCAAGGTGAAGTGTCTAGAAGCATCTGGCCAGTCCATAGTAGACACCTTAAGTGGTGCCAAGTGCATTGTTGTTCCAGAAGGAGCCGGTTTCCACGTGGCCCCAGCAGCTCGGGGCAAATGGAGGGGTGCCCTGCTGCCGGGAGGCCCAGGCCGGCTAGGAGCGGAGGCTTAGGTTTGGGCCTAGGGCCTCAGGCGGCTGCTACCCTGGCTCCCGGGTGGGGAGGTTCGCAGGCTCCTGGCATGGGAAGGCTGGCCGTTCGCCCGGTTCTCTGGGCTCTGGGAGGAGCGCCAGGCGCTGACTGACTCAGCTGAGGAGAACGGCCCAGGCTCCTCAGCCCACGCCATGAAGGCGAGGCCTGAGGAGGAGGGTCCCTTGTGGTGGCTGGGACCTGTTTCCCACCCTGCCCGGGGGAGGGAAGGCGGTGGGAGAGGGTCTTTGTTCTTTCCTGAAGCCTGCCTTCTAGAAGAATCCGTGGCTGAGAGATTGGACTCTGGGGCTGGACAAATCTTCGTTTGAGGGTTCAGCTCTAAGCCTTGCCACACACCCTTGCCTGGAGGGTGCCCTGACTTCTCGCCTCGGCTTTCTCCCCAGTCATGTGGGGATAATCTGAATACTTCCTTCCTCAGAGGGCTGCTGTGATCGTTCAAGTAGATCATTCTGGTTAAACTCTCAGCACAGGCCTGTCCCATTCCTCCATCACTCACTCGTTATACCTGTAGGTACAGACACAGTGATGTGTTGAGAGATACAGCAACCCAGATTGAGCTATATCCTGATACCTCCCTGGCCACCTACCTTTCTCAAGTGCCTCCTACTTAATCCTGGTTCCCAGCACTGGGCTTACCGAAGTCCACAGAGCTTCTGGCAGAGAGAGAGAAGTTAAATAAACCAATAAAAACTGTATTTAATATCTCTGAAGGTAAAAAGTTCGGTGGAGAAAAGCTAAGCAGGGTAAACGAGGAGAATGGAGAAAGGAAGACGGGTGGGTCCTGCTGTTTTAACAGGGTCGGGTGGGGGTGGGGGGCTCAGGGAAGGCCTTTCTGAGGAGGTGACCTCTGAGTAGAGACCTGCAAGAGGTGAGGGAGGGAACCATACAGGTAACAAGGGAGAACTTTCCAGGCAGAGGGAACAGCAAACACCAATGTTCAAAGATGGGAGGGTGCTGGGTGTGTGTGAGAAAGCAAGGAGCAGAGTGGCAAGGCAGATTTCCAGGAAATGAGGGAACGAGGGTGGGGAGGTGATGGGAAGAGCATGATGTCTTGAAGACCATGTTAAAGAATGCCAATGAATTCTGAAGCAAATATGTCTAAAACCTGCAGGAAATGGCTCCTAAAATTTACTCTGTGTGATTCCTTCACATTTTTGCTGACTTCAAATGCAGAAAGAGAAAGTTCACTCTAGCAAAGGACAGCTCTTACGGAAAAGTTGACCTGTTCAACCCTTTATGTGTGTATAAAATTCTCATTCAACTTTTCCTCCCTGAAAGGAGAAGAGGCATCTGACTCTTGATTCATGAAAACAAAACATGTTGTTAGAAGAAAATTAGCCTAAATAACTGAGGGCACATTCTCAAGAACATAACATTTGTGGAGTCACCAGTTGCCAGGGGTGATGGCTCCACACTTGTGATGACAACAGGATGATAAGGGTGGGCAGCGGGCGTTGGGAGCAGGGTTGGGATAGCCTGTCACCGTGCAATCAGATTGCCGTTTCCTGAGCGACCTGACATCTCCCCTCATCACAGCGCCTTCGTTTCTCTTCCCTTCAGCCCAGCGGTCTGCCCATGAGCTGCCCATGGTTGAAAGACAAGACATCGACAGCTGCCTGGTCTACGGGGGCCAGCAAATGATCCTCACGGGGCAGAACTTCACGGCCGAGTCCAAAGTCGTGTTTACCGAGAAGACCACAGGTCAGGTGGCTTTTGAGCTCTTTCTTTGTCCCCTGGAGCCATATAAAGTGGCCACCTTTCCTTTCTAAACAGCCTTGATTTGGGGGAGTGCGTCTTGTTTTGAGTTTTAGCTCAGTGTGAGGGGTCTCCCACACCTTCAGGGATTACTAGAGCAATACAGCCCACCATGGCACGGGTGTCCCGTGATGCATTTTAACTGATGCTGGGTTGTTTTGTGGGCTCTTAAGGTTGTTTCCCTCGACTTTTTTTTCCACATAAAGATGCAGACTTTTTAAACTTTTAACTGTTATCAAGAAAGGAGACCAAACAGCACCGAGGTTAAGGGTTCTCTGGCCCCGGGTATCCTACATTCAAACCCTGGCTCTGTTACTTGCTTGCCCTGTGATCTTGGGCAAGTTCCCGAACCTTTCTGTTCCTGTGTGGGACAGAAAAGGATGTTTAGAATGACAGTAATAAACGTGCATACTCCTTAGCGCTGTCAGGAAAGTTAGACAAGTCAGTGCATGTTAAGTAGTTACAGCAGTACCAGGTCCATCGTAAGCATTCAGTAAACATTGGCTGCTCACATTATTCTAAATAGTGCTGCAATTAATCTTATACTTTTAGGATTACTCTTCTTATATTCGGATCTCTATGGGTACCTTTTTTGTTTATTTATGGCTGATTGGTAGCAGTGGAATGTTGGGTGGTTATTTTTAAGGCTTTACATATATGTTGCTAAATTACCTTCCAGAAATCTACAGATTGAAACTTTCATCAATACCCTGTCATAGTTTCACCCCATCCCAGAAATGCCATTATTTTTAAAATTAACAAAATCTTTGCTGAATTGGTACTTCTTCTAACTTTGCATTTCTTTGCCATGAGAGGTTTAATGTTTTTGTTTATTGGCCATTTGTATTTTTTCTCCTATGCACTGTCTGCTAATGGGAACATGGTAACAAGATAATTAAGTGAAGTGGGAAAAAATCAGATTCTGTAATTACTTGATAGTTATGGATGTTAGATCTCGGCTTTCTTTTTTTCTAACAGTCAGGATTTCAGTAGATGGATTCAAAGGGGTGATGATATTGGCTTGATAATTTATGTATTGTCTTCAGGATGATCCAGAGACCATAACCTGTAGCTTGTCCACTTGTAGGGGTTGTACACTGCACAAGGGTACCGTGCCTGAAGGCTGCCATTCAGACAGGATACACTGATGATCTGCATATATCCTAAGACAATTTCTGATAGGTAGAAGCAGAGGGTCTTGGGGAAGGGCCGCTGCCTCCCACTTCACACGAAGGCTCCTTTGGGCTGGAATGGCCCTGTGACCAGGGCCCGAGAAATGATTTCTGACACATTGAAAGTATTATAAGGAGGCAGAATTTATTTTAAAGAGGATTAATAAAGCCCTTGCAGCAAGAGGCATGAAGTCAGTGATAGATAGATAAGTGGGTGAATCTGAGAGTGCCTTAGAAGGTAGAAGTGGTCGCTGAGGGCTTGACTGGATGCAGCGGTATAGGGAGGGGTGAGGAATGCAGACTGTGGGGCCAGCTGGCCAGGGTCCCCACCCCAGCTCTGCCGCTCACCTGTGGCGTCACTGCCAGGAAGTCTGCTTCATCCATCCTCATCTGAAAAACAGGACAGTGACCGTGCCTCCCTCATGAGCTGAGGTTGGAACGAGTTAAGGCAAGTCATGATTTAGCACAGGCAGGGCTCAGTGAGGATAGCACTGTGGACTGTTTCGTTTCGGTGGTTTTGGTGGGGATGAGGCAGGGCAGAGGGCTCCATTTTAGAAATGGAAGTGTTGAGTCTGATGTGCCCGTGGGCCATGAGCTCACCTCTGTGAAAACACGAGATATCCAGGAGGTAATTGGCTATAAGGTCTAACAGTGACAGGCCAGATCCTGGCTGACACCTGGGAAGTGCCTGGGACCTCCCAAGATGGCCTTTTGGTGGGAAGGGGAGAGCAGCAAACTTGGCTAGTAACCACCATCCTTCAGAGGCAGGCGAGGAAGGGCAGGCTGAAAGGGAGCCAGGCAGGAGAGGCAGATGCTACGGAGGTCAGGTCGTCTGAGGTCTGACCGGGAGTCCAGTGCATGGTGGGTTTGGGTCTTGGGTGACTTTAATGACCCCAGCCCCCAGGTGGCAGTGGGATGAGAGGACTGTTGGCTGAAGAATTGGAGACGATGACTGTCAAGTCTACACCTCTGGCAAGAATAGTCTATGGCAGGGTCCTCAAACTCTTTTGGCACTATTGGCCTTTTGGTCCAGATATTTCTTTATTGGCGTGTGTGGGGGGGGCTGTGCATTGGAAGATGTTTAGCAGCATCCTTGGCCTCTACTCACCAGACAGCAGGAGCAGTGCCCTGGAACAACCAAAATGACAGCCAAAAAGGTCTCCAGACATTGCCAAGTGTCCCTTGGGGGGCAAAATTGCCCTTGGTTGAGAACCACTGGTCTACAGTGTAGAAGTTTGTTGGGGAAGACAAAGGAAGAAACAGAATAAGTGTAAGGAAAAATCAGGGTCAGGGTCATCATCTGTTCCTTACTGGGCTTTGCACATCATCATCAGTTCAGGCACAGCTTCTGCACATCTCGCTCTGAGTGGTCCTGCAGAGCTCTGGGAAGAAGAGAGGGGGCTTGGTCTCTCCCTGCTCTGCCTGGAGGGGCTGCCCCTGGAGCCGCAGGACTTTGTTGTTCAAGTGGTCCCTCTCTGTTTATTCAGAAGTCTCTTTATTCATATACTTTTAATGCTGTTTTTAAACAGCAGTAGATCATAAACACTTATCGAGGCATTTAACATTCTTTGAGAACTTGAATTTAAATGGATGCATTGTGTTCCATTTAACCATTCTGCTTTTGTTGGACATTTAGGCTGCTTCTAGCTTTGTGCTAGAACTCGGTGACAAACATTTTGCACCTGTCTCGGTGACAAACATTTTGCACCTGTCTTTCATCAACTAAGTTAAGAAACACATGCTCTCCAGCCAGTCTTCTTGTGTTTGAAACCTGAATCTGCTGCTTTCTGGCTGTGTGACCCTGGGCAAGTTACTTAACCTCTTTGTGCAAAAGTTTTTTCATCTATAAAAGGATGTTGATCATGCCTACCTCATGGGGTCATCATGAGATTAAAAGTTTGTGGTGTTAAGTACTTAGTATTTGGCACATAGTAAATGCTCAATAAACATTAGCTAATACTCTTTGTTATTGTTATTTCCTGGCATTGAGTCTTAGGTCTGGTATAATGGATTCAAAGGGAATGCACATTTTAAAGCATCTTGATACATTTGGGGAGAGGCTTATTTTTCAAGTGAGGAACAGTGTGAAATACCCTCTATAGTAAACATTTGATAGGCTTTTGTGAGAGGCAGAGAGCAAAGCGATGTGGCTGGAGTAGAGGCTGGCTACCACTGACATATTTTTGGATGCGCAGGCAGGGGCCACAGCAGGGAGGTCTCCTCATGCTGCCTAGAGATATGATCTTGGTTTGGTCTGTATGTGGGTAAGGTAATAGGGAGTCATTGTGGGTTCTTGATCAGGGGAGTGGCATGAAATGTTAATGAACATGAAATGTAAATGCTTTGATGCATCTCCAGTACGAGCCTGCTGGCCTTCTGCTGACTTTCAGAAGAAGCATATGGCTTCTGGCAGAGGGGGAAATGCTAATAAGATACATTCACCATTATTACTTAACTTCGCAGTGCTGCTATTAAAGATCTCTCTTCGTTCCTGTGAATAATTTTATATGCATGTCCGTAGTGCTCTCAGCATCTCCAGGCGAATGTGAACTTAAAAGAGGTTTTTGTCCTCTGGTGGAAGAGGTTTTGCTTCAGTGGCCAAGCTCAGCCTGCCTGCCTCTTGGAAAGGGAAGCTCTGCACGGGAGTAGAAGTAGCGTTGGAAAGAGGGCCTGTGCCTGCCGTGTGGATGCTCAGCCTTGATCTTACCTTAGGTTTGTTAAGCAAATATCAAAGTCAGCGCAGCGTCTCCTGTGTTTGAAAGGTGATGGAGTGCTTCAGGCCACAGTGCCCTTGTCTGGACACCTAATTACTCATGTCCAGGGTGGCAGAGTCTCCCTAGGGGGCTGACGGAACTGTGTAGGGAAGGGCTGGGGGTTGGGTCCTACCCAGTTCCTCATGGCCTTAGGGGCCAGCCCTTAGTCTACGGTGCTCGAAAGCCTTTGAAGCTCCCCAAGGGCATCAAACCAGTGTGTCATCAACTAAGTGTTTGTTGAATGAATGAATGAACAAACGAATCAACGGCATTTACTCTCTAGCTTCTCTTCTCTTGGTTTCAGAAGGGACTTTACAGTTTACCTCATGAAGGGAAGAAAAGAGACGAAGCCGGTTTCAACTTTGGAACCTTGAGTGTGACTAAGTGTCATAGCAACAGCTTCCTATTAGAGAGCACTGTCTGTGGGCGGGCCCTTCGCCTGCCACTTTCTGCGCCTTGCCCCATCTAACCTGGCACCATGGCAGGCAGCCAAGCTTGGAGAAGACAGGGAACGTGCCCACAGATAAAGTCCACCGTTGTCCTGTTGCCCAACCTCCCTAGGCCTCAGTTTCCCTCTCCGTAAAGTGAGATGATCACAGCTCTTCGCTCCTAGGGTAAAATGTGAAGACGAGGGGCGTGCATGCATGAATCAGTGCTTGTTGGCTGGGAGTTGCTGTTTTTATGTCCTCCCAGCATTCGCAGTTGAAGCCCACGGTGACCATTTCCTTGGGGCGAGCTGCCCTGGGCCCGGGGCTGGGCTGGGCGAGCTTTAGGAAGCTGCACGCTGCGGGATTATGAGCACAGGCTGTGAGCTCAGGCACACTGGGGTCAACACTTAGTAGCCGTGTCACCATGAGCAGATCGCTTCACCTCCCTGAGCAGCATTTCCTCTTCTGTAAAATACAGATTATGGTAGCGTTTACTTCTCTCAGGGAGTGGGAAGATTAAATGAGAGCCTATGGATTAGGCTCTTAGCACAAATGAATTAGGCCTTTGCACATCATAAATGCTCATTGAATGTTAGCTTCCATTATTATCATCATCATATCTATGTCCTTCCAAAGATGAGTAAGACTTTTATCTCACAGAACCAAGCGACGTTAGAAAACAAGAATAGATAATAATAGTAAACTGTGTGCCAGGCCTTGTTCCTAGCACTTTGTATGCATTAAATAATCTAATTCTCCATGACAGCCCTTTAAAGTAGACTACTTGTCTCCGAATTTTACTGATGAGAAACTGTACACAGAGAGGTTAAGTGACTTAGTGAAGATCACACAGCTGGTAAATGGCAGTGCTGGGATTTGACCCCAGGCAGCCTGGCTCGAGTCTAGGCCCGTGACCATAAGCTGTTCTGCTCTGAAAAAGCTTAGAACCAGATTCATTTGTTTGCAGGTTAATCCTTCATCCACTCTGAACCACTGACTTGAACCATTCCAGTGGCAATATGGACATTTGAATTCTATAGTGCTCAGTGGGGTCGAGAGGATCCATTTCAAATCCTTTAATGTCCAACTAAAGACTCCCAGGTAAATGCAGTTCCTAGGAGGATGTAAGAGACGAGCAGGAGAACCTGAGCTGTCCCTGAGCCCGGAGAAGAGGTGGGCTTCCCAGGTGGGATGTCTGGCTTCCAGCAGCTCTGCCAGAGAGAGTGCTGGCCTTGCATCTGCTCTTTTGACCCCAAGAATTTGCCTCCCAGCCTGGGGCTGCCCTTCTGCAGGGGGAATCCCTGTTGCTCAACTTCTTTTTTCCAAAACGCATCCCTGTTCCCATCTCCATGGATAGTTTGGCCGGGGAGGACGCTGCAGGGCGGGGTGGAGTGGAACAGTTAAGTTTTCCAAGGAAGGGGAATCCCAGCTGGTTCTCACATTAAGGAAAGGTGACAGCCTCCTGGGCTAATCTTAGCCCCCGCGTTTGGTCATCGGCACCACCGGCTCCAACGTTCTTTTTATAGCTGTCGACTAAAATGGAATTGGCAGTTTCCACTCCAGTAGGATGACAAATTGGAGAAGGGTGGAAAAAACAGTAGGAGAGGGGGCAGTGTGCTGTTTCTTAAGTTAGCAAAGCTTGGTGTTTTGGAAAATGGCATCTTATTTATAGCAGCAGTAATAATAATATTATGATATTATTTTATTGCTATTTTAAATTATTTTCATGGCTTTCAAGGCCCTTGCTGATCCGGCCCCTGCCCAGCTTTTCAACCCTCCCCTTTGCTCACTTGGCTGTAGGTACATGCGCCTTCTCTCTGCCCTCAAACACCCCGAGCTCATTTCTGTCTCAGGACTTTGCTTGGCTGTACCTTCTTGGAATGTCCTTCCACCATTTATTTACGAGATTACCTGCCTCCTCCTCATCCTGCAAGTCTCCGCTCAAAGGCCATTTCCTCAATAAGACCCCCTTGACCACCCACTTGGAAGCTGTTAACCTCCCCCACAGCCCCGTCACTTTCTGTCCCATCGCCCCGGTCTCTTTTCTTTGCATCACTTGGTGCTACTGAAATGATCTTGTCTATTAGTTAACTCATTTATCATCTGACTTCCCACACCAGACTCGTTGTCCCTTGAGGGCAGGGACTTGGAATTTGCAGCATCTGGGACTGTCCCTGGCACACAGTAGGTGCTCTGTTCATGTTGTCAGATGAACATATCCAATCCTTGAGCTATCACACCGGCCCTGAGAGGCAGATGGCATATCCCATTGCACAAAGGAGGCAAGGGGCTCAGGGAGGTCAAGTCATGGACCCCAGGTAGCTGCCAGCTGGACAGCTGGTGACAGAGCTAGAATTCCAAGGCAGCGTTTACCTCCAACTCCCGAGTAATCTCTCTAGTAATAGCAAAGAGGACAAACAGAAACCAAACAGAACAAGTAGGATCTTTCCTATTTATCACTCTCAGTGATTGCTGAAAAGCCTTCATATGTTCTCTGAAATGTAAAATATGCGTAACCTTCCAGGCGAAGTTCACGCCGGGAAGTCCAGGCTGTTCCCAACTTCAGCTGGGAACCCTGGCCCCTGGCCACCCTGGCCTCAGGCGGAGTCGGGGGTCCCAGCAAAACATTGCAAAACAGGAAAAAATCTACGGACACAAAAATAAAAGTGATGTGGCAGCGGAGACGGGGTTGCCATGGCTTCGAGAGACTCGCTGCAACTGGGCGGGATCCAATGTTTTGGAAGGTTCCTCCACATGACACAGGGTTTTGGAATTTTTCAGCTGGTAAATCCTTCTTAATTCAGGCCCCTATCCCAGGCCAAGTAACTCCCTGGCTCTCTGTTGTCCTGCGGGGGCGTGGGTTGGAAACCAGCCTGCTTCAGATTACTCAGCTTTGAAACTTAAATTGTTTGAAGAGAATTTTTGTTTTGTTTTGTTGGACGATCTTCTTGGAACAGCCCCGGTGGCAGAGGCTCCCATCACCTGTCAAGAGAGCAAATTGATTTTTTAGAAATGTGGTGTGGGTGGTGGAATTCCCTCTTTCCCACTGAGTCATCATGTCCTGATATGAGTCATTTTATTACTTGGAGGTTCCCTAAGGTTGTATTGGAGCTTTGTTTAATAAATAGAAATACATATGCTTAAAATAATTTTTTTGCTATATTAAGTATTTTTCCGTGAATTTGTATCCTGGAAAAATTGGAGCCATCTCGGAGAACACACCTCCTCCCACCTGTTTCTCTCCCAGGCTCGGTTTCACCGCATGTGGAGTTCTCTGAAACAATAGAGCTGGTGCGTGAGCCTCTAGACTGGGATTCCCTTTGGGAAATGTCAGACTTGAGGCTGGGCCGGGGCATGACTAAGGCACTGCAGACCTTTGCCCTCGGTGACTCAAGTCCCTGCAGTCAGTGGCCCTCTGGGCTGGAGCCCACCCCACTTACGTTCAACTGGCCATGACACGAAGCTGCCCTCCAAAAACAGAGTCCAAATTGCTGCGCTGAAGCCTCCTGGGAGCTGAAGAAGATGGCCTCATGTTCAGAGAGCTAAATATTGGCCCAAACTTCTGTCCCCTTGAGTTTAATACCAGACTTTTGAGTGAAAGAATCCTCTAGTTAGGATGCCTTTGCGAGAGGCCTTGTTGAAATGGGTTTTCTAATTAACTTGGTTTCGAGCATTTTTACCATCAGAAATTGTTCTTGGTGGTGTTTTAGTTTTCTTGGCTGCTCAAGCAAATACCATGGACTAGGTTGGCTTAACTATGGGAACCTATTGGCTCATGGTTTTGAGACTAGGAAAAGTGCAAATCAAGGTGTCATCAAGGCGATGGTTTCTTCTTGAAGACTGGGGTTCTGGTCCTGGGCTCCTCTGTCACATGGCAATGCATATGGCGGCCTCACATTTCTCTTTTGGACTCTGTTGACCTTCTGTGTCTTGCTTCCATGGCTTTCTCTCTGTCTGAATTTCATTCTGCTTATAAAGGACTCCAGTAATAGGATCAAGCTCCATCCTGACTGAGTCGGGCCACACCTTAACTGAAGTAACCTCATCAAAAGGTCCTACGTACAATAGGTCCATACCCGCAGGAATGGATTAAGTTTAAGAACATGTTTTTTGGGGGGGCGGGGTATGTAGCTCCAAACCATCATAGGTGCCCAAAACCTTTCTTGTAATTCTCTGCAGGTCAGATTTTGGTGCATCAAGCAGACTTGGCTTGAAACCTGGATCTGCCTCCTGCTAGGTTGCCTTGGGCCTCAGTTTCCCCATCTATAAAATGGAGTTGGTGGTATTTTAACAATAAAAAGTAGATCAAGGAACTGAAAGCACCAGGCACATAACTGCACTCAGAAAATGTCACCTTCTTTATGCCCTCTGGGAACTCACTTTGTTTAAAAAGGAGTCAGGAAGGCAGGCCCAAAGTGATTTCTTGTCTGTGAGAAGAGTCTTTACCTGCACAGGTGAATTTCTCTCCTTCTCTTCACCCTCAAGCCATCAGACTTCTAGAATCTCAGCCTGACAGGGCTGGAGGGAGCTTGACTGATCCAGCCCCTCCCCATTTACAGATAGGGAAGCTGAGTCACAGGCTGTGGCTGAGAGGCTTCCTTGAGGTAACAGAGCTTGTCAGTGACAGCACTGGGCCTGAAACCCCAATTTCCTGGTTCCCAGAGCAACTGGCAATGAGAAGTGTGTATGGATTAGATGTAGATGATGGCTCATCACTTAGAAAATCATCTGCCATGGAGCGGGACAAAGGCTGAGCGGGAACCCGCCCCCCCCCCAGCCTCTACACACAGCTGGCCAAGCCTCCCTCCGCTCACTCGACCCCAGGGCTTCCAGATGTGTCCCACTGATATTTATCGAGCACCCACTATGTGTACAGGCTGTTTCCTGCTCTCAGTAGGTCCAGTTCCAAACATGCAAATAAGGACACTTGCAGATGGTGAAAGTGCCACGAAGACCCAAACCAACTAAGAGGAGAGCGTGATGGGGACTGGGTGAGGGGGCTACTTCACAGAGAATTAGGGTGGTAAAATACAGGATGCCAAATTAAACTTTTTTTTTTTTTTCAGTATAAATATGTCCCATGCTGCAATGGCAAGGAGTTTGGCATATACTTGTAGTAAAAAAAAATCATTTGTTTATTGGAAAGTCAAATTTAATGGGTGTCCTGTATTTTTTATTTGAAGAGAGTGGTCAGGGAGGGCTTCTCTGAGGAGGTGACTGAGCAGAGCCTTGAAAGGGAAAGAAGAGAGTGTTCCAGGCAGAAGGAACGGCCCAGTGCCAAGGTCCCAGTGCAGACATGAACTTGGGGCATTCGAGGAACCAAATGCAGGCCTGGGCGGTGGGAGCAGTGTGAGTGAGGGGTGGGATGACACCAGAAAGCCTGGAGAGGAACTTGGGGAGGGGGCCAGAACTTGCCGAGCCTTGTAGGCGTGGCAAAGAATTTGGATCTTATTCAAATGAGTGAGCAGCTTCTGGAGACTTTTAAGCAGGGGAAAGACATGATCTGATTTACATTTTAAAGATTGCTCTGGCAATCTGTATGAAGAGTGACTTGGGGGTGGGGGTGAGTGGAAGCTGGGAGGGGGGTGAGTGGCAGCAGCAGTTGTCCAGGTGGGGGGTAGGATGTCTCGGATCTGGGGACACCAGGCACTTTGCTCTCCAGATCCCAGTAAATACATTTGGGCAATTTTACCATTTCCGACTGGTGAAATCCTCAGCTAAGGGGACGTGTCTGCTCTACCCCCACACGCCCCAAGTCTGCTCTGCTCATTAAGTCCATGCTTCAAGGCTGTACACGTTTTTCTGCTAGTTAACAGTCATAAAGAACAGACCGAAATGACTTCAGCAATCTTTATTTAGCTAATTTTCAAAAGCAGGCCCAGGGCTGTGGAGCATCACGCCCAGTTTCCTAACACGAGCTGACACTTTGATTTCCTCCGTTTGCCTGGAGCCCGAGGGTATGCTCCCAGCCCCAGTGAGGGCGGATTTGGTTTCCTCCTCCCGAAAGCTTGCTCTGTTTCTCCTGTGAGTGCTGACACGGTCCCCTCTCTCATCCCGGCTCAGTGCTAAGACAAGCGCCCACCCGAGGCAAACCCAACTCTTTCCTGGCTATTTTGTTCTGTCGAGGGTTAAAGACTTGCCGGCAAAGGGACCATTAAATTAACTGAGACCTAGGGGCCACCCACAGCAAACGTGCCGATTACTGGTGCACGTTCCACCAGCCGGGTGCGTCTTGACTTGGCACTGCAGGGAGGTTAAAATGAAGAGATCATGTTTGTTTAGCTACCCTCTCCTCCCAAGGGTTTTTTTTTTTTCTTGCAGAGACTTTCTGAAGTCTTCTCTACATTTAAACCATTTGCCCAAAAAAGTTGGCTCCTTTCTCTTGCCCTCGGAGTAAGACTTGGAAGGGCTTTCTTGTACCGGCTCCCCTCCCCCGCTAATTTAGAATGGGGGTGGGGGGAGGGGGTTGCTCAGACATCTGCTCTAGAGACCAAGTCCTTTATTTCCTCTCGGCCCAGATCGGCAAAAGAGCACTTGGTCTCCTTGGGCTGCCCAGAGCCCCAGGCCCATGCTGTGGGTCGGGCAGAGGATGGTGAAGTACGTCCAGTCCCTGGCTCTGCCCAGGCTGAGTTGGTCTGGTCGGGTTTGACCCCTGGTCTGCACCCTGCTCCCGGCTCCTTCTCATCGGTAGCTTCCCAGAGAGGCATCTGCAGGAAGGGTTCAGCCAGTTGTTCTTTGCCAGATCCTTTTGCTGGAAAGGCCAGTCAGCAGGTTAGCGTGTTCCCCTGGGGAAACCCCAGGACCTGCGCTGGGGCTTGGGGGTGCAGGGATGGAAGAGGGACCCAGGAAAATGGCTCCTCAGAGACCAGCCTCCTGGAGTGTGACCCCCACCAGCGTAAAATCGAGAAGGAGGTGTCGGCTTCCGCGTCCTGTTGGGACTTGTTTGTTCAGGACTGAGTTAGGACCTTTCATGAGGGGTACTGGCCAGGGCAGATCCCCAGAGCCGCTCTTTGGGCGGCTTCTGAGGTCTACAGGCTGCAAAAGAAGGAAGCCAGGCCCCTGGCTTTGGCCTGTGGTTCAGGGTTTGAGTTCTCATTCCTGTGAGGTCTCTTTCTCTCTTTTAAAGTTGAGATTACCATGAAAAAACCCATTTTTGAAAGGAAAGAAAATCAGGCATGATGCCAGGAGCCTCAGATCACAGATATCCCCCCTCTGTAAATTCCCTGCAGCCTGTGCCCACAGGCAGAAGTATTTATAGTTGCAGTGAGAGAATGTGGATTATTTTCTGATTTAAAAAATGCTTATGTCCCCCCACCCCAATATTAACACTTTGTGGAATGTATATATATCGAAAGGATCAAGAAGACACTGTTCGAATAATCTGTTGCCATTAGCCATGCTAATAATTGTCGCAGGTGTCGGTGGAGCATCTGCTGTGTCCTTGTTAGCTCTTGCAGTCCTCAGAGCATTTCTTCAAGGTGTAGATATTATGCTCAGACCTGGGTTTTGGAGAAGGGAACTGAAGCGTAGAGGCAAAGTATCATATCCAGACTGACACATCTAATTGGTGGCAAAAGAGAAATTTGGAGCCAGGTCCATCTCTTCAGAGTTCGGGATTTGCAGGAGTAAAATGGCTGAGCCTGGAGGTGGCAGGGAGAGGGCTGGTCAGTAATGGCCACAGGCCGTGCCCAGTGACGGGCCGCTGAAGTCCTGACAGAGCCCTGCAGTGGCCAGGCGTTTCCTCCTGAACCCCGTGGGTTGCTTTCCTTGCCCAGTAAGTCTGTGCTTCGGGAGCGGCCGGCTGCGGCCGCCCGGCTGATTTACTGCAGAGGGTGTCCTGAGGAAGTGCCGCCTGGTGGCTCTGTTTGTTCTGGCTGGGACCCAGAGAGGGTGATGGGAGGAAGAGAGGGTTTCCAAGTGAGCGCCTATGCGGGGACCTCCTCTGTAGCCACGTCGGGGAGGCCCTTAGACCGGGCCTCAGGAGAGCCTGGGCCCTCGCAGGACGCCTGGCCAGGCAGCGGCCCCGCGTGCTTCCACTGGGCCTCCTGGGCCCGGGCCCCAATCCTGCAGAAAAGAGAAGACCAAGTCCTTTGAGCGAGTTCAGGAGGGAGGTGCAGACAGACAGCGGGCAGTCCTTGGTTTGGAATGGTGGGTGGGCTCAGCAACAGAGCGGGGAACTGAAGGAGATAAAAGGGACCAGGGGATTTTCTAAGCATGAGAAAAGCAGCAGGCAAATCCCAGTTGAGGCCATTCTACAGAAACCTGAGCAGTGCTCCCCAAAATGTGGTAGGGGAGGCACCGGCTGCTTTCTCTCCAGCCCGCTGGTGCTGGGCTCAGAAAGCACATGAGAGATGTGGGGGAATGGGAAAGTCGGGGTGCGGGGGGTGCACAGCGCTGTTTGAAGAGGCCGTTGTGAGCCCAGTGATCAGATTGGCTAAATTTTCTTTTTTCAAGAGCAAAACACAGATTTTTAGGTGAAAACTCATTTTGAAATGTAGGCAGCAGCTAATTCAAAATCTACTAAGCTACTAGGTAGGCCACGAAGCAAGCCAGGACACTAGGGGTGAGGCCACTGGCTTTTGACCTCTGCTTCCTTGGAAGACACACTGTCCTTTGCTCCTTTGCCACAGTAACTACTTAGATGGTGGGCATAACTTACTGCAGCGATTCTTGATTGTTGGCTCTTAATTCTGATTAAGTTGACAGGTGTCAATCGAGAGCCTGCTTGGGGCTGAGCCCTGGAGGATGGAGACAAGGATGACGTGGCCTTTGAGGGTCTCCCAGGGAATGGGGAGGCAGGTGCACATTTTCACTGCAAGAGAGGTGTGGAGCTGGGGGTACCCAGGGTGCTTGGGGAGCCCTGAGGGGACAGAGCTTGGATCTAACACAGGACCCTCAGCCTGTGCTTCCTGGGGACCCCCACCCACCCACCTGAATGCCTTGCTCTCTGTTGTTCATGAACTTGGCAGAGGAGACTGCACAGGCCCCTGGAGCCGTGTAATGTCAGTGGCATAACGAGTGTGGTGCCGAGCCAGGCTGCCCAGGCTAGAGGCCGGCTCCCCCACTTATAGCTGTGTGATCTCACCTGTAAAATGGGGGTGATGATCAGACCTGCCTTGAGGGGTTGGTGTATGGATCAGAACAGTCCAAACCCATGGAAGGTGTAGAGCAGGTAGTGAGCGCTCATAAACGTTTGCTGTTATGCTGCTACCGAGGAGTACGAGCAGCGGCAGGAGAGGCTGGCGTGGAGGCTGGGAGCAGGCTGTGCAGGGGGCACAGGGAAACGGAGGTGGTGGGAAAGCCGCACAAGCCGACGTGGTAAACAGGCCCCTAGAAGGATCTCACCCACAGAGGACTTTTCTCCAGCCTCCCGGGAAGCTGGGAACCTCGTTCTGCCTAATAACCTTGAGCTTGAAAGCATCTCCACTGTTACTGGAGCATGTAGGTTGTTGCTGGAGGGCTGCGACTTTGTACCTGTCCACTGCATGCCTTTAGACAAATCCCTTCCCCTCTCTGGACCTTGGCTTCCCCACCTGAGGGTCCTGGGCTTGCTAATCTGCCAGGGTGTCCTCACATACTAGTGCACTTGAATTTTGCAGCAGCTGGCCGGTAGAGTGTCGTTCACCAAGTAGGCCCATCAGAGAGAGGGAAAAGAGTGACATTTAGGGAGAAGGGCTCCCTCCCTTTTCTCTTGGGTCCCCCAGACCTGGAGAAAAGACCCCGTGAGAACCCTTCTTCTCACACCACCATTGTGCATTCTCTGTGCCACCTCTCCAGCTTATTGGCATGGGTCAAGGCAGAGAACTTGGAGGTGGGAGCGCATGGGCCCCGTTCAGTACTTCCTGATCACTTTCCGATCACTTTTCCAAGTATTTCTCCCTTTCCTCCCAATTATGACACCCTGAAGATGGTTCTTTTTTTTTTTTCAAAGCGGGAAGCTTCTACAGGGTCATGAGCCAAATGGAAAGAACCATGGTGTGCTTGCTGCTGGCAGGAGAATTCAGTTCCGCCCATGAGAGGCTAAGGAAGAGGGTAACAACAAACAGCAACATGCTGTTGTTTGTTTCCTTGGTTAATTTCTTCCTTGATCTGGCTTAGAATTCACATTGCAGTTAGTGAATGAGAATGCACTTTTTGACGGGGACGCGAGCCTCACTGGTACAGCTAGGCTCCCAGTTGCTGTGACCATCTGGAAAAGGGAAATGTGTCTTGTCTGTTTGCTTACCTTTGACCTGTCTAAACAAGGAGATGAGAATTGTTTCTGATTGGCTTTGCCCACCGAAGCCACCCAGGTCTTGCTGACTTAAAATCAAATTCCCTGATACCCCTGCTTTGGTCCTTTCTTGCTTCCTTGGGGCTGTGTCTGATATTAGCTTCTGGCTTTCTCTTGGCCTCTGAAGCAGCTGATACTTTTGTCCGTGCAGTCATAGATGTTTGTTTACTAGCCACCTACAGTGTGATGGGGCAGGGGGTGTCCTCACACTGCAATGATAGCCTGTGTGTCGGTCACCCTTTCTTCTTCCCTTTTGACTCAAACCCCTGGCGTCTTTGGTCATTTCCAGAATTGTACTTAGTAAAACTGTAAGGCCAAGTCTTGCAGACCTGATTATTACAAAAAGCTCTAGTTTGTTCATTGCTTTTTCACGGTTAATATAATCTAGATTGCATCATCTTGGGCAACAATCACAAGACTTTTTGTTCATTATTATTTTCAGAATTACGTTCTATACTAAGTTCAAATAATGCTTAAAAATCAGATTTCTCTGGGTGAACCTAAGAAGTAAAACTATGGGTTCAGATTAATTTATCACAGAAGATGCTAGCAGTTGTGTTTTAAAAAAACATAGGGGACAGGAAGGGATCTGAGATTCTTTGGCCAAATGCCGGGACATGCTATATACTGCAGCTCACCTTGGAGAGTTACTCTGCCTGTGAGCATGTTAAAGGCTCTGAGAAGTCCTACGGTAAGGAAACCCATTTGACTTTGACTCAGCATTTTCCAAATGCTTATTGGCTTGTGGAATTAATATTCCTCAGAACCATGTTCCACAAAACACCCTGGAAACACTTGTGGAAATTACTTGTTTCAGCTGAAAACTACTCATGGCCATTGTAGGTGGTCAGCAAGAGAATCTATTATTTGCAAACGCAGAGTTTTGTTTGGATGGACTTGTTGGCCCCAAATTAGGGAAATGTCATTCTGCTCCAGGGAAGGAGTTTGCTATTGAGTGAAACCTCATCAATCATTGCAAGCACTTGGGAGATCCAGGCTCTCAGGAACGGAAAGGCAGAGGGCAGGAGGGAGGTGGAAGGGTGGGTGCTCGGATTGCCACCCTCTCCAGTGACTCACAATCCAGGGCACCATTTAAGCCATTGGGTTCCCTCTTGACTTAGAATATTTAAACCACCTGTGTACTCAGACAGTCAACAAGGAGTGTTGACCTATCATGTGGGCTTCAGTGACAGCCCTGGTGTATAAAGGACATTTTGGAAAAGCGTTTGATTGAACAAAGCATACAATTTTTTTTTTTTTTTTAAGAAAGAAAGATGCATAGATATTCAGATATAGAGACAAAAGATAATGTTATCTCTAGATGGTGGGATTATGGGCAGTTTCTATTTTCTTTCTAATTCTTTTCTATTAGTTGCCCAATTTTCTACTGTGAACATGTATTCCCTTTGGGAAAAGATACACACACACTTATGTGGATGTATGCAAACACAAAACAGTCACATAACCCTTACTGAAATGATATAATATGTAAATAAAGATAAATATAAGTTACTGGGGTTTTGTGTTAAATTTTTGGTTTCTAGTACTGCTTTCAAAGTCTGTCATTTCTTAATTTTTCCAGATGGACAGCAGATTTGGGAGATGGAAGCCACAGTGGATAAAGACAAGAGTCAGCCTGTAAGCAGCCAGACAAACGCTGGACATTTATGAACACCCTTGCCTGTTTTTCCTCCTTTCTTCCTCTCTCGTGCTCTCTTTTCTTCTTTTTCTCTTTCATTCATCAAAGTCACAGGCACATTATTTTGGACTTAATAAGCACTCAATAAATATATATTGAATTAAGGACTGAGCAAACCATTTACTGAGCACCAGGCTTTCTGATTTGTAACTGTGACATTTTAATATACTTTGATAGAGTAAGTGGCAATTCTTTCCTTGCTGCAACTGAAAAGCTCAATTCTCCTTACATAGAATTTCACCTGTAAACATTGTGGACTCCCCTGTCAAGGCTCCTTCTAGATGGGCTGGCTAAAGATGCTTAGGGCATTGGGTAAGAATTTAGACCTTATTGCTTTGAAGTTAATGACAGCTCCTTCCTTCCAGAACATGCTATTTGTTGAGATCCCGGAGTATCGAAACAAGCACATCCGTGCTTCCGTGAAGGTTAACTTCTATGTCATCAATGGGAAAAGGAAACGAAGCCAGCCTCAGCACTTTACCTACCACCCAGGTAAGGAGTTCTCGCTGAAGACCCCTTTGGTATCAGGAGGCAGCTTGGGCCTGGGGTGATGTCAGGATACCTGAGGTCTGATCTCAGCTGGGTGACCTTGGGGAGGTGACTCAACCTTTCTGAGTCTCAATTTCCTCATCTGTCAAATGGGGTTACTGATGGCACCTTCCTTCTCACAGTTAGGGAAATGAAATGCATAGAAAGTGCTTAGCACAGTGCCCAGGAGGTGGTAAGCTGATGTCAAAAATATTAGCTATTATTGTTAATAAACTTTTCCTTTGGGGGAGGAAGGGGAGCTAGATATATGGAGACTGTTAAACAGAAGATTGCTAAGCTGGTGGGTCTTGTTTCTGTCTTAGGTTTGATTGGGCTGGGGTGGGAGGTGATTATGTCATAAAACCTGCAGAACCTTTAGTTGGCCATACAGTGGGTAGTTACCTGTGACCAAATGGAGTTCTTGGGTGGGTACCAGCCCGGAGGTCTCATTCCCACAAAGTACCACATTCCCAAGAAGGGTGATGGGTACCGTTTTTCATTCATCCTTTTGTCTAGAAAAATATGTGAGTGCCAGGCACCGTTCTTGGCCTGGAGACATAGCAGTGAACAAAACAGATAAAAATCCCTGCCCATATGGAGCTGACACTCTAATGGAGGGGATTCAGGTCATAGATAAAGTGACCGTATTGCTATGTCCAGTGATGATAAGGGCTGCAGAAAAGGAACTGCCGGGGGGTGGGTGTACAATATTAAATAAAAATCCTCTGAGCTCTCCCTTTGGGAAAATTGGCTACAGAGTTCCCAAGGCTGACTGAGCCAGACCTACCAGCACCTTTCCAGGAGTGGAAACCTGTAATTCGAGAGGAGACATGGAGGGTGTAATTGTCCTAAGACAGTTTCACACGGGAGCCTCTGGGATGCCAGAAGCATTAAAGCAAAGGGAGGTCCTGGGCCGCCCCGCCCTTTTGGGCTTGGCTTTTGGTTAAGAGCTTTGAGGGTGTCCATAGGTTTGTGCTGGCGCCTGCTCCCACCTTCCCAGGACTGACGAGACACGCCTGCCAGGGGCAGGGCTCAGATCACTGAGGTCTGATGGAACCTGCAACTGTGGGAGAAAGTAGCTGGGAGGGCTCTAGACCGCAGGCTCGATGGACATTTTTAAGGTAGAGTTTCTCAATTATGTTTTATGGTTTTGCCTACTTTCATTTGTGGTGATGAGGCCTCCTGGGCCCAGCCCTGGCGCTCATCGCCGGCTCCTGGCCTGCGTGAGGACCCAGTTCTCCAGCTGGGCAAGGGGTAGACGTGATGGTCTTTGAGTGGCTTCCTGAGAAACTGTCCTGTGGGTTGGAGTCAGATCAGCATTTTTGCTTTCAACGCCGATCGTCCTTGCCTCCTCCAACCCCCCAACACTTGGGAGCCCCCCTGCTCAGTTGCAGATCTATCATTTAGGCCAATGAAAAGAAGATTAATTTCTCAACCTCTGGAGCTGCTAATCCTCTCCTTAAGGACGTTGGAGAAGTACGAAGTCTGGTGGTCTGGGCAGGGAGAGAGGAAACCTGACAACAGCACTTGTAGGGGTAAAAAGAGTAGTGAAAGGAAAATCACAGTAACTGCAGCTACAGCAAGCGCTGAGCAGTTACTGTCTGCCTGTCGCCGTGCTCTGCACATGCATCTCTCGTGGGCCTCCCACCAACCCCACGGGTGGGTCCGATCCTTACCACCAGGTCAAAGAAGGGAACCGGAGGCCGCAGCCAGCACCTCTCATCCCCCCAGAGTACTGCAGACCCAAAGAGGGCGCCAGTCACCATTTGCTCCCTCCCTCCCTCCCTCCTCCCCCCTCCCCCTTCCCTCCCCTTTCTCATCCCTTCCTCTTCCCCTTCCCCCTTCCCTCCTCCCCCCTCTTTTCTTTCTTTCCTTTCTTCCCTCCCTCCCTCCTTCCCTCCCCCTCCTCATCCTTTCCTTTCCCCCCTTCCCCCTCCCCCCTCCCTCCTTTCTTTCCTTCCCTCCCTCCCTCCCTTCCGTGCTGTTCTGGCCCCAGGAAGGCAGCACTGAACAAAATAAACAAAACCTCCTGCCTTGGGGGAGCTGATATTCTTGTAGAGGTGGCTTACAGATGATAAATAAACACACACAATTTATGTAATATATTAGATGATGATACGTGTTATAAAGGAAGCAAGTAGGGAAAGGGGTCAGGACCTGTCAGGGTAGGGGTGTGTGTGTGTTGGTGAAAGAAAGATGTATGTTAAATTAAAAATTCTCCTCTGAACTCTCACCTTGGGGAAATAGGCTGCAGATGTCCCAAGGCTGAGCCCAGACCTATCAGCCACCTTTCCAGGCGCGGGAACCTATAGTTCAAGAGCAGGGTGAGATTGCCGACCTAAGACAGTGGCACAGGGAGCCTCCGCCCAAGGCTAGTAAGTGACAGAGCCCCACTGCTTGATCCCAGACTCTTGGACTCCAGTGTCCACGTTCCCGGCTGCCGGCCGCTCCTCCTGCTCGCACAGCCACGCTCACGGCCACGGCACGCCGTGTGCTTTTTCCCTTCTCTCAGTCCCAGCCATCAAGACGGAGCCCACCGACGAGTATGACCCCTCCTTGATCTGCAGCCCCACCCACGGAGGCCTGGGGAGCCAGCCTTACTATCCGCAGCACCCGATGGTGGCCGAGGCCCCCTCCTGCCTCGTGCCCACCATGGCTCCCTGCCAGCAGTTCCGCTCAGGGCTCTCATCCCCTGACGCCCGCTACCAGCAACAGAACCCAGCGGCCGTCCTCTACCAGCGAAGCAAGAGCCTGAGCCCTGGCCTCCTGGGCTACCAGCAGCCGGCCCTCATGGCCGCACCCCTGGCCCTCGCGGATGCCCACCGCTCCGTGCTGGTGCACGCTGGCTCCCAGGGCCAGAGCTCGGCCCTGCTCCACCCCTCTCCGGCCAACCAGCAGGCCTCACCAGTCATCCACTACTCGCCCACCAACCAGCAGCTGCGCTGTGGAAGCCACCAGGAATTCCAGCACATCATGTGCTGCGAGAATTTTGCACCCGGCACTGCCAGGCCCGGCCCGCCTCCGGTCAGCCAAGGTCAGAGATTAAGCCCGAGTTCTTACCCCACGGTCATTCAGCAGCAGAGTGCCACAAGCCAAAGAGCCACCAAAAACGGACCCCCGGTCAGTGACCAAAAGGAAGTATTACCTGCGGGAGTGACAATTAAACAGGAGCAGAATCTGGACCAGACCTACTTGGATGATGGTAAGATGCTCATTTTTCTCACTGCCCTTCGGGGTGGTGCCCCCGGGAAGTGCCCCGAGGGGCCGGGGTCCAGTCCCTGATGCTGTTGGACCGTAGCTTACCCGCCTTTAATTTTAGGGGGTTCAAAAGATGACCTTTAAGGCCTCACCAGCTCTGTGCAAGAACCTTTTCCCAGCAGGGCTTTTTGGGGTGGGTGGTAATGGTTTGTGATGCCTCCCCCACCCCAAGAGCAAAAACAATTCCCTGGGGTCATGAACTGGGTTAGTTTAACTGCTGCCACTCTCTTCCCAATTGCCAAATTTAGAGGGAGGATAGGAAAACAGAAAGGAAGGAAAGCCAACCCCCTTTTATCCCTGTAAAGAAAAATCCCACTTTATAGCCCTCTTTTGTGTATTTTGAGGGGGTGGGGGGGTGGGAAGGGAAGAAGAAAGCTCCTTGAAAAGTGGCTTTATCAGAATGTAGCATGAATGGGGGGCGGGCGGGGGAACAGAGCAGTGCATTGATGGCGGGAAGCAGTGGGCTTCCGGTGCCGTGAGCCCTGCTGACCTGACGGGGCAGCCGGGCCGAGGAAGGGCACAGAGGAGGCTTTGTGCGGGCCCATAGGTGCCCCAGGGTGTGGCAGAGGTGCGCGGAGGGGCAGTCTCGTTGGAGCAGCCGTGTCTGTGGCACTGGCCTGGCCATCTCGGGGAGGAAGTGCCAGGTGTATTGGTAGGACTCACCTGGGATAGACAAGGTGCCGGGGGGTGGGGCAGGAGGGCAGCCTTGCTATAGGTGCTCCAGAAAAAAGAAGACAGGCCGTGGAGTTTCTTAGGAGGAGGGCGAAAACCTATACTGCTGGCTGCCATCCATAGCCCCAGCTTCATGTCTTACAGGCAGTAGCATCTGATATACCCTGAAACCTCAATTATTTAGGAAAATTAACTCTCAGGAACCCAGCCAAGGAGTGGGAGGGAAGGCAAAGAGCTGCAAGATAGCCACAATAGTTATCATAGGCACAGGTACAAAAAGTTAGCTCTCACACACTTGAGTCACAAGAGAGTCCCTTGGTGCTCACTCAGAGACTGATGAATTTTATTTTATGTAAAGTTTTGATGAGCCATGTTATGTGGGGGTTCTGAGACTTCTAGAAGGTTCCACATTCTCTCTATAGTAAAACAACCCAACAAAAATCCCCCCCCCAACACATCAAGCATGGCTCTGTGGGGCCATTTGGGGTGGGGTCAGACTGCGCCCTGGACCCTGTAAGCCCCCATCTCAAGGTATTGCTCTGTTAACAATTGATCAGTCTTATCTTGAATAATCAAGCCCAGGGTGAGTTAGGGTCCCTGGGCTGCATTTTGAAAGGGGGACCAGTGTACAATTCATCCTTGAACAATTTACATCCAAAATAGTTAAAATGAAGGTTGGGTGCTTATTGGAAAGGGGGTTTATGTCGAGAATTCAGTGAATGCAGAATGTCTAAAGGGGGTAAGTGACATGTGACTGTAACCAGACTCTGCGCGAGCGCTTGGGGCATTGCATCACGGATGAGACGCTTCATAAATCATTGAGTGCCTGGGCAGAGGCAGGGCACTTTCCCCAGCTGACCCTGTGCCCGGTGTTGCTTTGGTCCTGAGAACAAGCCACAAATCCCTCCCACCCACCTGCCATCCCACGGTAAAGATGAGGGGTGAGCACTTCAGGTAGGGGGTGGGAGTTAGTACAGCCGCGGGCTCTCTGTGACAGAGGAGACCAGTGTCCAAGCAGGCCTGAGGTTGTCGTGAGTGACCTTCGAGTGCCCATTGTCACCTTGGACCCACAGAGGCACTGGGTGTTTTGTGGAGTCCCTTTCAGCCCTCCTAGGGCATCTTTGAATGCAGGCTGGCTTCAAATTTTGGTGAGAATGAGCTTCCGGTGGGCCAGAAACATGAGTGCTCTCTGTCGATGCCTCAGAGATCTGAACATGGTGAAATCACTTTTGTTGTAGGAGCCTTTTCTTAAATATATTCTGCACAACCCCAGTTCCATGGGATTTTAATAGATACCCTCTGAAGTGAGGGTTCCATGGCTCGAAAAGGTGAAAAATTTCTGGATTCAACCAAGCTTTTAAAAAAATAGTTTAGTGCGTGACTTCTCAGAGCCTTTACTGTGCTTGGGGACATTATACATCTCTAAAATTAGGGTGTGTGGCACATCCCAAACTTACAAGGGAGTGCATTGAAAACTCCAGGGGGGCACAGTTCACACTGTCTTCTATTGTGTTCTATGCGAATAGAGCCCCTGGGGCTGTCAGCAGGGCCGGCCTGGAAGGTCCCTCCCCTAAAACATCTGGGAGATTGAACAGAGAGGAAGCTCAGAGCTCCCAAGCTGGGCCCTGCCCCATCCCATAGGCCATCTTCAGGCTTCTAAATTCTTGGCCTTCATGTCCCTGGGGCTGGAGCATGACAGGGCAGTAGAATGATTTCTACCTCCGTGACCGCAAAAGATAGCCACACGGTGGCTGGTCAGATGCTCGGTTCTTGCCTGGAATTCTCCCCAAGGCTCTGTCCTACCAGGCTCTCTTATGGGGAGGTCCCCACGTGGCCTGATAGGCCCAAGTATGCTCCAGACTGCACCCACTGCTTGTAGCCCCTGGGAAGATGCCGGCACAGTTTGGGCTCCCAATTGCTGCGATCTTCAGATATTCCTAACAGAGGTCTTCAGGCCTACGTGTCCATAGATGTTTCTAGACGTTCTGTCATTGACGCCATGTGTGTGGATTCAGTCTTCTTGGTTTGTTGTTTTGTCTTTTATTTCTGGTAGGTAAACTGAAAATCCCCTGGGTCATTTCTCTTATGTCTGGTTTGGAGACATCCTAGGTTTTAAAGATCCTTTTCTGTTCCTTTCATTTATTACTCAAAGCAGCTTCTCCCACAAAACACACATTTGGCTGCACAAAGCAGAGGCCCAGACTCCAGCAGAACGTGCTTCCATTGTACGTGTATTTCCGATTTGCCATTTACTTGCCTTGGGATTTTGGCAAAGTAGGTGATCCTTGAAAACTGTGTGAGAGCTTGGCTTGTGTGTTTCAAGGGTCAAGGGGAAGTCCTGCGGCGGGAAGAGGGAGGGGGCACCAGTGGCCGTGGCCTCTGCTCTCCTGCACAGACCACCCCTGACCTGCACCATCCACTGCGATCCACGGGAGCCCCTGTATTTGGAATCTTCTCCTGAACCTTTGCCAGCGATGGGAGTGTCTTGTCTGGGCATCCTTCCCAGCTCCACTTGTGGCTTCTGCGTTCACCCTTCCTCTTCCCAAGCGGCCTCCCAGCACACAGACGCTGTCTGCCTTGGCCCCATTCTTTCTTGGAACTCCAGAAAGCTGCTGCTACTTTCTCTGCTCCCGGGACTTGAGACGTTTTCAGAAAGTCTCCTTTTGAAATAGCAAAATATGTGCTATTCCAGGGGGAAATGTACCCCCTCCTTATGCTCTTCCATCTACCCCAACTCAGACCCTTTGCCCCGTTCTTCTGAAATGCAGCATTTGCACACAGACTCACGTGTTTTCTCTCTGCTCCTTTATTCCTGCTCTGTAACTAGTGCCTTGTTCTAAGGGCCCAGGTTTTACCTGGGAGACACCGGCAGCTCCAAGAGGTAGCCGTGATCCTTCTCCCTCCACTCCTCTTTTCCCACCCCTACGAGTATTTGCTGGCTGTCTGTTTTGTGCCAGGCACCGTTCTGGGCCTTAGGTATGAACTAGGGAACAGATCAAAGTCTTTGCTCTCATGGAGTATTTTTTAGAAAAGGAGATAATAAATAAGGAAAAGAATTTCAGAGCTCTGTTATAAGGCCAGGAGCTCAGATCGGGATGGCATCTACTCCAACAGGGGAGAGAAAGGCCTGTCTGAAGAGGTGGCATTCGGTGAGGAGCCAGCCCTGGGAAGCTGGGAGGGACGGTGTCTCGGGTGGGGAAGGCCAAGAGGTCAGAGGAGTGGGCAAGGGACTGGATTTTATCTGAAGTGTGGCCTTCAGCTAAAGGCAGCCGCTGGGTTTTCAGCATCAGTGCAGCGCGGTTTGATTTGCCTTTTGAAAAGATCACTCTGCCTGCCATTTGGAAAATGGGGTATAGGGAGGTAAGAATTGGGAGCAGAGAGACTAGTGAATGTGAAGTTTTTAGGAAAAAAAAATTTTACTTTAATTGAGACAAAGCCGGTTATGAAGGACGTTTCCATGGCAGGAACGTGGCAGGAAGCAGTGCGTTTTACGGAAGGGGGTGCCTTCGGAGTCCTCTTGTTAGTGCTTTCATTTAGGATGCTACTGGAACGTCCCAAAGTTGCTTAGTACACACGTGGTTCCGAACCACTTCCACTGCGTGAAAGAGAGGGCGGCCGCCTCCGAGGGGCCTTCACTGGGCAGTGGGGTACTGCTCAAGGCATAGGCAGGTGAGAGAGGCATGGGGGCAGGTGGGCCTCAGTCGTGACTTGTTCTCAGAGCCGCAGCTGAACTGGAGCTTCCAGGTCCTCACGTGGCCGTGGTCTCACCACCAAGTCCCCCCAAGGCTTTCGAGTGCAGTCCCAGGCTCGGCCACAGGTGAGAGGACAGAGGGGCAGGGATGGGCCCTGGGACTGAAACGAGGTCCTCGGCCCCGTCCTGTTGACGAGGGAGAAAGGATGTGGCTCAGTGATGGCCGGGGCCTTTGCCAGTGGCTTGTGAGGATGGCAGATGGGTGTGCGTGTGCGCGTGTGCGAGGGAGCGGGAGAAGGGAGAGAGAGGGTTTACACGTGGAGGGAGTCACAAGCCAGTCAGTTTCATTTCTAAATGTGCTTTTACTCTCTTCTTCATATGTAGTTAGAACTTATTTATTGAAACATATTAATTTAATGAATTTGAGTATTTCTGCATATATTCAAATACCAAAATATACGCACATGCAGAAATCAGTAGCATATTCTGTCGATTTTGTGTGATGATCATCCAGCATCTTGACAGCACCCCAGAATCCTGCCTCCATGTGCCCCTTCCACCCCTTCCTCAAAGGTGGCCACTCTCCTGCCCTCTAACCCCAGAGATTCATTTTGTCTTTTTTTGTACAAACAAAAGTCATACAGTAGTGCTCTTTTGTGTCTGGCTTCTTTCTTTCAACAACAGGATTGCGAGACTTGTCCCTGTTGTTGGGTGTAGTTGAGGTTCATTTGTTTTCATTGTTGTGGAATATTCCATTAAGGGATTATCCTGCAATCTCTGCAGGTTCGTGTTGATGGACATTTGGGTTGTTCCCAGTTCGAGGCTATGATGACTAAAACTTCCATGTGTGCCCTTGCACTCTCCCTTTGGAGCCCACCCGTGTGCATTTCTGTCGAGCATTCTGCCAGGAGAGGAGCGCTGGGTCCCGAGATAGGTTTGTTCTGCTTTAGCAGACACTGCCACGTGGTTTCCCAAGGGCTTGTACCAGTTTATACCCCCACAGCTGTGCACTGGGGCCACAGGAAGTCGTTGCAATGCTACTTAAGGTAACCCTAAATTTATAGTTCTTTTCCGGCTTCCGAACCTGGCCCCTGACCTCAAGTCAGATGAGAGCGTCAGACTTCCAGGGTGCGGCCAGCAGCCCCCGGGGGAGCCAGCCATTCGGTGTCACCAGACTCGGGTTTCAACCCCTGCTCAGCCTCTCGCCTGGGCCAGTGTCTTCACCTCTCTGGGCCTCCGTTTTCTCACTCCTGAAAACTGTGCCTCATACTCGGATACTCACAAACTGCCAAAGACGCCTTGAGGTCTGAACGTGACGTTTCCAGCACACACGTATGGTTCATAATAGACGTCCATCAAGTACTATTTACTCCATCAGCTACAACCGTCATGCTGATGATGGGTATGGTGCCTTCTATAGATTTTCCTTTATTTCAGCAGCTTAAACACTTTGGCCTTTTAGGGAAAAGCCCCAGAGGAAAATCTGGTCTCACAGGAAGTAGTTTTCGGGCAGAAAGCAGCAGTGGAGATGTTATCTCACTCAGGGCAAAAGCAGAGCCCAGTTTCACTTCCCACCCAGCAAAGGGCCACCACAGGGTTAAAGTGGAGCCCTGTGGGATGCACACAGGACAGGCTGCAGCGAGCCAGCGCTCTCTGGGCCCCTGGAGGGCCATGCTGGAGCACGCCACCTCCACATGGACGCTCAGACCGCCAGGAGGCGTGGGGCCAAAGGCAGAGCCCGGCTGCCAGGCACGTGTGTGAGGCACTGGCCTGCCCAGCACTGTTTCCTTCCTCTGCTTGGTCTCGTGCTCTCCATCTTCTCCTTGCCTTGTTCCCAACTCTTAGCTTTCACTCGTTGTGTCTCCATAAGGCAGAAGAAGACTCTAGCTTTGAGTGCAGGCTCCATCACTTACTGTGTGACCTTGGACAGTTTTCTAGCCTCCCCATGCCTCAGTTTCCCCATCTGTGAAATGAAGACAATCATAGTTCCTCCCTCACAGGGCTGTGGTGAGAATGATACGAGTTAATACACCTAAGATGCTTGAAACAGTGCTCGGCACAAAGTCGTCCTCCATAAATATTTGGTGTCCTTTTCATTTGTTTATGAGTGTAATTGACTTCTTGTAGGATGTAGCATGGTTCACATTTTTAAACCATATTTGTAGATGAGTTAAAAATGTGACTGGGAAGCGGCTGTGGCTCAATCAGTAGGGCTCCCGTTTACCATATGGGAGGCCCCGGGTTCGGTTCCCGGGGCCTCCTGGTGAGGGCAAGCCCGCCTGCACGGCGTGGTTAGCTGACCCAGCGAGCACAAGCAGCAAGGGGGGGATAAATGAATAAATAAATAAAATCTTTAAAAAAAAAAAAAATGTGACTTTCGAGGCTTTGGAGATGGAGACCACTCACTGGCTCGTCGCCTGTCTTTTCCACATGGCTGTGGGGCAAGTTTCCTTCCCAAGCAGCCTTCCAAGGCCTCAGGATGTCTGTGCCAGGGGGATGGCGCCCTCGGCCCAGGGACCGCTGGGAAGTCCAGTTAGCACACGGCCCCTGCTGGGGGCCCCGGTGGGGCATGGGCCAATGGCGCAGGCTCTGCTGGCTGTGTAATTGGCAGAGAGGGGCGAGGGTGTCCTTTAAAAAGGCCCTTTACCCCGAAGCTGGCTGTGCCAGCGCGTGAGAAATGGCGAGGGAAGAATGAACAGAGAGACACCCTCTGCAAAGTGCAGGAAGGGGGGGACAGGAACCAAGGGACAAAAAAGCATTCTGGAACTGGCACCGCTTTGTTCAGCAGGTCATGGAGCTCTAACTGAGGCTGCTCAGTGCCCACGGCAAGCCTGTGACAAAGCACCTCCTGTTTGGTGAGGCGTGCAGAACCCGCTGAGATCCTGGCTGCTCTGAGAAGAGCCCAGGGCCTGGCTGCCATATTGACCCCGTGAGGTCTTGGGCTCCTGGGGACCGTGGTGCTGGCAGAGGGTGAAAATGCAGGGATCCTCTGTTCTGGTGAGAACCGAGCAACATGGTGCCTGGCTGAGAGGTCCAGAGGCTGTGGGCACCTGGAGAGCCCAATTCGGGCATCTGACTGTGGCACTGTGGTGGTGGGCCAGAAACCCCCCAGGCCAAGTCTAATTCACATACCTCTTTTAGCATGTACCAACAGAGCGCCAGGCCACTGCCAAGGGATTCTGCCAGCCTTCTTTTTAAAGATGATTTTTTAAGTATTTATTTTATATTTTATAGAGCCCGTATGTTTTCACATCTGAAAAAAACAAAGCAATATAAAAAGATAAAGAGCAAAATCTTGTTCCTATTTCTGACCAGCCTCTTACACTAGTTTCTCTCTCGTCTTCTACAGTGATATTTCTCAACCTGCTTTTCATTGTTGCCAGCCCCCTTATAAAACTTTTTTAGACAAATTTTCCCTAAACACACTGCCCCCATGCAGTGCTAATCCCACAGAAAGACTGCATATCTGTTTATGTAAGGTGAATCTTTGCAGGGCCACAAACCATTGTAATAGCTAAGACTTTTTCACTCTCCTCCGAGAACCAGTTCTCACTCCCCTGGATGTGATATCACCCCCCATTGAGAATATAACTTCTAGAGTCTCCTTATGTCATCATGAGCAGATCCAATGTATTTTCTTACTTTCACCCTTTCTTTGACAAAAGATAGCAAAATATACACACAGGTCCACATCTAAGTTTTTTCTCTCTTAAGATCTTGGAGATCTTCCCGTATCAGTACATACAGAGAATCCTTGCTCCGCTTTGACGGTGTTCTGTGGGATAGATGGGCCTTCTTTCATTTAACCAGTCCCCGTGGGTGGGACATGGCCTGTTCCCCATCTCCTGCTATTACAAACAGCACTGCACTGATTGCCTTGTGTACATGCCGTTGGGTGCCTGGGCATGGGTGGCAGGAGCTCACTTCCTGGGAATGGGTTGGAGGGTCCAGCCTCTGTTCCAGGCCTGGTGGGTACAGAATTTGTGCAGTTGGCCTGCCTGGCTTTCAATCTGGCTTCACCACTTCGCTAGTTTGTGCCTTGGGCAAGTCACTTGTGTTAAGAAAATACAACTAACTCTGAGGGTTATGGAAGAATTGAAATCCAGTCATCCTTGCAAAGCACTTTGACCAGTACTTGGCATGCATGGTAAACATTCAACTAGTTGTTTATATTCATCTCCTCCATCAACATCATCATCATCATCATTATCATCACCCACTACCTGAAATCTAGGGCTGTGCGGGTACTGAGGCAGAGAGCCAGGTTGGAAGGAGAGAAATGTAGCTGACTCTTAACCTATATTCTTTTCACCCTGCTAGGCTACCTTTTGTTAATTCAGTAAAAGATATTTTAGAGTATCATTAGAAAATTTCAAAGTCCGGAAAGCATGCTTGCCTAAAGGCAAATCCATAAAATTTGTTAGAGCTACTGTTTAGAGATCACTTAATAGAGTTTGTAGTGGGTCCATGACCTTCTCCCAGGAAAGTAAACATCATTTAGATGGCGTACTTAGGAGCATCTTTATTTTGCCCCCCTTGATGTTTTCCTCTGGAACCTCATAGCTCTGCCACTTAGCTGCACTTCATCCCAAATGATACGTACTTTGTAATGCCAGCTTAGTTAAGGGAGCCACTGTCCAGCTGACCCCAGACTCCAAAATACTCAACCACCTATCTGAAATTCTGCTAAGCAGATATTTCAAAGGGAATGCATGCTTGCATTTGGAGGGCAAAAGCTACAAAACCATAAGAAAGGCCATTCTCAGACTTGCTGTCCCTTCAGCCTGCATTCCAAAGCAGCATCTGACCCACAAAGAGCAGACAGCACCCAATAAAGGGACATCATCCGATGTCGTTAGGTAGACTTCCCCCAGGACCATTTGTGCTACATTTCATTTCCATCTCCAAATGAAGTAACAAGTTAATATCATTTTGAGGGAATAGGGCATTTGGCTGAGCAAGATTTATAGGTAGATCAGCACTCAAAAAAAATTTAAAGGCCTTTCTATATTTTCCTTCTTTGTAGAACATGGGGCTAAGATTCACTGCCCTGCCTTAGTGAGTTTGGTAGGCTGAGCCTGTTGGACACTGCTCATTGCAGGATGAAGTAGCAGCTCAGGGTGATGATTTTGAATATCACTATGTGCAGGTCTGTAGGTTGCATTTGGTCTCCTTCATTTACCCCAGGCCATAACCCACAGTAAACCAGAATTTTCATATTAAATAATACTTAACTTTCTCATATCAGTTCTAGCTATAGTTTGTTTTTCTCTTGAAAAGTAGATCTTGAAAACCAGTTAGTTATTTGAGGTTATAAATTAGGTGGGTGGAAGTTAATTACATCCTATTTTACATACTCTCAATTCCCTACCTTTTCTCCCATCACTAAGCCCCATTTGGATAAATGGCAAAGCTTTGTTTTCCCAGGAAAAAAACCCCAAAGCTTCTTTTTATGAAATAGCCCTGGTTTTACTCCCCTGCATAGACTTGAGGTTGGAGTGTATTTTATTGCCTTTGACTTTACTTCAGGACTTTCTTCTTGCCCTGGACCTCCTCAACTTGGAGCACTAATTTTCTTTTACTTTTCACCCTTTGGGGTAAAGGGGGCTCTGTTCTTGGGGACGATGAAACCACTTCTCCAGCTCTTCTCTACTGCATTTTGACAACTTTTTCATTTTCCTCTTGCTCCAGGGATTAGCCACGTTGATTCGTGCAGATACAGGCAGGGCTGGGGTCTGTTTTGCCCGTCCTGGGGGCCAAGGGTCTTTCTCTAGGCAAAGTCAAAGGCAAGCTGCGGCTGAGCTTGGGGAGGCATCTGCTCTGGTCCTCCGCAGCAGATCCTGCCTCCTTCAGGTTTGGGGACAACATCTGCTATCCCTTTAAGCCGCTCTGAAATCGGGCAGGACAGGTGAAGCAGAGGACAACCTGGTCGTGTTATGGTCAGCGTTGAGCAACCCGTCTTGATTTTACGACAGGGTCGTCGGTTGCAAGCAGGCTTAGACTTACGGTCCCAGGCTTTCTGCAGACCCAAAAATGGGCTTCACTGGTTAGTTCCACTGTCCCAGGAAAGCTGAAAGGACCACTCCCTGGTTGTTAATTTCCAAAATTCTGGACAAAGCAGAGGTTCCGTTTGTATAAGCTGACGATGTGGAGGATGCCTTTGAAATATCCTGCAGCCAGTTCTTACAGATTTCTGGAAGTTGGTGTTGTCTTTTGAATTCTGAGCTTTTATTGGATGCCTAAAAAAGAATTGACTCAAAGTTGATTAATGCCCCCTTCCCACTTCTTACAGATGGATCCATTTGTGGTCTGCGTCAGTGCTTGGAGCAGGGGTACCAACTGGTGTTCCACAGGTTGCATTGAGCCTGTAGATATTTTGTTTGGCTCACACAGTATTTAAAAAAGTATTTGGGTTAGATGCCAGCATTTAAAAACCGGGGCTTACATATAAAAAATACAAATTTCTGGCTTTTCTTGGAAAATCCGAGATTCCAGCCACCCTGGCCCCCACTCTGCATAACAGCTGCCTGGAGCTGAGGTCGAGGCTGGCTGTGAGTAGAGACTGCCTCCTTTAGACAGAGCACGTGCTTACCATTCTCCACAGTCCCCACCATTCCCTCTTGTCTCCTTTGACAGTGGGAGTGCCCGTTGTTGCTTACCATCAAGCTTGGTCTCTTGTCTCCCTCCTATTTGGCCAACCTCACTCCATCCAGGTACCTATCTGGACCCAATAGGTATTTGAATTTGTGATCTCTGACCTGGAAGTGCCACTCACATCATCACTGCCTTATCCAGTACCTGGCACGCAGCAAGGACTTTGGAAGTGCTAGCTCCATCTTTCTTCCTTCCCCCTCCGTGTACATGGGGGGTAAGATGTTTGAAACATTTTATGATTTAATATTTTGAATATATGCAAATATAGAATAGCACAATGTACACCCACGTACCTACCACCCAGGTTCAGCAGTTCTCAAATGAAGGCCAGTCTGGTTTCTTCTATACCTCCATCCTCTACCACCTCCATTCCATAGTAAGATTTTGAAGCAAATCCTAGGTATCACGTCATTTCATGCATTAATATTCATAATGTATCTCTAAACAAAAAGGTCTCTGAGAATACCCATAAAACCATTAGCACACATGAAAATTAGTAATAATTTCTTAATGTCATGAAATATCCAGTGCTTAAACCCCCAGTTGTCTCATAAGTGTTATAAACATTTTTTATGCTTTGTTTTGTTTTTATGATTTTCTGGTTTGTTTGACTCTGATTCAAGCCAGGCCCACACATTGCAAGTTAGATACCTTGTCTTTTAAGTCTGTCTTAATCTACACGTTCCTCCTAGGATTTAAATAATAAAGTCCCTTTTTGCTTATTATTCTTATTCTTATTGCTGCTATTATTTGCAGTTTATTTGTTGAAGAAACCAAGTTTCTTATCCTATAAAATTTCTCACAGTCTGAATTTTGCCAATTATATTCCCATGGTGAGGTTTAATAATTCCCCTGTCATCCCTATTTCCTATGAAATGGCATTTGGCTCTAGAGGACTTAATAGGATTAGGTTTGGTTTTCTTTTCTGTTTTGGCAAGACTGCTTCATAGGTGATGGCATGTCCTCTGTCAGGAGGAATGTGATACCAGGCTGCCTCTCTTTTGGTGATGTTAGTTACTGTTGATAATCAAAGCCTAACTAGTTCATCAGGGACTACAAAATGGTGATATTCAATCCTAATTCTATCATCCCTTCCTCTTCTGTTAGCTGGAAAACTTCTATAAAGGGAAACTTCCCTTCATCAACAATGGTATAATTCATATAGGAAAAGCAGGATGAATGCTTGATTCTTTCCATTTATGGACCAGTTTTCAAAATAATGAGTTAGTTCATTAGTATTTGCCAATAGTAATCAATTAGGTTTTTTGTTCATTTTATATTTTGTTGGTAGCATTATGAACTCATGGATTTAAACATATTTGATACATTTGGGGGTAAGATTTTAATGGGCCTTTGGGTAGTTTCTTTTGTCCTTCTCATCTGGTGGATCTAAATAATCTGACTTCCTCTCCTTTCTTTCTGTGGCTTAGAAATATGTTCAGTTATTCTGAGATTCAAGGAGAAAGGGACCTTACATGTTAACTAAGGGTTCAATCCCCTACAAATATGAAGGGACAAGCATAGAAGCTCTTTGGCTAAGATATTCCCTGCAGCATTGTGGGGCCTTTACGTGTGATTTCAGAACCGTTAGCCTTTGTAGGGCAGGGGACGGTTATGTATGGGTTAGCAGGGGCTGCTGTATGAGGGGCTGCTGTGATGGAAACCCAAAGTAAACGAGGCTTAAGTAAGTTGGATGATTTCTTTATCATGTCTCAGCAGAGGCATAGCATCCTGGGGCTGATATGTTGGCCCCATGGTCCAGGACTCAGACTCTGTTTTCTATCTTTACCATTCTTAGGGTTGTGCCCTTGTCTGCATTGTCCAAGAGGGTGCCTGGATGGGAGGAAAGGGCCTAGGAAAAGAGGAAGGAGGCCATGACCGTCCCCTCTAAGGGCATGTCCTGGAAATCGCATGCATTCCTTTAGCTGGTTCCTCACTGACCAGAGTTTGGTTATGTGGCTACACTGGGCTGCAAGGAAGGCTGGAAAGTGTAGTTTTTCTATTTCTATTGTCCAACCGTAGCTTGAGCTAAAAATCTGTTTCTATGTAAGATAGGGAGAGGGATTGGGGAGCATAATGGGGAAAATAGCTCCAAAAGGAAGATGGCTATCTTTTACTCATTAATATTCGGAGGAGCTTCTTCATCTATTCCACAAATATTTATTGAATGCCTCCTAAGTGCCTACTGCAATTTTTAGGCAGTGAAACAGAGTCTCTGCTTTTAGCAGTTTACATCCTAATTGGGGATATAAACAAACAGCTAAATAAATATATATTGTGTATCAGAAAATGAAGAAAATCTAAAACAGAGTAAGGGAAGGGGCCTAAAGGAAATGTCCAGTTATTGTTGAAAGGTAAAAACCAGGAAATTCAGGGCTGATTCTCCCCATACTAGGGGAGCTCTTCTTCTCTGGATTAAGCTGGGGACCCCAAGCATTTTCCTACCACCTTTTTGCCTAAAGCAGGGTTTCACGAGCAGCACTGTGGACAGGGGTCCCTTCTTGGCTGTGGGGTCCATCCTGGGCATGCGGCGGGGGTGGGGGGCTTTGAGCAGCATCCCTGGCCTCGCATCCTTCCCCCTAGTTGTGATGACCCAAAGCACCTCCAGACATTGCTGAATGTCCCCTCGGGGGGTCACATCACCCCCTCTGAGAACCACTGATCTAAAGGAGTAGGGCCCAGTTCTGGCAGAAGCAACAGCTTCGTAATGAGGAGTGTTGACCAAATCGTGTGTGTGTGTTGGGGTCCCCTCTGGAAAATGCCTGTTCTTTGTAGACTAGAGAATTCTTAGAACCTGAGTGTGTGCAGCCACCAGCACTAGTGTCCCTTCCTGGCACAGGGGGATGCCCAGGGTGGTGGCTTCAGAGTCAGAAGGCGTTGGCAAGTGGGGGCTGTCGGAGGAAGGCTTGGCTGGGATCCCCGGCTTTGCCTCTTCCTGGCTGGTGGCCTGGGGCGAGGCATGTGTGAAAAGCGATTTTTCGACTGTCAAGTGCCGCACCGGTGACATTGGGGAGGGTGGAGGGCGCAGTTGGACGATCTCCTTTAGCATGGGCTCTGTGGCCGGCTCCTGCGGGCTCCTGCCCGGGGGGACCCTTGTTTGAGCAGGTGCCATCTTGACTCGGCACCCCCAGCCTTGCTTCCTGACTGCTTTGGACATATATTCACTCAGCACCTACCGCGAGCCGGGCCTTGTGCCCATCTCAGGGGCGCAGCCGTGAAACGAATACAAGGCCCTTCCTCTGACCAGGTTTACTCCAGCGGGAGCTGCCAATCCCAGTCCACCAATAAATAGTGAGAATTTCAGATGGGCCGGGCGCTCCCAAGTGAATAAAGTGGTGGTGGGGACGGGTGGGTCAGGGCCGGCCTCTCTGAGGAGGTGACGTCTGATCTGAGACCTGGTGAGGTGGGAGAAGGGACTTGCAGGCAGAGGGGCAGCAAGTGCCAGGGCCGGGGTGGGGAAGTGAGGGGTGCGGTGTGATGGACAGCGAGGGGCCTGGCAGAGCTGAGAGGCATGACGGCGGGGACAGCTGGAGGGAGACGTTCAGGGCAGGCAGGACCGCGGCGGCCGCACAGGCCACCGTGAGAGGTTTGGATTTTATCTGGGAGGGAAGGGAAGCTTCTAGCAAGCGGGAAGTTATAGTTTGGGGAGTGTGTTTGCCAGGCTGGCAAGTACAGGAAATAATTATAACGATAACAGTAGCCCCTCTCGCTTAATGAGCATCTTAGGGAGGCAGGGACTAATTAGCATCTCTGTATCTTAGATGCAAACCAGGCTGAGACAAGAGGGGACAATTTGTCTGAGGTCACAGAGCTCGAAGCGCAGAGGATGAGCTGTTAGAGGTCCATGTGTGAGAGGAATGATCTCTATTCCATTCATAAGGACAACAGAATCGAATGGAGGCCAGTTGCCTTTGCACTCCTCCAGTCTGCTGAGACTCCAGCAAACTGGCTTTCTCTCCAGACCCACCCACCGGGCCCTTCTGGACACGCCCGCAGGCCCCTCAGACTCCACGTGCCCTGAAGGGACCGTGCCTCCCCCCGACCCTCCCCTACTCTGCTCCCTTCTCCATCTCCCCGATCGGTATAATTGCCCAAGGAATGTGGTGGCCTTCAGCAAGTTACCCGGTGTCTGTGGCCTCGATTTTCCCATCTGTAAAAGGGGATGAAAGCAGTGCTGTGGATCTAACTGACATGGTTTATGGCAGACACAGAGGAGCAGGCGTGAAGAGCAGCAGCTACCTCCTCTTCCTCGTGTCATCTTCTTCTGCCCAGGGCCACAGAAATGTCTTATTCTTGGCATTTGGGGCATGCCCAGGCCTCTTCAATACCTTCTCACAGGTTCCCACCGTGGCTTCAGATGTGAATGGGACCCTTTATTCCTGAGACGTGATAAGCCCTTCTTCACAGCTTCCCGTTTCAGGAAGCCCCTTCAGACAGGTCTCTGAGGCCCCAAGGTGAGGTCCCAGCAGGGCCCTGCAGGGCTCCTCTCCGTTACCGCCGTGCTATTTAAATTCCCACCGTATTCTCCTGGTTCCCTGGGCTTTCTCTTCTCTGGACATTATCTTCTGTGTTCTATATAGGACCCTTCCAGACCAGGGCCGTTTGTATCTCCTGCATGAGATCGGCAGGAAAGAAAGGAAGGGAAGGGCAGGGGGGAAAAGGGAGGGAAAAGGAAGGGAGGTTGATAAAGTGCAGTACTGGTGAGGTGGCATGAAACAGACACTCTCGGACGTTATTGGTGGGAGTCTACAGTGATAGGACCTTTTTTGAGGGCAAAATTATAAAATTGTACCCAAACTTACAACACACAGCTCCTTTTACCCAGGATATCCCACGTCCAACGGTTGACCCTGTAGATGTGCTGGCTTGTTTGTCTCCCACCCCTGGCCCCAGCCCTGCGCAGTGCGCTGCGGCTCGCGACTTCACCAGCTCCTGGTTTTCCTGGGTCACAGGAGGTACCATAATGAGCCTTGTCTCCTGGGACCCTGGCATGGTCCACCCGGACACGTCACCAGGTGCAGGTTGCAGGGTGTTGATTACAGTCTTGTTTGCCGTAGCAGAAGACTAGACACAACCTGAATGCCACGGCAAGGAGTGCTGAGCAGCTGGGGATGAGAGTACAAGGGAGATTTTTTCACTGTGTGTGCTTTTGGATTCCCTTTTCTTTTTAAAAGAAAAATTTAAAAAGAGAGATTTAAGTTCTAGAAATGACCCTAGAGACCAGTATAAAAAATGGGGATTTGGAAACAGAAACCTTTGCGTTCTGCTTGAGGGTGTGTCTCCCACGATTGGGAGTCCTCCTTCTCACCCATGCCTCTCACCCACGCCTGGCTGTGCTCAGGCTTTCCCACACCCTCACCTCCATCTGGGATGCCGTCCCCTCCCTCCTCTGCCTTTTGAAATCTGCCTAGTGTTTCAAGGTCCTGACAAGGTCACCTCTCTCTGTAGCTTGAGGGTTTCACTCTTGTTTCTGAGTCCTGGGGATGGACAGTGTCCCCTCGCCGTAGCCATTCATCACATATATCTTCCAGGTGTTTCTGTTTCTGTTTGCTTCCTGGCTCAAGTCCAAGGCTCTGGATGGTAAGGAAAAAAACCTCTGACTCGTTTGCATCCCAGTCTGCCCCTGGGCTGACTCTGCGCACAGCAAGCCTTCGATAACATTCACTTATGCGCCCCTTTGCTCAAAGTCTGGCACAGCTTCCTGCACACAGTAGGTGCTCACCAAATATTTGTGGAATCAAATGGATATCCAGGAATCAAGTGGAGATCATGCCCGGCCTGGGTTTAGAATGATTTAAAGCTATTTCATCATGAAATAACAACAACAACAGCTAATACTTAGATGGCACTTACTGCATGGCAGGCACTTTTCTAAGGCTCTACTTAGTACCTCTTCCAGTCCTCACAATAGACCCCGAGGCAAGTATCCCCATCTTATAGATGAGGAAACTGCAGCCCCAAGAGGTTAAGTAACTTGCCCAAGGTCACACAGCCAGTGAGTAAACTTGTAGATGTCCTTTAGGTGGTTTTGAGGAAAGATGCCCCGTGTTTCTCTGGGAGTTCAGGACTGCAAATAAAAGGCTCTGCTACATCATCTGGGTTTGACTGGCCGTAAAGCCCAGGAGGAGAGCACAGGCTTTCCTGGCCCTAGAATCAGGCTATCATCTCCATTCGGTAGGACAGCTTTGGAATTTTAGGGCTATGAGCTTTGCAGAGAGCTTGAAAAAAAGCATTTGAGAAACCTGGGGATGAGGTTACGGTGGGGTGGGTTGGGGGAAATTAGCTTCTAAATCTAAAAGAAGAACTGCAAAGTTGAAGTGAGATATGTGTGTTAATTAAGTGCCTACAAACACCCCAGGTCAGCTGGGCACCTTCAACCATCTCTAGCAGTATTTAAATTATGTTTCTTATGAGCAATGGGGGCATTTTAGTTGCATGATATGACACTGTGGCATCGACAGAAGGACAAGTGCCAAGGGCCTCCGGTCCCTTGCTGGGACTTTGTGGGGCCATGGTGAAGGAGACACATTTCCATATGAGCAGCACAGGGAAGCTCCAGGCCCCAGTCTCCAGGCCCCAGAATGTCCGATGGACTTGATGGAAGCAGATGCTTGGGGGACGTTGCATACCAGGCTGGGGGAGGCCCTCAAAAATGTGTTGGCCCCCGGGCCCCTAGAGAACCGATTTCTAGCCTCCAGCCGCAGGGCTGCCCAGTGCCCGGCCATCTCGTGGTGTTGTGACAGCAAAACCAAGTGCCATGGAAACGATCGTGAAAGCCCAGGAACGGGCTGCCCTGGAGGGCAGGAACAGGCTCTTGCTCAGTGTACCGGGCTTGGTGCTGCCGGGTGTCTGCCTCGTGCATTTCTCCTCCCACTCCCCTTGTTGTTCTGTCATGCTTGGCCCGGCAGCCTTTGGAATCCGAAGCGCTCCTGTTGCAGGCAATCTTGCGCGATCACGGCCCCCTCTGGGCCAGGAGGCCGGCCCAGCTGGCACATGCGGCCCCCCATTCCAGCTGCTGCTTTCCAACTCTGCTCCTCTCAAAGATAGCGTCCCCGTGGGCACAGCTGGTGGAAAGCGTGAGGTGGCCGGGGACGCCCAGGGATCGGGCATTCCCTCTAGAAACAGCAGCGGTGTTTGCCTCCCTGGCCTTGCCGGGACTCTCCCAACCTTGCCAGTGGGCCTCCCTCCCGCTGTGGTTACAGGCCGTTTCTGGGGGTGGAAAACAGAAACCAGCTCTGTGTTTTCCAGGCTGCCAAAGTTCTGAGAAATTCATGCCTCGGCCCAGGAACTGGAACTTCCTTCTCTCGCCCATCCCCTGAGCCCCTTCTGGAGAAGGGGGCACCCACTGGTTCCCCCCCACCCCCAGGCTGTTTTCCTGTTCTGTTCTGATTAGGGAGAGGTTCTGGGGACAGTCTTTTGGCTCCAGATGCAGCTGACTTTGCCTTGATCTGCAGTAGTGATGCCTCTGGCCACTGGCCTCTCCCCCAATCCAATCCTCCCGCAGCTGCTTTTCTCGCACAGTGCTCTGGTCCCAGGAGCTCACCCCAAAATGGCTTCTTGGCTGCTTAACTCTGGCCAGGCCTACCCTGGAAAGAGTTTCCTGAATTCCAGAGTCTAGATCTCACAGCCCTCAGAATTGCTCAAGTTCTTAGCTCTTCAAGGTCCCTTCCCTGTGGCTGCTGTTGCCAGAGGGGCTGGAAGGAAAGTAATCTGCTTAGAGTAATTTGCGCTAGGTTGAGGGTGACTGATAAGATGAGGGCCCCTCCCATAGTGCATTTTTATTTTGGAATTCTATTTTGGCAACTTGGTCCACATTTCTTGCACTGAGTTCCACTCAGTATATTTGCTGAGTGCCTACTATGTGCCAGACAGAAAGCAAGTCAAAGAACATTGCTTTAGTAACATGGATCATGGTTTGTAATCTGGCTGTGTGTAGTTAATAGATACCACATATGTGTGTATGTGTCTGCATCTGCAAAGAAACAACCCAGGAGCTAGTATGGGTAGGAAAAATAAGTTGGCCAAGTCAGGCCCTCCTTGGACTTGAGTAATTAACTCAGATCATTTTTGGCTTGAACAAAATCTTCTGACATTCCCATTAATCAAACATTGGTGAAGCAGGAGCACACAGTAGGTGTTTGGAGTGGACATCCTGGAATCAGGATTTAAATCCTGGTCTTGGCCACCTACTAGCTGTGTAACTCTGAGCAAATCCCTTCAGCTATCTGAGTCTTCATTTTACTTAATTGCAAAATGGAAATAATAATAATGGCATCTATGCCCTAGGTTGTTGTGAGCATTGAATGGGTTAATGTATGTAAATCAGGACCTGATGCATAGTAAGTGCTCAGTAAGTAACAGCTGCTGCCACC
>JAKSZT010054404.1:1634672-1772433 GCA_026826555.1 Tolypeutes matacus | reverse complement strand
CACCACCAACATCACCACCACCACTACCACCACCATCATTTATTGACACCTGCTACCAGCCAGGTAGATTGGCTGAATTAAGTGAGGTCCCTGCTGGATGGAGCCTCAGTCTGATGGAAAGAGAAATAATAAACACAACAGAGGAACATATTTCAGATGATAAGATGTGCTCTGAAGAAAAGAAACAGGGAGTGGGGAGAGAGAAGACTGGAGACAGGGTCATTAGGGAAGGCCTCTGAAAGGAGGTGACTTTCTGCTGTCCCACGTGCCCTAGAATGCCCCAAAGGTTCCCCAGAGGGACAAGCCATTTGTGTTGCTTCCACATAGTTCTTACAGTGTAGGCATGAAGGTGATCTGTCTCTCTTTGTCTTCCCTCTTCCTTCTCGTTCACTTTCCCACTCCTTTCCTTCCCTCCCTCCCTTCCCCCTTCCCTTCACTTTCCTCACTCCCTCCCCCTCCTTTCTTTCCTCCCTTTCTCCTTCCTTCCTCCTTACAATCCTTTCTCCCCTTCTTCCTTTCTCTTTCCTTCCCTCCCTCCCTCCTTCCCTTCCTTCCTTTCTTCATTACATACTAACTCATTTTTATTAAATAAATGTAGTATTCAAAAAATAGCACTACACAGGAATGTACTTACCCCCAAGTTTAAAGAAAAACCTTTGAGCTTTTCTACTTTTGTTATGTTTCACTAAAAGCTGACTCTTTGTAAAACACTTGCCTGGTACCATCATCACACCTAAAAATGAATAATTTTTTTAATATCATGAAAACTCAATGTTTAACTTTTCAGTCACTTCATAAATGCCCTATTCTTTTTCATTTACAGTTTGTTTGAATCAGGATCCAAGGAAGGTCCACATATTATGGTTGTTTGAAAGGTCTTTTATGTTCCTTTTTTCTGTCTGCACCCACTTCATCTTTCTTTTTCATTGCAATTGTTGTGTTGAAGAATCCAGGTGGTTTGTCCTGTAGAGTTTTCCATCATCTGGGTTTTGCCGATTACAGCCCCATGGTATCATCTAATGTTCCTCTGTCCTCATTATTTCCTATAAACTGGTATGGACCTAGTGGCTTGATCAGATTCAGGTTTGGTTCTTTGGCAGGACTACCTCCTAAGTGGTGGCAGGTTCCTCCACCTGGAGGCATGTGGGGGTTGGTGTCACTTTTTTTGTGATGTTACAGCTCTGATGCTCGGTGCCTGAATTTTGAATATACTTTTGAATGTATCCTCTTCATTCCCACCTTAGAGTAAGCAGTGTCCTGAATTTTGTCTGTCATTTCCTTTCCTTTATAGTTTTATCACATTTGATTCCCTAAACAATACGTTCTTTAGTTTTGCGTGCTTGTGAACTTTGTGTAAATGGAATTATTCTGTAAGTAGTTTTCTGCAACTTGCTTTTCCTTTCAACATTATGTCCTTGAGGTTCATTGGTAGTCTTTGGTGTAGCTGTAATTCATTCCTTTTCTCTGCTATGTAGTATTCCATTGTAGACCTTATTTATCCGTTCTGCTGTTGGCAGGCATTTGTTTCTTTCAGGGTGTTAGTTTCCCTTTGCTCTTACAGACAGTGCTGTTCAGGTAGTGCTGGTGCACGTATGCAGGGCAGTTGCTAGAGTGTTACATCTAGAAGTGGAGTTGCTTAGTAACAAGGCACACACATCTCCAGCTCCCTAGACAATGCCACATTGTCTTCCAAAGTGGTTGTTCCAGTTTACACTCTCATCAGCAACATAGAAATAATGGCATTAGCTTTACATCCTCACAACACTCCATGTTGTCAGACTATTAGATTTCTTTGTTTAGTTGATGTACGTGAAATGTATCTTTTGATGAACAGAATCTTTTTACGTAGTTCAATTTATTTTCTGAAATGTTTGGACTTTTTGCATGTGGTTTAGAATGGCAGTACCCAAAATGTGTCATGGCATTCACAGCTCCAAAGTCAATAGGGACTTTGTTAGAAATGCAAATTCTTGGGCTGCATCCCAGACCTACTGAATGGGAAAGTCTGCGAATGAGGCCTGGTGATGCTTCCAGGTAATTCTGATGTGCACTCAAGTTTGAAGTACTGGTTTGGGAATTCTTTTTCTACCCTAGTGTCATAGAGATTGTCTTATATTGTCTTCCAAACACATTACAGTCTTATCTTTTACACTAAGTTTGTAATGCACCTGGAATTGAGTTTTGTGTCCAGTATGAAGTGATTTCATTGTTTTCCTTGTGGATAACTAGTTGTCCCAGACTATTTATTAAGCAGTCATCCTTTCCCCATGGACCTGTAACGCATCAATGCCATAAATTCATTTCCATATAAGTGTGGGCCTCTTCCTGGGCTCTTGATTGTATCCCATTGGTCAGTCTGTCGGTCTCCAGCCTGTCTTAATTACACAGTTAATTACACACATTGTCTTAATTATAACACCTTGTAGTAATTCTTGATATCTGGTGGGTCAGTCACCCCAGCTTGATCTTCGGAAGCATCTTGGCTGCCCTCGGCTTTTTGCTTTTCTGTAGTTGTGTTAGGGTCAGCTTGTCAGGCTCCACAGAACTGTACTGAATCTTTACATCAGCTTTAGCTCAGTTTGGAAAGAATGGATATTTGTACAGTGTTAAGACTTCACGGGGTTTTCTCAAAGTTGCTCAAGGCGTCCTTCATGACAGGAGTAAAGAAACAGCCACCTCCTGTGGGGGCCAGAGACCCTGACGTGTGGGCCGGGGTGTACCCCGCAGAGCTCTCAGTGGCCCCCCAACACTCCTGCACCCCCACCCTGAAGCGTGACAGCCTCAGCAGATGGACGTTCGGGGTCGCGGTGATGGAGGGATCCAGTCGGAAAGGCTGAGCCTCCCATCTCCAAGCGTCTCAGGTTTCCTGAGTACGTGCAACTCTTAAAAGTTGCTTCCCGCTAAGGCCTTTTCATGGGTGATTTCTAGCCCTGTCCCAGTTGGCCTATGAAAAGGGCTCAGGATAGAGACTTTCACAAAAGGAGAAACAGCTTCTCCTCCTCTAAGCCGGACTGAGTGGGAAACGGAGCTTCAGGCTTCCGGATTCCACCATTCTGGTCCTTTCCCCATTTGCAACTCGGCTCTGCTGCGCGCCAGATACCAGGTGCTCTGGGGATGGGGCCTTGTGGGACTTCAGAGCCGGCTCGAGGGACGAACGGGGTGTCACAAGTCAGAGATGGGCGTGGGGAGACGGTGTAGCGGGCAGACGTACAGCGTGAGCAAAGGCTCAGAGGGACCGCCGTGGTCTTTATGGCCAAAAAGCATGGTTCTCGGTTTCCTCTTGGAATCTCCTGTACGGAGACAAGCATTGCAATACTCCCCCTTTTGCCACAGTGAAGTCAGCACTGGGTGGCCAATACTCAGAAGCAAGAGTTTATATTCATTTGCTTGTTCTTTCATTTAATCACTCATTCATTCAGCAGCTACTTATTGTTCACTGCTGGACATATTGCACAAAGTTCCTATCCTCGTAGAACTCACACTGTATGTGAGCAAGGCAGTGGCCAAACAAATATAAATGATAAAATCAGATAAAATAAAGCAGCACAGGGACACGGAGAGGGTGGCATGGAGGGAAGCCTGCTCTGCTAATAAAGGGAAGCATCTCGGAGGAGGCGGCGTTTGAGCAGAGATCTGAACAGAAGGGCCTTGCAGTTCTCTAAGATGAGACTGTCCTCGGCAGAGGGAACAGCCTGTGCAAAGGAGGGAGGGAGAAAGTGCGTGGTCTTTGGTCCCAAAGCTCAAGGCCAAGTGCTGGGTCATGGCAGTGGGCTGGTGCTGGCAGGCCCCTCCCCTGTCTGGCCCCGTTGACTTGGCCCGTCCTCCTGATTCTGGCCTAAAGGACCAGGATCCAGGCTGGCTAAGACACTCACTGAGGGTCAATGGGGAGGACGCTGTCATGTGAAGCTCTCTTGCCCTGGCACATGGCTCTCATCCTGCCACATCAGCCCCCGGCCGAGTTGGGATTTCAGACCAGATAGAACTAGGGTTCTAGCCAATCAAGGAGGGGTTTGTGTTTCATTCATTCACTCGGTCATCCCTCCTTGAAAATTTTACTGAGCATCTGCTATGTGCCAACTCCATCAAAAGTGCTGGGGACACAGCAGTAAACAAAAGGGATGAGGTCCCTGCCCTCATGGGGCTTCTACCGTCCAGGGAGGAGTTGATATGAAAATGTCATGGGTTTCCAGGCACAAGATCCTGTGGCCTGAGCCGGGCTAGGCCTGCCCCCTGGGGCCACCCCATGGTAGCCGCGTGCCCCTGCCAGGCTTGCCCTGCAGCACACACCTGCAGGGTCCCCCCTGCTCTATCTTAACGCTGAGCCCCTATAAACATCTACGTGTGTCAGCAGATCTGTTTGTGGGGCAGACAGGAGGTAAAGTGACAGCACCTCGTGTCACTGCATTGACAGTGACCCCTAGAGCTGCTCACCCAGCCTCCTTTGAGAAACTGTAGAGGTGAGCCGGGCCACCTGCTGCCCGCCTTCCCAGGTGACGTCTGCTGAGGAGGTCCTGCAGAGCAGCCCTCCCCCTCCCGCCCCTTGATGGAGCTGTGGATTGGGGAGCTAAAAGCAGCATGAGTCCTCCTGGAGAGGAGTGCTTGGGGAGGACGGAGGGGAGGAGGACATTTGGGATGAAGCTGAGTCGGGGGCTGTGGCTGTTCTCTTGTTGCTTCATCACAGCAGGAGGAAGGTATGTACCTGGAGGCTGGTTCGAGGCAGGTGGCCTCCTCCCGCCACCTTGGAGCTTGGCGCCTTCCTGGCTGCAAGCTGCCCTGCCCCCTCATCTGCCAACAACGTGCTCCCCTCCTGATCAGCACCTTTCCTCTTACTGGAAACCGAAGCCTCAAAACGGCCATGTTTACTCATCCCGAGAGCTGAGGGCCGCTTGGGATGCAGCACGGCGTTTTTCTCATAAGCTCTGGGGTCTTGCAGCCCGCTACCTGGCCTCGCTTCCGGAGGCCTCCAGCTCGCGGCGTGTGGGTGACTCAGAGCACGGGGCCACGCTGTGCAGGCCTAGCACAGTCCATGCAGTGCGGGGCAGGCTGGGAGGGGCCCCTCGCTACAGGATGTGAAAATGCATCTCTGAGAGCACGCTGACCTCAGACCCACCCACTCCGAAAATGCAGAAGCAGCACCCACAGTGAAAGTGCTCTGGTGGAAGAAGTGGACTGGCTGTCAAATCAATTCAGTTCACGTCAACCCAGTGGTCTCTGTGTGGTGGGCTAATACGTGTCAGTGGTGAGAGGGACAGTCAGAAACGTGGGCTTGTTAGTGAGGCACTGCGCCAAGTGCATTTGTCTCCCAACACCTTTCGGGGGTACGCATTGCTACTCCCATTTTATAGATGTGGAAAGTGAGGCCCAGAGGAGTGAAGTGATTGGCTGGTGGTCCCTCCGTGAGTGATTCTGCAGGTGCTTAGTGGGTGCCGGGCACTCTTTGGAGCGCCTTGCATCTGTGGACTCATTTATTAATGGTACCTGGGTGGCAGATACTGCCCTCCTTTAGTGGAGGAGGGAGCGGAGGTGCAGAGCATTTCAGGGCTCACGTCGAGTCCCACAGTGAGACGTGGCAGAGCTGGGATTTGGGCCAGAGCAGGCTGGCTTCTCACCAGTGCCTGTCCCTGTGACTCGGGCCCCCGGGTGGGAACCCCTCCCGTACTGAGCAGCTTGTGGCCTCCACCCTCCGAGACTTAAGGCCTCCCCCGAAACCTAAAGGCTGCATTTGTGAGAAAGCTGAGAGCGAGCGGGAGCTGTTGCCTAGAAGAAGCAGGGAGGCCTCTGGGGCTGATAAGGGCAGAGAGGTGGCCTTGGGAGGCACAGAGGGAGAAGGGGCATCTCGGCCACGGAGGCAGCCTCTGCAAAGGTGTGGAGGTTGCAGTGTCTGCTCCTTGTTCACATCCTGCCCCTGAGCAGCTGTGTGACCTTGGGCAAGTCACTTAACCTTGATACCTTTGCTGGCAGATGTCTGCCTTTTGAGCATAATCCAAGATGTCAGGGGGGCAATGTGCTTTGGCGAAACAGTGTGTAAGGGACTGTCCAGGTGAAAGGCTTGATGAAAGGGCCAGGTCGGGAATGGAGGCTCTGTGGGCATGTGCCGGGAGAGCAGGAGTGTCTTAGCATCACGGGCACGAGGCTCACACACTGCCTCCTTGCTGGCCACTCTGGGCAGCCTTGACTTCAGACAGATGGGCAGGAGGTTTGGGCCTGTGGCTCTCACTTGGACAGAGTCTGCTCCCTGCTCTGACCTGTGGAAGTTCTTTCCAGGCAGCTGGGGCTTCTCTCGTCTATGGACCTGGTGGTCCAAGGGCTCCCTGGTTTCCTCTTGCTGTCACTCTGGCCCCTTGGCACGTGCCCTTTCCCTGACCTTTTGCAAGGGGCTGTCTGTGGGCAAGTGCAGGTGGCCCTGCACTCCTGGGAAACCAGTCCACAGTCGATCATTCCCATACCAGAGAGGGCTGAGGAGCTCGAGAGGAGGCAGGCAGGGTGAGCTCCTTTGGGGGAAATTAAGGACTTAAAGTATATGACAGATCAGGAGGACTCGTGGAAGGTGGGATGAAATGGACAGGAATGCCGCCTTATAGCACGCGGCTGAGGCGAGGCTTTGGGCGTACATGCATGTGTGTGTGTGTGACAGGCACCCTTTGGCAGTGGAGGTTACTGCTGTGAGCTGAGGTGGGAGGACACAGGATGATCCAGAAGGAGAATTTATGGGGAGGTCTGAAAGCGCCACTGAATTTCCAGGGAATACTCATCGGGCAGCAGCTGCTGTGCTGGCTCAAGAGGGGAAGGGTCTTGTGAGCCAGGTCAAGGGGCTTGGACCTCCTCTGAGAGGCGAGGAGGACATTTTGTGGGATTCTGCTGTGTGATGAAAGTGGTTACAGATGGAAACGTTTCTTCCTGCTCTGGTTTCCACCTGCTAATCTACCTGGGGTGATGACCCCCCTCCTCAGGACTCGGTTCCATCTCTTGTGGATAAACAAACTTAAACGTCTTAAAGTAAATGTTTGGCTAATCCCTCCAACCCTCAAAGACAACAATGGCTTCCCTAACAATTAGGTATTTATTTTATCATCTCATTTGTGGTCACAGGCTGATTTGTGGGTTTGGATTGCTGTTTCTTTCTTGGATCTCAACTGGATGTAGTAACAAGTGCTTTTCTTTTGCTTCTGTTTTGTTTTGTTTAAAAAAAAAAAAAAATAAGAAAAGCAATTTATTTTGCAGTGTTTGCCATGTGGCTGATTCTTGCCTCTTAGCAGAGGTTTGGGGTCAAGGCCACGATGAAATGGCAGAATGACAAGGAAGCAAACTATGGTTTGTTTAGAACCTGCTCCTGCTTGTGGCTGCTACCTTAGAAGCAGTGTGGTTGCTTGATGGGGGAGGTGGCGCTTAGCTGCAGGTAATCAGAAGAAAATCTGCTGAGCTGGAGAACGGGGCTGAGCTGAAGGATGCACTCAGGTCTGGGTTGACACGATTGATTAGTCGTTCCTTGTGAGGGGCGCTTGGCTTAGAGAAAGTCATGGTGGTTTCTCCCTAGATTGGAAAAAGCGGAGGATGGAGAAGATGGTAGTATGCCCTACATCAGTTGGAGCAGCGTTGTTTTCATTGTAGAACTCTCCTTTAAATTCCCACAGCTCCACGACACAGACACACACAGGTCTTCTCCAACAACTTATCCCATTTTAAATATGCATGCCTGTGTCCTCAGAAGTCTGGAAAGCTAGTGGTATAATTGTTGAGGTGACATTCTTAGGTCTGTATTTTTGTCTATAAGAGGCTGTTTGTGGATCCTTGTGCTTTCATGATAATTATCAGTGTAATTAAGGTAGTCAATGAGCCACTTCCAACCTGCATCCTGAATTATCAGCAGATCCAGAGGACCAGAAGGATGATTCATCAATTTATGCCTAGAGTTGTAAAAATGCAACATTGCCAAAAATATCTTCAGCTATAGTCTCTCGAAAGGTCACAAAACAGGGCAGTGATTCTAGGACCAGAGGCCTCCCTCTCTGTGTAGGAGACACCTAGGCAGCATAAAATTAATCTAAATTCTGCTTTCTCTCTTGATGGCCATCCTGATACTACTAACAACTGACCAGAACATCCACACTGATCAGTGGGACTTACTTCCTGCTTAAATGTCTGTTTCCTTCCACATCTTTACTCTCCCATCCTTCTTCTTTAGGGGACCATATTGTAGAATTAAGAGACACGTGTCGATGAACCAGGTCTATCATTCATTTCAGCTACATAGCAACCTTGCAAAGCAGATTTTTTTAAATTTATTTACTTTATCCATTTTAAACACCCCCCTTCCCCATTTGCTGTTTTGTGTCCATTCGCTGGGCAATTCTCTGTGTCTGTTTCCTGCCATCTCTTCTCATCCTCCTCCTCCAGTCTTCACCAGGATTCGATCCTGGAGACCTCCGATGTAGGAGAGAGGTATTCTGCTGCCTGCGCCACCTCAGCTCCTGGCTTCTGGAGCTTTCGGAGTGTCTCGTCTTGTCTTTCCCCTATTACGTCATCATCCTGCTGCATGGCTCCCGGGGCCTGACAGCTCAGCGGCACACAGAGCCTGGCAGCCCATGCGCCTTCTATATATATATTTTTTTTATTTTACCGGGAGGTCCCGGGGATCGAACCCAGGTCCCTCCATATGGCAGATGGACGCCCAACCATTTGAGCCACATCCGCCCCCCAAAGCAGATGTTTTTAATCCCCATTTTGCAGCTGAGGAAGTAGGTTTAGCGAGGAGGCCGAGAGATGTACGTGGATGTGCTTACTGGGTGCTCTTGCTCTAGGGCTTCTGATGAGTGTGGCAGTAGGGCCACATGCACGGATGACTAGTAGGGAGCCCTGCTGGCTACAGAGGCGGCCACGGTGGAGAGATGACTGATGCCAATCAAGCTGATCCTGTCATTAATACTCTAAAAATACCATCCTCGGAGCAATAGTGTGTGTGTTGGGGGGGAGGGGGCGGCGAGAGCTGGTCACTGAGCAGCTCTTCAGCGGGACCTAGAACAAGAGTCTTACCAAAACAAGGTATCGTGGGCAGAGTAGCAGCTTCTTCATTTTGGTAAAACAGTTACGAGTCTTTTAAAACCATTTATCTATATAATTTGGTTTTAGAACAAATGGGAAATATGGGAAGACCCCTTCTAGAGTAGAAGGGCCTCCTCCAAGTGCAGAGTCCCGAAAGGTTTGCCTGCGGGCCAGGCCACTGGGAACTCATTTCAGAACTGGCTGTTAGATGTGCTCCCACCCCTCGTAGGTTTCATTCCCGGCACTTACCAGGATTGTAATTTTGTAGTGATTTGGGCGGTTTGTTTCATGCGAACCCTGTGAGGCCATTGTTGGGTTGTTTTCCACTGGTCCTGGCACAGGTCTGGCGCACGGTGACCTGTAAATGAATGGATAAAGGAGCAAAAGAATGGACAAGGAGAAAACAGAACTGAGCTTAGATGGAGGTAGTGATGATTTTAGCCCAAGGAGAAACAAAACCAACTACGTTTGGGGTTTTCACTCTTATTTGGCAATGCTGCCTGCCCCTTCCCCTTCTTAGGATGTCCCATGGCATCAGTTAGAACCTTTAGACTAAAAAGGGACAGAAAATGAAACCCAAACTGGCTTAAATCAAAGAGGACTTTATTTGCTCAAAGGACAGCAAAAACTTATGTTATCTGCTTTCAGGCACAGCAGGATCCAGGGGCTCAAATGACATTATCAAAATCATCTTTGCTCCCTGTGTCTTTTGGCTCTTCTCTCCTACAAATTGGATTTTATCTTAGATAGGTTTTCTTCCTCTGAGCCAAAGATGGCACAAACCCCAAGGAAAAGATGGACACAAGAGTCCCAGCAAGTATGATATTGGCCAAGGGGCATGGGATCTGCTGGTGGCTTAGGCTTGGACTACTTGCTCCACCTCTGGGCCTAGGGGAAGGAGATTTCCAAAAGATTTACCAGAGAAAAGGGGATGGAGCAGCCAACAGACCTCCAGGGCCTACAGCTGTGCCTTCTAATACAGTATCCATTTGTGGTGATTCAAGTTTAAATGAATTAGAATTAATTTTGGCCGGCAACTAGCTTACTGCAGAGCAGATATATAGAACATTTCCGTCATCATCACAGAAAGTTCTGTTAGATGGTGCTGCCCTGTGGAGGCTTGAAACCAGACCTGGCCGTCTGCATTTTAGCAAAGCTCTCAGGGCATTCTGATCATCTTCTGAGTTTGGGGAGCCCTGGCCTAAGACTAGAGCCCCATGTTGCTGGGGACACAGCTCCCTCTGCCCAGTTGCCAGCAGTTGAGCCCAGGCAAGTAACGCCCTCCTTTCTCTGCCTCAGTAACTTGACCTGAGAAATGGGAATCATGCCACCACGCCCTGGGAACGGCTGTGAGGCTTAAATATGGCAGTGTGGACAGCCACGTGCAAGGAGAGATGGTGGTGGTGGTCTCGAGTTGAATTTTAGGCCTTTGAATGGAAACGGGCCTCCCTCTGGTTCCTGCTGCCTCTTTCTCTCCCACCAGGAAACAAAGAGTGAAACCTCAAAACGCCACAGACAAACCAGTCAGCTTGACTCTGTTTAATCCTCTGAACTCTTTCAAGGGGGGCAGCGGGGAGTGGGCAGGGCTCAGTGCTTTGAATCCCCGGGGAAAGAGCAAGTACCCCTCCCTGCACCTCCACCAGCACCCTGGTTCTGGCCGAATGGTGTTAAGAGCATGGTTCCTGGGGTAGAACCTGGATTCAAATGGTTACTTCAAGGGTATGACCTTGGATCCAGGCCTGACACCTGATCTATTTAAACGGGTAGAAGTGAAGAAAGTGAAAATGCATTGGCCCTTATAGCACTTGGACCTGTTTTTGTATTTTTTCCCAGGAGTCTAACATGTCACACAGCACCTTCCCTGGCTGTTGGTATAGGATGACAGATAGTTTCCCAGACATGAGCAGATTCTTGTAACGCTCCGTATCACCCCACGGATATTCAAATCTTGCCTTTCGTACTTTGGCCTTCAGATGGGAGCCTTGACTTTAACCCCCTTTACAGCCCAGGCAGGTGGCAGTGTGGGCATGGTGCCTTTGAAGTCAGATGTGGGTTCAAATCCCAGCTCCACCTCTCACCAGCTGAGTGACCTTGAACAAGTTGTTTGACCTTTCTGAACCTCAGTTTCTTCTTCTGTAAAGTAGGAGGGATAACAGAACCTGCTCTGGGGTTAAATGAGGCAATGCTTGTTAGGTGTAGTCCACGGTATGTGTTCTATGATGGCATTAGGGTACAAACTTTGGAATCAGAAGGACAGGGGTTCAGAATCTCCCTCTGGCCCTGCTCCTGCATGACTGGGGAGGGTGTTGACTCCCTTGGCTGCTGGCCACCACCGCCTCCACCTTGCTGGGCGAATGAAAATTAGCCATGCCTTATGGAAAGCCCCTAACAGTGTGCCTGGCACAAAGTCACTGTCGACTGTCGTAAGCTTAGTTGGGTGGAGTAATGACAGACAAGCATCTGCGTGACATTGACCACGAGCCCTGAGCGAGCAAGCGAGGCCTTTGTCCTTGGCTCCCCGGGTGAGCCTCTTCCCCAGTGCAAGTGCTGGGAGCCCCATTCCCCTGACCAAGTCGTCCGGGCTGCTTTAGCTCTAGGTCTGGGCTCAGGGCTGGGGGCACGAGAGAGGATTCACTGGACAGAAGTAGGATGACCCCCACGATGTGTCTGGCTTGCCCTGCTGCTGGGGCATCGGCAACGGATAAAATCAGCAAGGATCCCCGACTTCATGGTGCTTACATTCTAGAAGAGGGAGGAGTTCAGAAAAAACAAAGTAATAAAAAAATTTATGACGTTTGGGTGGTGGTGCAAGTGCTAAAGAGAAAAATAAAGCGGGCAAGGGATACAGGGTGTTGGAAAGGGGCTTGTAGTGTCAGGGCGGCCCAAGAAGGACGTGGGAGTGGAGAGTGGCGAGTGGCTCCCTCCAGAGATGGCGGGGCGTGGCGGTGACTTCAGGAGAGCCAAGGGGAGCAGTGGGAGACGAGGCAAGCAAGATCCCCGTGGTGTGGGGCCTGCAGACCACTGTCACACCTGATTGCCCTGGTGTGGGAGGAGCCTTCAGAGGCTCTGCACAGAGGCAGGGGACCAGGGTAGCGGCAGCAGAGGTGGTTAGTTTCCAGATATGTTTTGGGGATATTTGCATGTGGATGGGATGTGGGCCATCGAGATTGGCCTGAACAACCAGAAAAAGGGAATTTGCATTTGCTATAATGGGAAACAGTGGGGGAGGAGTGGGGGTGGGAGCTTGGTTTTGACCATGTTCAGTTGGAGACGCCCAGTGGGCAGTTGGCTATCTAGGTCTGAAGTTCAGGAGAAAGGCCCAGGCGGAAAATATTAATTTGTCCATTGTATGACGTAGGAGGTATTTTAAGGCCCCGAGTGAATTATCTGACAGCGTCCCCTTCTCTTGGGTTTGGGACAAGCCAATTTGTAGTAGAGATGGGGAAATACGGTAAGGGAAGCTGATTTAGGGCCACATTGCCTGGAATTTTAGGGAGCAGGTCTGCTTCGGGAGATGGCCTGAAATGCGGGGACCGTGCTGTGTTTCCAGCAGCTGCTAAGGAGACGTGGGTAGTTTTTCTGTCCCAGGTCGCAGCAGCCCCTCACCAAGCCCTGAGCCTTGTTGGAGCCCACCATTGGGGGAGTTCTTTATTAAGCGGTCTCTCCCTTGAAGATGTGGTTTCAGGAAGATCCTACCTCTCCTTGAAAGAGCATCCCGCTCTTCCTAACATGCCAAGGATGCTACATCCAATACGAGTTGCGTCACTTACAGTAAGGAACTACCCCAGAAGATAGTTCTAAATTAGGCACTCAGAAGGGACTCTGGACTTCAAAGAGGATTGGGAGGGTGCAGGGTTTTATTGTTATTATTTAAAATTGAAAAGAAAATATAATGGGGAGGCTTGTAAAATTGACTGTTTTCATTTCAATTTTTTAAAAATTACCTTCATTGCTCTGATTAGGCAGGGGTTATAAAAATAGTAACTTTTTTTTTTTTTTTTTTTTTTGCGTTGTCAAAGAAAAAGAAACAGGTAGAAAATATTCAGTATTATGAATTTGCATTACCGCTGAAGTTATATCACCTATTAGAAAGGAAACAGGGCCAAATTTACTATAGAAGCCTGAAGAGGGATTACGTTGTAGCAGATTCCTAAATGACATTCTGATTTGCTTTTGACTGCATTGGGAGCCAGCTTTTTATCTTTTTAGTTGGCCATGACATACCAGCAGCAGGGCTGTTTTGTCTAGCTTAAAAAACACAATCCTGCTGATACACTTTGATCTCATAGGTTCCCATTTCTTTGTACAAACGAAGACCCTCCTCTCAGCAATTATTACCCTGGTGTTTGGTCAATTCTGGCAAAAATGTTAAAATGATACAAAATTTGGTCTTAAACTACAGCCAGAGGGTGAAGTTCTATGCTGGGTTCTGAGTGCCTGTCAGTTAAGAGATACCAATTAGGCGCAGGATATTGGCATAATAGAGGTCAAAGGTGATTTTTTTTTCTTCTCAAAAATGGTTTTGCACATCTTTTTCAGAGCTGATAGACACACACCTTAGCTGGATACAAAACATATTATGAAACAGAATGACTGTGATATTTGATCCAAGAAATCAAAGTTAAAGGTAATCATTATTTTCTGCCTCTCCTTTTGTTTTCCAGCTGTGTGTTTCCCTAACTTGAAGTTTTTGTAGAAAAGAAAGCTTTACGACTAAAGGGCCTATCTTCTCATTTTCCAACCGTCTTCACAGATACCAGTTCCTGCCCTTAAGGGCTGGACCCACCTCTCCTGAAGTGGACATTCTGGGGGACAGCTCTGAGTCTCACCATCTGTGAGCCTGGGGCCCAAGCTTGGGGCTGGCAGCAGAGGGGATGAGGCCCTGGAGCTTTATGTGCTCTTGCAAGGCGCCCCCTCTCTAGTCCAGGACTGTCCTGTGTGGAAAAGTGTAGCAGTGCCACTTTCCTCGAGCCAGCAGGAGGACACTCCGCTCCTAGCCTGGACCGGCTCCTTCTTGGTTCTGTAGCCTTTGCTTTGTGTATTCAATTAAGGCTACGACCAACAGAGGGGCAGTCTGAGTTGGGGAACGATTCAGTTGACAAGCAGGTCAGAAGATCTTGGAAGCTGCTTGGCAGGTTCCCTCTACTTTGGTAACTTCAGGTCTTCATCCCATCAACTCACAGCCCTCGCTCCCCCCAGGGCCTTTCTTACGTTTGCCTTTTATGGTGTTAACGTGCGGCTCAGTTTCTGGGTGTAAAACCAGCTTCACTAACAGGGACTAGGGTCTCAGCTTTTCCCACTGTGCTCCCGGAGCCCCTTGCCCAGCTTCAACCGGTAGGCCTGCCTCCTTCAGCTTTGGATACGGGGCTGCCACCCCATATCTGATATCTACGCTAGGTTTTGAAATGCAAGTTTCAGGAGGTTCTTTGGGTCTGAAGTCCCCGTGGGACACTGAGGAAGTGACTTTACCATTCTGTGCCTCAGCATCTTAGACGATATTGCCACTACCCCCTCCCCACATTCTTGGGAGGATAAATTCACAAACACAGTGTGCCCAGCATACGGGGAGCACTCACCAGATGTCAGCCGTTATCTTCGCGGGTTATATGCTACCTCTGCATCCTCCCAGCTTGCTGGACCTTGGCTTTTGAATGGTCCCCTCTCTGTAAGTGACAGTGGGGTCATTACCTCATGGGCTAGGCCCAGAAGCCCTGGTTAGCCTCACTCTGAAGGCCTATTCCGAAAACCCCATAGCAATAAACACCGATCTGTGCCCATCAGCACCACGGCGGAGCTGACATCCCATAACCATGTTTCCCTGAGGGCAGGGCCCGCTGAGATGTGCTGACACTTCCCAACAGCGGAAGGGACCCCCAATACATTCCTCAACAGTGATTGTCAAAGACTGTCAGCAGTTGCGAGGCAATAATAATAATACCAGGGAACATGGGCTGAGCACCCCCTGGGTGTCGGTGGTGAGAGCACAAGCGACTTAGAGACGTCCTGCTCATTCTCCGCATGTTCACACTTGGCATGCTGCTGACCTTTGGGGGGTCCTGGGAACTTTGGCAAGCTGGCTCAGGACTTGGGCTTACCCTCTTCCCAGCTCTGGTCTGCATGGAGCCAGAGGGGATTTACAGTCACAGAACTTCAGGCTCCACCCACAGCTGTGGGCCGCAGTCCTATTAAGTGTTTTTTGTCCTGTTCACTGAGCCTCTGCAGTCTGGCTGGGCCGCTCCAATGTTCCCAAGCGCCCTCCGAGCATGCGAGGATGGCTGAGAGAGGATGAAAGGCTGGCAAAGTCACTTAGCAAATGAAGCATCGCCCCGGGAGAGCCTTGTCCTCAGACAACAAATCCAGTTCAGTTTGAGACAAGTCACAGGGGAAGGCCAAAGGCCAGCTCTCTCCCTTCTACACAAGGATGTTTGGCGTGGGGAAAGCAGACCTGGTCCCACAGGAAAAAGAGTTTAGGCCCTGGAGCTTTCTCTTGACCAGGGAGTAGCTTTCCCTGAGAGCATTTCATGTGCTTTCTGGCTAGCTCGTCTCGACCCAGGCCTGGGGCTTTGGTGTGAATTCAGCCTCCCCCTGCAAAATGTCAGGGGCGGGGCGGGCAGGGTCACACCCGTGATGGCTCTCAGATTCCTTGACGGGCCTAGAGAATACGGCCACCCAGTGTCACCCGAGCTGGAGGAGCTGTCTTTGTGACGGCGGCCGCTGTGGCTGGCCCCAGGCTCTCGTGGGCACATGTGTGGTCTAACCAGATTTTAGAAAACAAGCTTGAGGCTTGGGAGAGAAGCAGGGCAGGGCCTGTCCTCTCCTTCCTGCTGCTTCTTAGAGCAGAGTCAGCACTTACGGGAAAGATGGCGATGGTCAATTAAACTGCACCTTAAGCATACCTGTGCAATTTTCTGTATTCAACTGAACAACCCGCTTTCTACAAGCTGAAATTGGAGACCCCACAGGAAGGGGAAAAAATGAAGTCAGAATGCAGGTGTCTGGGCCTTCAAACAAATCAGAGAGTTCCTGGGACAGGGTGATCCAGCTGGCCTGAAAGCCTGCAAAATTAAGTCCAGTTTTTAGAATTTAGCCCTAAATCAAGGCAGAGTTGTTTGGTGAGTGATTCTAGTGAAAGGCTTTGGCTTCCCCAGATTGCAATCCCCAAAAAGTTGGGAGAAAGAGCACTCTGCTTTCCCTCCCTCTTTGTCATTGGTATATACTAGGGGTTGGCAAACTGCATCCCTTGAGCCAAATCTGTAAATAAAGTTTTATTGGAACACGGCTATTCCATTTGTTTCCATATTGTCTTTGCTGCTGTCACACTCCAACAGCAGAGTTGAGTAGTTGAGACAAAGGTCCTATTGCCCAGAGTCGAAAATATTTATTATCTGGCCCTTTATAGGAAAAGTTTGCCAACCCCTGGTGCATGCTCTGCTTTTTTACACTGCAGCCATTTGTATTAGAATATTTATATTTTTCCTATTGATTTGTAAGTCTTCTTTATAAATAAATGGCCCTTTGTCATATATGCTGCAAATATTACATCATATTTCTTTTTGGAGTTTTGAAGGGAAATTTATTTATCATTTTTATATATTTAAATCGATCTTTTTCTTCTTGGTTTCAGCTTCAGAAATTTAGAAACCAGCTCACAAATTGCCCTGAGGTTATAGACAGGGTCATCTGTGTCTTCATCACAGCACATCTCTCTAAGAGTGGAGAAAGGTCAAAAGTGTTTGTGGCAGGCTCCCCACCACTGGCCTCAATTCTGTTCTGAGAAAGCAGCAGGCAGGGGCGCCCCAACCACCATGCACTAGACTGAGCCTCCTCGTAACCAAGCGGAGGCTGCCCTGGCCTTTTCCTGACCTCATGAAAAAGACACTGAGGGTCCTGGGGCCCCAGAGGAAAGGCCATGTATGAATACTGCGCTGCACAGCACAGGCCCCTCACCATACATGGGTTTATGGTATACGGGTTAGTAAAATGGGCCCCGGGTTCAAATCCCAACCCCCTCACCTGCTATGTCAAACAACTGCCTTTTTCTTTATCCCTCTCTATAAAACATGGATGAGAATTGTGTCATGATGAAAGTCGGTGTGAGAATTCAGAGTGGCACTTGGGCTGGCCCATAGCTAGTCCTCTGTGACTGTGAATGGCTCCTGTTTTTGGGGGGAAGAGAAAAGGTCCTGGATGAGTAACAAATTGGCGACCCATTTAGAAATGGGATGGCAGAGGAATTCCAGTATCCCCAAACTGGTTGACCTAAGTCGAGGGCACACCACTGGCAGAGTCCTTGTGCCAGGATGCATGCATCAAGCACCCACTGTGTGCAGAGCACTCTGCAAGGTACAGAGGGGATGCAGGTAATCCAGGAACCTGGCACAGGAGGGGCAGGCAAAGCTTTTTGAGAATTCAACACTTGCTTCTGGGAGAAGTAAGAGCACCATGGCGTGAATGGCAAAAGGCTTCCTGGAAGAGGTAGTGTTGGAACAGGGCCAGGAAGGGAAGTTAGGATTTGGGCAAGGGGAGGGGCTACTTGGAGAACTACACGGGGCCCAATCTGGGAAGGGGTGGGAGGCAAGGTACAGAAGTTGGCAGATGCTCAGACTATTTGTTGACTGAATAAACTGTTGGCAACAACAGAAGATAGCGGTTCAGCGCTCAGACCTCGGAGTCAGATGCAGGGCAAACCCCGGCTCTGCTGGCATGACTGGAAGTTACTTAGCCCCTCTAGAAGTTTCCACTTTCTCATTCTTTAATACACGGTACTGAGTGCTCCCCAGGTAGCAAAGCACTGGCGTGAGGCCTGGGGACCCGGGGGTGGGTGGGGGTGAGGGCGCAGAACATGCACAGAACAATAGAGAGTGAATTTCCAGGACCCGATGACTGAAAGGGATGAGGGCACTAGTGTGGCCAGGCTGGGGTGCCCCCGCAGACGGGGCACGAGGCAAGGCCTCACGCAGGAGACTGTTTGAGCAGAGGCTTGAACGAAGTGAGGAAACCCTTTAAAGTGCAGGGGAAAGCATAGGGGCGGGGGCCTGTGACCACTGTGGGGGCAGCGAGGGGGCTTCTGGGGGAGGAGGCCAGGTTCCCCGGAGATGGACAAAGGGAGAGATTTCCCGGCAGCGATGGTGGAATCTTTGGAAGGGCTGTGAAGGAAAGCCCCCTACTCTTTTCCCTTCTACTCTAGCACTCAAGCCTGTAAACCTGGGAGCTCGCGCAGGCAGGGGACATGGATGGTATGAAATGGTGGCGCAACGGAGCCCAAATTTCCAGACGACGTGGCTCCACAGCAGTTACCACCCTCCAGCTAGTGTGTTTGCCCCCAGCACTTCCTTCTCCTTGCTCTGGAGGGGAACAAGCTCTGAGGTTCAGAAAGAGAAAGTTCCTCCCCAGAGAGGTTCCAGTGGGGTTTGAGTAGGTCTCAAATCAGGGCTCAACTGCAGTCCCCCTGCCTGAGAGTGTGGGAAGGTCTAAAGGCACAGCATTGGCTGGGTTTTACAGATATGATCATGGTTTCTACCTGAAAACAGCCTTCAGAAGGCAGGAACGTTTTCCTCCAAAGGGAGGGAAAAGCCATTTCCTTCTGCCCGCTTGAAAAGTTTCCCAACCTCCCACCCCCTACACTGGCCCCAGCTGCAGCCCTCCTTGTTCTGAGAAGGGAAAGGACCCTTTTGTGAGGGTGCCGGTGCCAACTCCTCTGCCTACCAGCTATTTTTAGAAAGCAGAGGCTGTGAAAAGTTTCCATTAAGGAGCGACTCCTCTCGCTTCCTAGGTTGAGAAAACAGGAAGCCCTCCAAAATCCGGGCTTTCAAAAGCTCCACATGGAGCTGGACCGGCCCCACCTCCCCTTGGTGTTCGGCTCTCACTGCATCTGCCTTAAAAAGGTCTGGCGGCTCATCAGGCCCTGGCGGGGTACACAGAGAGGTGGGGGTGGGAGCGGGGGACTGACGTGCTTCGTTCAGTTTCTGAACACAGTCAGCAGCAGTTTCTGGTTCAGAACCCATCCCTGGGTGTCTGTACCCGTGCCTGAGACACAGCGAGTGCCCAGTGAGTGCTGGTTGGCCCAGGAATTTGTCTTCTGTGTTCCTATTCCATTTGTGGATCCCTTTGCACACCCTGGAAGGGTTTGTCATCCTCATACATACATTAGCAGTAACAACCACTCCACAAAGGAACCCCTGCCACGTGCCAGGCACCGTGGTCATTTCGTTCCTTGCGTGATCTCATCCAAGCTCCTCAACAGCCCTAGGAGGTAGATAATATTTTTATCCACATTTTACAGGTGAGGAAACTGAGGGAAACTGAGGCACAGAGAGGTTAAGTCACTGAGGCAAGGTTCACAAAGCAAGGAGGCAGCAGAGGGGGCTCTGGCTCCAGGACCTGCATGTCACCTGGCACAGGCTTTCGGCAGGCATCTACAGAGCCCTGAGCTGTGCCTGGCTGGTTTCTGGCCTGGAAAAGCACAGTGCCAGGCATGGCGCAGACTCTGACATGAAGCACCCTGACGTTACCGGCCGGCCAGGGAGCATCATTCGCGAGGTGCTGCGCTGAGTGTCTTCAGGTACCCGGGTGCCTTTCATCGTTGCGCCAAGCCTGAAAGATGCACATCGTTGTGATTCCCACTTGACAGATGCAAACACTGAGGCACAGAGTGGTAAAGCCACAGGGCCAGTTCGTGTGAGAGTGGGAGCGGAACTGGGCTCTGCCCGGCTCCTTGAAGCACTTTGCATTCGCCATCACGGTCCTTGTGGGTGTGGCCCTCGCACGCCAGGGGGGTTTCAACGATAAGCACCTTAGACGTAGGGGAGCCCAGGTTGGCCCCTTTTTTAGGATAAGGCTAAGACGAGAAAGGGGGAAGAGGCTGTGGAATGCATTCAGAGTGGGGGGAGTAGGAGAGGGAAGAGCCATCAGCCATTGGTGGGACCCCCCAGAGGGAGCTGCCTCCTCTCCTCACCTGCCCCTGGGACCCATCAACAAGATCCAGCCATAGAACTGAAAATGTGCATGCGCCTTGGAGAGCGTGCACACGTCTGCCTCGTGTTTAGCTGACACCGGCAGCACCTTTTTCTTCCCCGGAGTGTTGAAGGAGGCCCTTTGACAAGAGTCACACAATCTGAGCTCTCAGTAGCCAGCGTCTCCAGTGCCTTGGATCCCTGGGGTGGAGATGAGTGAAATTTCCTGAGCCCCTCTGAGGACCCTTTCCACTTCTGAAGATTCCCAGCTTGATCTTTCACCACGGGAGGGAAAATTCCTGGCTATGCTGAAAGAATTAGAAGTTACATTTAAATTGTTGGCTAGTTCTTTGCCTGCAGGGTTCCCACTTGGTCTCTTTTTAAGAGCCCCTCTTTTGAGAACCATGGGGTTTTTGGAAGGAAGAATTGTGTTTTATCAGACTTAATCATCTAATAGGTATTTTCTGGATGTTGTAATAATGGAAGTAGTTTGGTATACCCCAGAGGGCATCAAGTGCGTTAAAATACAGGAGAGAAACTTTACTTAAAACATGCCCTTTTGTCCAACTCCATTTCTGCCACAAAGATTTGAAAATTACTATTTGGGCAATTTTCACCAACGAATCCATAGCACAGATTATTATCCCCCAGAAAACAACAAAATCAGGGGACATAGAAAGGTATTTCTTGTGTTAAAAACTGGCCAATGTATTGTCATAAAGAACAAAAAACTATTTAAAAAAATAGCTCGATTGTTTTGGGTTCTAGAAAGCTCATCTAAACATGTTTTCGGCACCCTCTCACTTGCCCCTCCTCTCTCTCTTTCTCTCTCTCTTTTCTTTTGTAGTCAATGAAATTATCAGGAAGGAGTTTTCAGGACCTCCTGCCAGAAATCAGACGTAGAAGAAGCCATTAGCAAGACACCTTCCATATCTGACCCCCGGAGCCTTCCACTGCCCCCCACCTTCTGTTTCCTTTACTGTACATCTCCCGGCCCGGAGCCCACATGTGGAACAATGTATTGGCGCAAAGCTGACTCTCGATTAAGGAGCTCGCCACCTCTCTCTGTAAACACCAGAGAGCACATTCTTCCTTTTCATTTTTGCCTTAAATCCCAGAGAACATTCCGGTTGACCTTAATGGTGTTCCATCCAGACATGAAGTGCCTGCTGGCCGAAAACCCATAACGAACAAGACAGCCGCAACTCGCCTGAGACCCGAGTGCCTGGAGCTTTGGGGGTCAGGCTGGGTGGGGGGAGCAGGATGTGGGTGCTGTGATTAAACCCCACCCCTTGCACTCGTTTTTCCAGGTCACAGATACAGCTCCTGTACCTTTTGAAGGAAAGGAGTTCTCAAACCAAGCAGCCAAAGCACCGTGGCCCCAGAGTCTGGCTCGCAGGCCGAAGAACCCCCATATCTCCTTGGTAAAAAGAGAAGCCGGACCGTCATCCTTAGGGGGCCCTAGCCCCTGCCGCCACTGGGCCGCAGCTGTAGCTTTAGTTTTGAATTCTCTCGTTCCGAAACAAAACCTTCTGGCTGCCACACCGTCACCTGTTAAGACTTCTTGGCATTAAGTTATGACACCTGTACATTTTTGTTATTTTTCGTTTCTTATTTTCTGCTTCAGAAAGCTGGCAAAGGCAGCGTGAGGGCCAGCCGTCCCGGCCAGCTGCTCTTTCACCCCTGCAGCTTGGGCCGAGTTTCCAGGGACTGGAGAAGTTAACCAAGGCGAAGGCTAGGAAGCGTCGTCAGCCGCACCTCTACAACCTAATGGCTTTAAAGCTCCCTGCTTTCTTCCTAAGAATAAGAACGCTTTTCCATAAAAGTAGTGACCAAGAATTCCAACCATGTGCAATGAATTTGGAGGAGGAGTGGCGGGAGGGCTAACACGGCCAAAAAAATAAGTGCAGGTATTTTTGTTAAGTCAAGTGCTCGGCAAATGAGGCAATTGGCAGGTCTGAGTACTTTTGTAAGTGGGCTCCGCCACGAGAGAGCAAAAGGGCTGAATTACCGCTCTGCCCTAGACTCAAAAAGTGGGACAGTCCAGCTCCGGCGCTGGCCCCAAGTTCATTGGTTATTTTGACCTGAACCCATTTTCATCTCCTCTCAGCTCCAAAGTGCTGGCCCGGAACCTTGGTCTGCATGAGCTGCCTCGTCGCACACACCATTCTGCTGGAAGCTCCCCCACTCACACTCCTAGCCTTAGTTTGAATTAGCTCTGCTCAGACAAGTTGTATATTGTGTGTGATTCTTTTCCCCGATTGTCTCTCTCCACTGAGCACGCAGCGACAATGGTACTCATCAAGAGTCTTCCTCTATTAGTGCAGTTTTCACAAATAACACCCTCAGAGTTCTTGGCAGGTGAATGTTTATCTCACAGATGTTTTTTTCTGCCTGCCTTTATTGCAGACATCCCAGGACAAGCGTGGGGTTCATTTTCAGTCTTTCAACTGTTTCCCCAGAAATCAATGACAGATTGGAAAATATTCCTAGCACTCCTCAAAAGGCTGTGCACAGAGCGATTTCTCCCATCTTAGGGGCTTTTGAGGAGAGAATCACAGAGGTTAAATGCCACTGTGGGTTTTCTAAGTCCTGGCTGGTGAGTTAGTTACCCAGAGTTAAAACCTTCTTGAGAGCTTGTAACAACAGCCAGAAGAGAGAGAGAACGCACCCATTTGTCTGTAACCTTTTGCTTAATACCTAGCATTTGTTGTCCCCAACAGCAGGGGACCTCTCCTCCACCCACCCCAAGCACAGACTTTCCGAATATTCCCTTTTCAACAAACAGAATTCCGATAAGAAGTTGACTGCTACTGCAGAGCTTCTCCCATGCTCAGCTCTTCCTAATTAACAAAGAATGTTCCTTATACAACGAGCAGCTTTACTTAAAGAGTTTTCTCTCCAGCCATACTGACTTCACTGGGGAAGAGTTAAGGGTGTTTGGTGAGTGATTTGTTCTCACTTGACCTGGCTAGGAGCCATATTTGCACATGAGGGAATTTGGTCTTTCCTCAGTTATCTGAATGTTTTACCCAAGTGCCTTCCTGCTATTGTAGCAAAGTAGCTCAGCTTCATTGTCCACAGGGTGAATAAGAACTAATGCATTTTCCAGCAGTCTTCTAACCATGTTACTGAAAAGGGCCTCCTGGTGGCTCCAACTCGTGTACGTATATATGTATGTGCATGTATGATACACATACAAATAAACTCCTCTTTTTCTAAGACATCTTAGCTGGATATTATAGGAAGCACTTTCATAAACAATTGTACCAAATAGCAAAGGAAAGAAAGAAAAGCATTAGACTTGAGACATAAACAGGCAAGAGAAAGTATATTAGGAACTGACAGCTATCAGGAAAGTTGTGTCTGTTGCAAATGCCAGGAGGAAATTTTGCCAAGAGTTAATTGCTCATGAAATATTTTCAGGATGGGAAGAGGCAATATAGATCCTCTAAAGGAACGAGCAAGTAAGGATGTCCAAATGGTAAAGAAGGGTATGTTGCACGTGTGTTAGAAGGATCTCGGTTAAGTCAAGATTTGCACTTGCTTCTCGGAGTTAATGTAAATAGGTAGCACTTCTGACAGAACCCTACCATGTTGCTGAATGTAGTATATTTCCAAAGTTTGCAAGTCTTCCTGCAATTGTACAAAAATACTGCTGCTTGATAATATAATAGCAACCCAAATTAATTAGTATGTTATTAAATTTTATTTTCTTATCTGTATTTTTATGCTTTTTAATCTGCCCTCAAAACATCGCACCCCTGTTGGAATTAGAAAATATTTATAAATGGTCAGAAATTGTTTTTGAAGTGTCCCTTTTTACATACATGTTCTTTTTTTCCCTTAAGAGAATGGATGTATTCTTGAAAATGTATTAATCATTCCAAAAAAAAAAAAAAAAAAAAAAAAAATCCCAGAGCCTGGTTGTCAGTTATCTGTCTCCTAGAAGATAGCACTTCAGGGGAGAGGAGTGGGATGCTTTGCTGGAGAAGGGACCACCTGTTTCTTGCTTGAGAATGAAGCTGACGTCCTTCAGTGCTGAGCCCGGATCTTGTCACTGAGGAGAACTGTCTTGTACGGTGTCTACAGCTCCAAAATAAGTAGAAGGTGATTTTGATTTTTTAAAAAATCATGTGTTATAATGGGATTCCAAAAGAGTTCAAGTTCAAAGAATTCTAAATGTCTGAAGAGCTGACCAAATCCAAATCCTGGTAGATAATCATCAGGTGCATTATCCAAAGAATGTCCAAAATTTTCCAGCATAGACACAGGCTAGAATTAATTGAATGGATTCTTTCTAAGAACTAGGGATGTAGTATTTCTTGTTTATATCCAGTGGCCAAGATATCCATCTTAGCAAACCAGCCTTGGCCAGTGTGGGAGCTGTCACATTTAGGCAGATCGGAAACTGATATGTTGTAATTGTTACTCTAAAGTGAGGCTGAGTTTATTTTCATGTTAAAAAATACTTTCCAAGAGCTTTCTATTGTTCAGAATGGAAAACATGTCAGGGGTCCACTTAATCTTGTTCATTTTGAGTTTACAAAAGACACGTGGCTTTTGATGTTCTTGACAAGCTGGGGTAATCTTTCCCAAACGCATTTTCTGGAGAGACAGCCCTTTAACAGGAGCGTCCTAACCTGAGGTCTTCCAGGCTTGGGAGTTGAGCATTGAGTCTCATGGAACCAAACCAGCTAATTGCACTACAAGTGTTTTCCTGCATTCCAACTAAAGGCTAAGAAAAAGAAGCACCGCATAAAACTGTGATCACAAACATCAGTTTCCCTCTGTCTTCACAAGTGCCTTGAGCCAACATCACTTCTGAACTCAGTTTGTTTAAAAACAAACCTTGCTGGTCACTGATGAGATAGAGATGCTTCCTGAGCAGGCCCCTTCTGAAAATGAGATGGGGGCCCTGAGAGCTAGAAGTGAAAGGCTTAACAACCCTGCCTTTCTGCTGCTGCTGGCAGTCTGGAATAAACTCCACCTGCTTATTTCAGCATTCTGACTGGCCGAGCAGACAGAGCTTAGCATCCTGCCCAGCTGGTCGCAGTACCTCACTTACCCCATTGCCTCTACAGCCTTCAGAGGGAGAAAAGGTTGAGTGTGTCCAATGCTGGCTCGTCAATGAATAGAAAGACGCTTCTCCTATGGGGGTGGTGCTGAGGGCTTAGGTTTTGAAAACCCTGACTGTTAAATAAAGGAGTTGGAATACATCACATTCCTATGCAAACCATTTTTAATCTCCAGTTTCATGTAGTTTATTTTTGCTATATGTAAAGTATTTTTATACGGCTTGTATCATGATAGTTTAGCAATAAAAATGTTGAAAGCAACATCTACTTTTGTGCGTCTTTTCTTTTCTGGAGAGAGTGTTCAAATATCCATTACATTTTGAGTTCATATGGCAAGGATCTTTTTTCTTGGCACACACGACATGTGCATTTACTTCTCACCACAGCCCTTGGAAATAGGTACTAGCCCATTTGCTATGTAACACTGAGGTGCAGAATCCTTTTGCCCAAGGTCACAGAGCCAGGACGTCAACCCATATCTGTCGGCTTCTCTCCCTGCTCTCTCCATTACTGCCTGCTGCATTCTGCACCCCGGGACCTCTTTTGAAGTAGCATCCAAGTAAAGTAGGTTTATAATATCCACCTTAGACCAGCTGTCAGAGGGCTCTAGGGTATTTATTGGCAGGCCAAGAGGGCTGAGCCAGTCAAAAGCCATCGTCTTTGAACATTTTGCAAAATTTCAAGGTTAAAAAATGTGCTTTTTAATATCAAACCCACAAACAGAATTAAATGCTGTACTTTTTTTCCCCTTAAAGCAGCTTTTTACCTATACTTAAAGCACCTAAGAGGTTTGAAGTGACTTTTATTCTGTAAATCTTCGCAATGCTGTTAAACTTCATCCTACCATTTAGTACCACCCTTAGACCCTAGCTAATGGGCCCTCCCCCAGCCCCTGTGCCCCAGGGACACCCGCCACCTCCACCCTGCTCTTTGAGTGCCTTCCTGGGAGTTTTCTCAGCTCCCCCCTTTCCAGTACCTGGACTCATATTAAAAGGGTGTCTCAAGCCCAGACAGAGTCCTCCGTGGGTCCTGTTCCCTGGAAGTGCCTACCCTGAAGTTTCCTTAGTTACTGTCCGAAACCTTACAGTGCTTTCCTGAATGGAAAACCAGAATCACTATAAGTAGAAGGATAAAACTGCAGAGCCATTTAAAAAGTTGAGTTTTTGTTCTACCCTAGTGTGTACACCACACTTGGTAAATACAGTCAAAGCCTTTGCCTCAGTTTCCCCAGATGTAAAATGAGGATAATAATAGCCCCCACCTCACAGGGGTGTCCAGTGATTAATAGATGTTAGCTATTGGTACAATTTTCCGTTTTTTAGCAAGGAGATTGAAGACCAACTTTTAAGTCTTGACCGCATTTTCCCAATATCTGGGATGAGATGTTCAGAATCCTGACAATGGAGTTTGGATTTTTCTAACTGGATCATCAAAACCAGAACCTTGAACTTACCCAGTTTTTAAATTCTGAAACTAAAGGGAATTGCTCCCTGCGGAATCCAGCTTCTCAGCACTGGGAGGCTCCGCTAGGAATTTAGAAGTCTGAAAATGTTCCTTGTGATATGCACAGCATGGTGGAGTTTTGCTTCTAAGGAGTGGAAATAGAACACTAGTAACGACTGGGGATTTAAGAAGTAATAAGAGTTATAGGAGAAAACCCAGCATGTCAGGTCCTGTATAGCCCTTTGAGGTTCCCAAATTGGAAGGAAACTCGTTTCTTTAGCAGGTGGAAGTTGAGTGTGACATCAGCACAAAAAGGGCCAGAACCACAAGGACCGTCAGCAAGTAAAAGTAGAGTTGTTTCTTTTGTTTGAGGAGCCCCAGTAGGGCGATGAGCGACACGGGACACACCTGCTGTAAGCCTCACAACATTTTGCGGTACAAGGGCAAATGAGGTTAGACCAAACTTTGGCAAAAAGGGCTTCCCATCTCAAACTATCCCCCTGCCCTCCTGGTAAAATTAAGATGTCGAGCTTGGCAAAAGGCTCACTGTGGGGTTCTCACCAAAGAGCTGGAAAACACCTGCTCTATGCCAGGCTTTCATGGAATTCTTGGTTTACTAAAAATTTCAAGCTCTGAAACTGCATTGAATTCAAAATGTGAAGTACAGCAGCAATCTGCCATGTTTCCCAAGGGCCATACTTTTTGCCTCGGTGGCCCTTAATTTTTTTTTTTTTTTGGAGGGAAGGGGGAGATCACAGCCTTCTAAGAGACATGTAAGAATGTCCCCGAGAAACACCCACAAAAAACATTGTCTGTGGTTTCTGCTGGTTCTCCAAGAAGGGTGTCGATGAAGTTCTGCACAAGCACCCTCTGCTTCGATGCCATAGGGCAGTGCATGAGGACGAAGCATCCGTAAGACAATCTGGGCACAGCTTGCACACATGCACGCAGACTCGTACTCCAAACCCCTGCATCCAATGCCTGCTTGGCTTCTCCACTTACATAGCTTTGAGGTATTTCTAGTTCAAAATGCCCCCTGCCCCAAACTTCCTAATTCCCCATGTCCTCTTCCCTCTCCATTGGTAGATGACAGCACCACCCAAGCAGCTACTAGGGCCAAAACCCTAGGGAAGGAGCCTAGAGCCCTCGAGGGCCCCATGTTCAAAGTGCCCAATGTACCTGCAAGTCCTGCTGGCCCAGCTCAGAAACCTGCCACCCTCATCTTCTGCCTGGATGACAGAGCAGCCCCTTCCCTTCCCTGGTTTACTCCTGTCCCATGGCCCCCCCATCAGCCAGGAGGACTTTGAAGAAAGCTCAGGTCATATTGTGCCCCTGCTCAAAGCCTGCCAATGGCTTCCCTTTGCACTTAGAATGATCCAGATGCTGGCAAGATGCTCAGCTCGTCCCCGCCTGCCTCCTCTCCAGGCTCATCTCTGGCCGCAGGGGGCTTGTTTCTGTTCCCTGCCCAGACCAAACCATTTCCCACCTTTGTATTTTTTGCCAATACCAGGAACCCCCATCCGCAGAGCTTCTCATTCTCTAGGCGTCCCTGATCACCAGATGTAACGTAGACACTGCCTGCTCACACAAGCCCTTATCGCGGTGTTCTCCCGTCTGGATAACCATTTGCATCCTTCCTGTCTCCAGACCTTAGCACACAGTAGGCCCTCAGTACCCATGTGGTAACTGAAGAAACATGTCTAACTTTCATGTGTACACATGGCACTGAGCACCATGGCACCATCTGGAACGTATGGAAAACTCGTGTCCTAATATTGAACACATTTTAAAAAACCAAACATCTGACTCAAGAAGAGACCTTTCTTCTGTCCCATATGACTCAGTTTATTCATTTCTAATTACACATCAGTGAATTCCAACCTGCCTTCTAGAAAGAGTTACCTTTGCTGCAGAAAGCAATCAGGAAACATGACCCCCTGAGATCCTGGAGACTTGCAGGCCCTTGTCTGTCTTCCGGCATCCCACAGACACCCGTGGCCCTCTGTCCTGTAAAACACTCGCCGCTGTGGCTCCACAGCTCCTCAGGGACAGGGGAGAGAAGGGTGGGCGGCCAGCTGTCCATTTATAAGCCAAATGTGAGGCTCCCCTCCGGGGAGCCTGTGTCACAAGGTGAATAATGGGCCGCCTGCAGCCAGGCGAGGTGCAACCAGATGCTTCTGCCCACTGCCTTATATTGTGCCAACACACTTCGGCGGTAGCGCCTCGCCATCTGCTCCTCACCTGACCCACCTGCAGCCGTGCCACCTGAGTCCACGCTCTTGATTGTCCTCCATGGTGTGGACAAGCCCAGGCACCCTCTGTCCTGCCAACATGCCCCCCACACACCTGGGACCCTGACCAGGGCTCCAGGATCCAGAGGCACAGGGGCAGACTCTTCCTGAATCCTCCCCAGGACGCCTCTTCCCAGCCCCCCGTGAGGCCAGCGCTGCCCCAAGGAGGTCTGCAGACCGTCTTGTTCCCTCGAGAGTCATGAAGTGGGGCTCTCACCTCCTTTCGTCCTTTATCAATGTTTATGTCAGTCACACTCTTGGGAACTCCTTGTCTCCCCACGAGGCTCTGCACACCCCACTTTCTGGCCCCATCTCCCACCCTTCCCCAACTCCTGAAGCCCTTCTTTCTGCTTCGTCTTCTGGAACTCATGAGCCAACATAAGCAAAATCCCCACGTCCTCCCAGATGTTTCCAGAAGCTTTTGCTCTAACCGAACCCACCACACTCCTCTGTCCCTGGCTTCCCTTGCAGGCCTCAAACTTCGTGGCACAACACAACATTTGCTGTCTTACGATTCTGGCTGTCAAAAGTCCCCACTGGGTCTCACGGGGCTAAAAATTAAGGGGTCGGCAGGGCTGCGTAGGTCCTGGAGGCCTTTTCCAGCTTCTAGAGGCTGCTGACATTCCTTAGCTCAGGACCACTTCCTCCACCTTCCAAGCCAGCGACTGCATCACCTGGACCTGTCCCGCCATCCCATCTCCTTCTCGGCCTCCAACCATCCTCCCACTGCTTTCCCTTACCAGAACCTTACCGGCCCCCCTGGGTCCCCATGTCAAGATCCGTAAACTAAGCCCATCTGCAAAGTCCCATTTGCCATGTAAGGGAACATTTTCCAGGTTTTAGGACGTGGTCATTTGGGCGGGGCTGAGGGGGCATTTTGCTCACCACACCCTCTCAGGCAGCAGCTGTTTGTCTTCTATGGCCTGGAACGGGAGGTCGTGTTTCCCCTGCTCCTTTCTGCCACTGTCACGCTAGTCGCCACTCTGGGCCATTGTTGTCATTTCTTGGTGACTTTATCTCCTGGGTCAGGGGCATTTCCTCCAACTGCACACCTGTGTTCAATTTCGTCAGTTTCCACATGCACTTCTAAATCTGGCTTCTCAGTTTCTTAAGCTCTTCTCTTCTTGTGATTTTGTCCTCCTACGCCAGCCATCAAGCCTAGACCAGTGGCTCCCAGACCTCAGGGAGCAGCAGAATCAGCTGGGGGCTTGCTAGACCATGCATTGCTGGCCCCACCCCAGAGTCTCTGACTCAGGAGCTCTCGGAGCAGCTGGAGAATTTGAATGTCGAACAAGGTCCTGCATAACACTTTGAGAACCACTGCCCTGGACCTTGAAATTACTCAGAACTGTAGCCCCTTCATCTTCTCAATTTCAAGCACCCCACTCCGGCACGGTCTTCTGTCTCTCTAGCACCTGCCTTCAAGGACCCTACATCCCATCGAGGTGCCGTTTCTTTTACGTGCACTCTTCTCCCCTTCCCAGCCTAAATCCCACTGTTGATCGTTATCACGCCCCCGCTTGGCTAAAGGCAGCACTCCATTTCCTTTGCGCCTGCACCCATGCACCTGAGCCTGGCTGCAGAAAACCATAAATGCACTTCACATTCGCCACCACCAGTGCCGCGTGGGCTCCCGTTACTGCCTGGAGACCAGAGGACTTGTCCTTCCCCAACTGCTCTAGAGCCTTCTAGACCACGATTCCCACCTTCTCCTCTCTCCTTAAACTCCCAGCGCCTCCTCCCACCATCCTCACTCTCTCTATAGCCTTGCCTCCCCTTTCAAGAAGAGAGCAGGAGCAGCTGGAGGGGGCCCTCAGGAGCTCCCAGCCCCACATCCGTCCCCACCGGCATCAGGATCTTGTCCTCTGCTTTGCCTCCCGAGACTCTAGCTGAACTCTCCTGCTCCTACCTTTAGCCACCCCGTTGCCCCCTCTCGCCTTCTCAAGACATTGCTCCAGACAATGTCTTGCACCATCAGCGTTCCCTTTTACTAGAAAATCCCAATCAGAATACAAACATGCAACTGTTTCTCCTACCTTAAAAAAGGTCCATTGACCAGACAATCCCTTTCAGCTATTGCCTTATTTCTCTGTTCTCCCTTATGGCCTAATTCCTTGGAATACCATCTCTAGCCTCTTTCTCCAATGCCCCTCCCCGCCCCCCATTCTCTCTTTGACTCACTCCCATAGGTCCACACTCCAGGCTTCCCAGACCCGATCCCTGTCAAGGTCACCGATGACCCCCATGTTGCTAAATCCAGTGGTCCACTCTCTGTTAGCATCTCCCAGGGCCGATCAGCAGCACCGGCCAGTGGAACAGCCTTTCCTTCTTGACATGCCTTCTCCACGTGGCTTCCAGGGCCACTCCACTACTCTGGCTCCTCCTCATCACCCCAAATTTGGATGGTCCCATCCATACTCACTTCCTTGGTGGTCCCATCCAAATCTATGGCTTTAAATACTGTGCAAGTGACTCCCAAATTTACATCGCATGCCTGGATCCCTCCCCTGAATTCCAGACCGTGAGTTTATCCGCCTGCCTGCTGACAACGTCCATCTGGATCCATTTATTCCACTCACTCCGCGAACGCTGACTGAGGTGCCGAGATCCTGCTGTGTGCCATGACTGTCCGAGGCGCTCAGGCCCTATCGATGAGTAACGTGGACTAAGCAAGATCTCTGCTTGTGTGGAACCAATAGTCAGCAGAGGGCAGGTGCGGTGGAAGGTTTAAAAGAGATCTGGAACTTTCCATGGGCAAATCTGAACTCCAGAATTTCCTCTCCCCTCTTCCCACTCCAGAATTCTTCATTGCCGTTCATGGAAACTCCACTGCTCCGGTTACTCAGGCTAAAATCCTGAGCACCAACTTTGACTCTTTTCCTTCCCTCCCATCTCCAGTCCAGGATATTAGGAGCTCCTTTGGATCAACCTTTCAAATAAACCCAAAGCCAACCCCGTCCCAGGCTGCCCAGCCTGGTTCTAGCCATGACCGCCACCCCTCACTGGGATGGTTGCAGCAGTCTCTTAGCTGGGCCCCCTGCCTTTGCCCTTGTTCTGGAGTGTCTGTCCTCATCGCAGTGATCCTCTTAAACTGGTCAGATCAGGCCATTCCTCTGCTCAAAACCCTGTAAGTCAATGACCTTAAATGGCCTTGGAAGCCCTTATGACTTGCTCCCTCCACTCTTCCCCACCCTCACCCACTCTGCTCCAGCCACCCAGCTCACATGCCTTTACCCCAGGGCCTTTGCATAGTTGTTCATCCTACATCAAAGTCTGTTCCCCCAGCTGCAACTTCCAACTTCAGCACCATTTCCTGAGCTCTGCCCCCTCAAACAAACATACCCTAAAACCTGACCCATCACTTCTTCATTGATACTTGAACCCACACAAATGCCTGATTACCCTCTGTAGTACCTGAGTGCATTTTTGGGAAAATGTCCTTAGCCTGTATTCCCAGTGGCCTACCAAAGGGGTGCATGATCTGTGAGGGAATTTATATACAGTAAAAGAAAATTTAGCTTGCTTTTTATTATCACCACGCACCACCAATTCTAAACAAGGTCAGTGATAAAACACTCCTCCCCACCAGGGCAGGCAATGTCCGCTTGTCCCTGCTGCTCCTGAACACTAACATGTACCATATTCATTCATTCTACAAATATTTATTGAAAGCCTACTGTGTGCCCAGCTGGTGTATGCCTAATCTACATACTGGGGATACAGCAGAGAACAAAACAAAGAGAATCTCTGATCTTAGTAAGCACTCCGGGGCCAGGCACAGAGTGGAGTCATAGCTGTGCCAGTCTCCTGGCCTCCAGGGGCCAGAGTTCATCCTCAATCCAAGGATCTGGCCACTCCATCACTTAAAACCCTTCAATGGCTCCCTATTGCTCTTGGGATGAAAACAATACCCTGACAACACCCCATGGGCCTGTCCCCTGCTGATCTCTCCCTCCTACCACTTTGCCCCTCTCTTACTCTCTCCACCCACACTCCCAGTCCCACACCCTCACCACTTTCCCACCTTCATCAGGGCTTCCATCCCTGCTGTTCCCTCTGCTGGAGCACCCTTCCCACCCCTCCTTGCCTAACACACCCCTACTTCTGATAGGCAGACTTCTCAATTGGCTCCCAATGATCCCACCTCCTGGTTTTCACGCCCTGGGACTGATCCCCTCCTTGTGAGTGTGGGCTGGACCTGGTGACTCTCTTCTAACAGAAAGAATAAGGCAGAAGTGATGGAGTCACTTCCAAGATTAACAAACACACCCTAAAACATACCCTGCTGTGTGTGGCTTTATCTGGCTCTCTTTGGCTTGCTCGCTCCAGTGCAGCCAGCTGCCCTGTGGAGGGCCCAGGTGACAAGGAGCCAAGGGTGGCCCCTGGCCAGCGCCAGTGAGGAGCGGAGGCCCTCGGTCCAGCAGCACACAGGCTTGGAAGCAAATCCTCCCTCAGTCGGGCCTTAGAGGTCCACAGGCTCGGCCAACACTGTGACTGCAACCTGTGAGAGACCCTGAGGCAGGGGCCAGCTACGCCGCCCTCGGATTCCTGACCCACAGAAACTGCCAGATAAGACACGTGGGTTGTTTTAAGCCACCAAGTTTTGAGGTCATTTGTCCTACTATGGATAACTATGCACACAGCCCAAGGCCACCTGCCCAAGGTCACACAGCTAGTGAGAGAGGAAGTCAACATCAAAACCCAATCCAGGGGGCGGATGTGGCTCAACTGGTTGGGCATCCGTCTGCCATATGGAGGAACCTGGGTTCAATCCCCGGGACCTCCCGGTAAAAAAAAAAAAAAAAATATATATATATATATAGAAGGCTCATGGGCTGCCAGGCTCTGTGTGCCGGTGAGCCAACGGGCCCCGGGAGCCATGCAGCGGGATGATGATGTAACAGGAGAGAGACGCAGGGGAGAGACAAGACGAGATGCTCCAAAAGCTCCAGAAGTCAGGAGCCGAGGTGGCGCAGGCGGCGGAACACCTCTCTCCTACATCGGAGGTCTCCAGGATCGAATCCTGGTGAAGACTGGAGGAGGAGGATGAGAAGAGATGGCAGGAAACAGACACAGAGAATTGCCCAGTGAATGGACACACACACAAAAACAGCAAAATGGGGAAGGGGGGTTTTAAAATGGATAAAGTAAATAAATAAGTCTTTAAAAAACAAACAAACAAAAAAAAAAACAATCCATTCCCCAAAGCGTGTGCTCTTCTTTGAAACATACCCCCTCCCAGAACATTCTGCATCTCGTGCTATGACTAACAACCTCACCTGCAGCTCTGAGAGGTGGGTGGAGGCCTGGTAAACCCCACTCATCACAGGGTCCCAACAGACGGCAACCACTGGGTCATTAGTTGGCCAGTGCATCTGCCTCCTAGCTGGTCTCCACGCCTCCCCACACCCACTCCCACTTGACTGTAGATGGTAGTTCTGAAGCTCACATCAAACCTTGCCACCACCAGATTTAAATCCCTCTGACGACCCCTTCCCACGGCTCGCGGGCTGCCGTGACCTGGCCCTGTGCATCCCTGCATGGGCCCAGAGCCGCGGCCCACGTATCTGCTGAACACAGGCCCAGGCAGAGGACTCACCGGCCTCCTCCACGCCCACGGTCTTTCCTGCACCTGGGTCCTTCCTGACATCAGGAAGGACCATCCCTCCCCCCAGGGGAGGATGCCGGAGGAGCACGGAGGCTAACCCTCTCCTCTGTCTTCACCCTCCCTCTCTCTTGGCCCCACCCATCAGTACTTAAACATGCTGCACGTCCCCTATCTTAATAAATCAGAAATGAAAATAGAAAAAAGCTGTCAATTCCACTTCCGCCCCCAACCCCCCCGGCCTGGCTCTCTCCGCCCATTCCCTGCCAACTGTCTCGACAGGGTTGCTGGCCCGTCTTGTCTCCACTTCCTCCCTCCTTGCTTGTCACATGCTCCCGCCCCGTCACGCAGCTGAAAATGCTCTCACCGAGGTCACCAGTGCCCTCCTTATTGAGGACTCTTCTCGATTCTTCTCTTCCCCACCTGTCCGCAGCGTTCGGCACTGACGAGGCCTCCCTGCCTCTCCAAACTGTTGCCTGTCTTGGTTTTCAGGGCGCCACGCTACCCGCTTCTACCCATAGGCCCTCTTCCTCTTCAGCCCAGCTCCTCATCCTCTCATCCACGGGTGACCCCAGAAACCGGATTCCCATGGCAATGCCGATAGTGTCCACGCTGGCCTTGACCAGCTCGGCTCTTCACCACCCCGAATGTCCCCATGGGGCTGTATCTGATCAGGCCCTTCATGGCCTTCACCCCTGCTCTCCCCCACGCCTGCAAAGCACTGATCTCCCCCAATGAGTGGCACACAGAAAACGGCCTCACGGTCTACACGTTTGCCAAATCTACACTCCCAGATTCAGCCTGGACACCTCCCTCTCCCAGCCCAAGATGGTCTTCTCCTCAGATTCTCCTGAGTTCCCTGGGCGTCGTGATTCTGTTTCCGCCCACCAAGGGGACACTGGACAAGATCTGGGGACATTTTTGGTCATCACAACTGGACAGCAGTTGCTACTGGCACCTTGCAGATGGAGGCCAGAGATGCTGCTCAGTCCCCTGCAATGCACAGAGCAGCCCCCAAGGAGAGAAGCTCACCAGATTGTCACAGGCCTGTCCTAGCCCAGGCTGCCTTCCCATTTGTCTCTGCTATGGTGACCACCTCCCAAATCCACCCTGCGATGGCACCCCCTTTGTAACACAAATATTGCAGAGTGATCAAAGATGAAAATACTTAAAAATTAAACAAAAGGAATAAAAAAGACAGGGGAAAATTGTTTATAACCCCAGTCTCAACACTTAGGAGCCAGATAGACGGCTAAATCTGACTACATAAACACAGATCTCTGCATGGCAAAAGAGAGCATAAACCCCAAGAAAAAGATAAACCGGGAAGGAAAAAAATGCAAAAAATGTGACGAAGGGCTAAGTTTCCAGATAGGTTAAAAAGAAATAGAAGGGGCACCCACAAATCAATAAGACAACGACCCATGGCCCCATAGAAAAAAAATGGGCAAAGGAAGTGAAAAATTCAAAAGGAAAAAAGTAAACACAAATGGCTTGCGAACAGAAGTTGTGCAATCTTGATCACAACAAAGAGAAATGCAAATTGAGACTAAAGCAAGAGAACATTTCCCGCTGTCGGATTGGCAAGGTTGATGGAGTTGGCCCCCACACCATTGTGTGGGTGAGCTTGGGGATCAATGGGCCCTGGTGCATGCACGGCAATGGGGGTGTACACGGGCACCATTTCTCCAGGGGGTATTTGGGCAACAATCAAAAAATGCACAGAGCCTTGGATTCAGCAATTGCACTTGTAGGAGTTTATCCTTTAGAAACACTCCCAATGTGCCCAGTCACGCAGAGATATACGGAGTTGTTTCACTGAAGTAGCCAAAGACACAAAACAATCTGAACATTATCTTTACAGACTAGGTAAAATGAAGCCTGGTGCCCGCCTGGGGCGGAATACTATGCAGCTATGAAAAAGAATGTGTTGGTTTCCTAGGGCTGCATAACAACCTGGGTGGCTTAAAACAACAGAAAGTTATTCTCCACAGTGCTCATTCCACAGGCCAGGTGTCGGCAGAGCCGTGCTCCCTCCGAAGGCTCTTCCAGGTTCTGGGGGCTCCTGGTGGTCCTTGATTTGGGGCAGCCTCACTCCAATCTCTGCCTCTGTCTTCACATGGCCTTTTCTGTGTCTCTGTGCCTCCCACCTTCTTCTAAGGGCACTTGTCATTGGATTTAGAGCCCACCGGGTTAAGCCATGACGATGTCACCTCGAGATCCCTAACTTAATCACATCTGCAAAGACCCTTTTTCCAGATAAGGTCACGTTAGCAGGTACCGGGGGTCAGGACCTGAACTTGTCTTTTGGGGGTCACAGTTCAACCCACTGCGGTTAAGAAGATTCTCATTTCCCTTGGGTTTCGGCTCCAAGTCTCCTCCCTCCCTTGCCATCTAAAGTGGCCCCTTCTCTCACTCTATCTCTTCCTGCTTCAGCCTTCTTTCTAGGACATACTCCCAGCTGCACCATTGCCTTGACTGCGCTCTTCTGCCTGTAGCGTCTCTCGCTGAGCCCTGAACTCTGTGGTGTTAAACTCCTGTTGACTGCGCTGGTTCTGCTCTCAGCATAGCTCTCAGAGAAACGGGGGATCCCTGTCCCCCACTTTATAGGAAACAGGCGCAGAGGTGTGTGGTCACCTGCCGGAGGCCATATTTGCCCCGGGAGCCCTCATGGGGGCTCTGTCCCCCCGCCCCCCATGGGCCGCTTCCTTCTCCTCCTGATACTCATAGCCCTGGGCAGCTGTACACAGAGAAACCCCGAGACTGAGCTGGGCTTGATGCTTCTCCTTCTCAGGCCAGTGACCCCCGTCTCTGAGTCTCAAGGTCCTGCTCGCTGACCCAGGCATGCATCAAACGGGCCTCCGTAACCTGGGATCCGGGAAGATCTGGCATGGGAGCCTGGTGCCAAGGGCCCACTCGGGCCCCGTTGGCTGAGTCTGCAAAAATGACTGCCTGGCAGCCCCTCACTCTGAGCTGCAATTCCCCCAACAACATTCCATAAGCAGCAGACAACCTTGAAATCTGACTGGGGGCAGGGGGAGGATGCAAATTTGCATTCATTAAGTGCCTGGGCTGTCACATAGGTTTGCTTACAAAATCTATCCAAAGCAATGTTTGAGACTTTCAATCCTAGTATCCCCATTGAATAGCTGGGGAAACTGAGGCCCACATAACCATAATAAGAGCTCCCACACGTTCAACAAATATTTACTAATGCCAACCATGTGCCCAGAAGAGGATGTTTTGCCTACAGAAGAAAAAACAAAGGTGGCTCTTACATGAGAGGCAGACTATACACAATAAGCACAGAAGATGCGAAGACAACTAACAAGTGCCACGGAGAGAAGCTGGGGACCAGGGGAGGACGGGCAGGTGGCAGCAGCCGGCAGCCTCACATTGAGGGCCTATGAGGAAGGCAGCGTCCTGTTGAGTCCACAGCGCTCTGCGAGGCAGGTCCTCCCTGTGGATGGAAGGCTCAGAGACGACACCTGCCAGGGTGAAAACTCACGGCTGGAGCCAGGTCTGTGTGCGCCCAAAGCAGATGTCTCGGAACTGCCACCCGTGTCCTCAGTGGGGACCACGTGGCCACAGGGTCACTGCCCCAGAGGCTCAGAGGCCTTGGGGGATGGCAGGCCTATGCCAAAACACGCCCTGGGACAGTCCTTTACCAAGCCAGAGATGGTTTTGTTTTTCAGAAGTCAAAACACCTGAAATAACAGAGGCACATCTCCTCCATGTGAATATTATAATATAAGTTATTATGACGTATTCATAATGTTATAGAAGATGGCCTGTCTCCTGGAACCCCAGAGGGTCCCCAGTGGGTAGAGCGGCCAGGCTTCCATTCACATGCTAACAGGCCACTAAACACTCCTTCCACACAGCTGAACGTGAAAAGATATATCCTCCCGGCTCGGCCAAGCAGTGTGCGCAGAAATTTCCCTTCTGGCTGCGCGGGCGGAAGCATTTCCGGGCCTCGGGGACGACCCAAGAGACACTCTCGGTGGAGCTCCACTGCCCCCTAGAGGACGGGGTCGGAGGCCCAGGCGGACGCTCAGACCGCGGCTGCCGGGGCGTCCGGGCTTCCCGCCCCTCCACCCCACCCAGGACAGCCGCAGCCCATCTGCAGAGGGTCCACAAGACGCCGAAGACCCGGAGCCCAGCGGCCAAATCGCGGCCGGCAGGCGACTTTAAAGCCCGCAACCCCGGAGAGAACCGGATGCCCCGTGTCCCCCAACTTAATTCAAAACAAACCCACCAAGAAGCAGGGAAATACGAGTAAGGAAGGCCAGGACATTTCAGAACTTCGCACGACTTTGTCTTTTTTGTTTCAAAAAATAAATATCCCACAAATTATTAACAACAAATAATCTCGTGCGCCGCCCTGCTGACGCCCCAGTAACGTCACTAACGTGGCTATTTGTTTGTAAAGGTCAGCTCTATATGCTTGGTGTGACCTCAGGACGCCTCTAATGAAGGTGCACTATGAAGGTAGTCATCACCATTTTACATATGGGGAAACCGAGGCACAGAGCAACTTGCCCAAGATCACAAAGCTAAGAAGTGATGGGGAGCCTTGAACTTGGGCAGTCTGGTTCTTGATCAGAGCCACGAGGCCTCGACTCTTTGGTTCTGATTTGGGTTGCCCAGCAGGGCGCCACCCTGTTTTCTGTCCTCCCCCAGTTTATCAGGGGACCGTACAAGCCAGGAGCCCTGGGAGCCCGATGAGAAATCCATCTCTGACGTCAGGCAGCAGACAAGAAACAATACCAGGTCATGGTTTTCTTGCCTCATAAATGTCACCCTGTCCACACGGCCACAGCCCTCGTCTGTTCTCAGCTGATGTCTGCTACAGCCTCCTCTGGTTGGGGCGTTTTCCAAAGGCACAGTTTAGCATGCTGCCTCCACGCAGTAAACCTTGCATAGACTGGCCAATGGCTTCCGCTGCCTGGCCTCCCCCTGACCCCAACTCAGCCAGCTGTCTCTTCCTCAGGGAAGCCCTCCTGATCTTATCCAAACAGCCCCTTTAGGGCTTCTCCTGCTCTTACTGCAGGTGTAGCTTCACATTTGCTGTGGGACCACGTGTCCTACCCCTCCTGCTGGACTCAGCCCCATGAGGGCAGGGACTGTCTGCTTTGCCTCTCACCATGTCAGCGATGACCTCCACCCCACCCTCCTCCTACGCTGCCTGGCACGAGGTGCTCAACAAAAAAAATGAGTGAATGAATGAATGAATGAATGCATAGAAAAAATATATAGTGGGTGCCCTAAGGAGAGGGTGGCCCCATCTTGATGGGGGTAGAGAGAGTACCAGGAGGACTTCATGGAAGAGGTGGCATTGGGTGAGAGTTTAGACATGCAGAGAAGGGTGGGCAGAAGGCACTGCATGAGCATCCCAGGGAACAGAGCCCTTTTCTGGAGGCTGCCAAGGCCCCTCCAACTTGGTCACAATCTGCCACATTCTGGGTCCCCTCACAAACTGTATTCCACCACCCCAAACCATCCACAGCTCCTCAGCTTTCCAGCTGCAGGTCCTCATCTGCGCTGCTGACCCTCCCTGGAAAGCCCTCTCCTCACCCTCCACCTGCTGCGATCCCATCTATCCGCCAGCCCACAGGCTGCTAACCGGGGTGACCCACAGTCCAGACCTGCTCACAGGTTTTGTTTTGTCTGAATGGTGCGTCCCCACCCCCACCCCCACTTTTTCATTTTTTTATACCATTTAAAACTCTTAAGTCTCCACATAAAAGTTAAGATTTCCTTTTTCTTTTGAAGAACTAGACGATCTGCCACCATCCTTATCCCACACCTGCGCATTACAGCCGAGTGATGACCGCCCCTCGAGTGGGGATACTACATCCTGTCCAGCTTGCCCCTATCACCCACTTGCTGCTTCATTACCCTTGACCCACCTCGCTTGTCCCTGTCACCAGCCCAGACCCAGGGGCAGCTGAGTTTGGGGCCTCTCTCGACATACCTGCCCGATGGGCCAACGTACAGGGCACCTGTTAGACGTGCCTACGTCTTGCTTGAGCCCCTGTGCGAGGCCCTGGCCTGCAGAGATTGAAAGAACAAAAATGGCCTGCTCCCGTGGCTGGCCCTTCTCGGCTGCCAGGGCCCAGCTCAAGCGGCACATCTTGCCCTGGCCAGAGCTCGTCGCCCCCCGCCCTTGTTCTTGCCCCTCCCCCAAGCCCTTTGCGGTTCTACTTGCTACGTGGGATTTTTTTTTTCTGGTCTTGTTTGGTCCCTTGGGGCCTCGGCAATATGCCAGGGCCTAGCTAGGGAGAGGCGCAGGCGTTCGGGAAATGTTTGTGGAATGAACGACTGAATGAGGACACAGTTCTAGGCTCAAGGAGCTCCCACTTAGTGGGGGAAATTAGAGCTTATCGACCACCTGCCGGCGGTTTATCACCATTCACGCAGCCCACGTCAAGGCTGCCAGGGTGCTGGCACTCAGGGGTGGCCCCGAGGGACGGCTCTTGCCTCCCAGAGCAGATACTTCTGTGCAACTGTCACCATTGGTGCTCCTACCAGACTGTCACAGTCTCCTCTCAGCCCAAGTTTAGGTGTTTCTAGGAATTCTTTCCCTTCCCTGACACACCCATGAAATGGAGCAACTCCCTTCCCTAAACACACGGGTGCTCTGTTCCTTCTGTGAGAAGGTCCTACCCTCCCCTCATACCCAACCCCAAAGCCACCTCCCCCAGGGAGCTTTCCCTGATTTCTCCATGTTCCTGCTCTCTGAGTCTGTCTCAAGGTAGAAAGTATTACTCGCCTCCTAGCTTTGTCTCTTCTGGAGTCTGTGGTCTCCTGGGGAAATGGACATTCCCTGCCTCTTCTGAATCCTCGGGCACCAGGCACGTAGTACAGGTGCAGCAAACACCGACCGTCAACAGGGAGCAGTGTTCTCAGTAGACCACGGCTTCCTGCTGCCCTCCACACCTGTGCATCCAGCTGCCCTCCTCCTGCTCCCTTTCCCTGTTAGCATGACCTCTGACCTCTGACCCTTACTGGGACCACACCTTCTGCAGCCTCTTAATGAGAACTTTGACTCTGCCACTCAGTGGCCCTGTCCAAGTGGGTCAAGGGCATGACCTTACACCTCCGACCTTGCTGGCACCTGAGCAGTCCCCGGCAGACCTCAGACTCCAGAGGTGCCAGCCTGGTGGGGTGCTGGGAGGATGGCACTGTCTTAATGTGGCTGCCTTAGAAGTACGCGTGGTGCCCAGCGAGTACCGGCAACATGAGCCGGTGTTGTTGATGACGACGAGGCCTGTCTTCATCCCCAGTTCTGGCCCCCGGGATGTGATGGGGGCAGCATCCTAATTCTGACTCAGGAGAGGACTGTGGGAAGCCCTGGTCCCAAGCAGAGGCCTGGAGCACACACGCCCAGCCCTGGCCGCCGTCCACTCGGTGTCCTTTCTCAATCTGAGTCAATTTCTGTGGTGCGAGAAGATGTTTTCAAAATGACGCAAGCATATTTCTGAGGTCAACTTCTAATCAAAAATGACTCCCAGACGGTGCCTGGGTTTAAAAAGAAAGAAAGAAGAAATTGGGTGAGTCATCAGCCAAACCATTTGAATGAAACAAAGACACAACAAACCCTGCTCTCCTCTTGCCCCAGAACGGGTGACCTCAGCCCCTCAGAGCCGCAGCTGGAGGGGATTAGAGGGGATCTCCGACTCCCCGAGAAAGCAAAGACGACCGGGCCCACCCCCATGACTCACGGCCAGAACCGCGGAGATGTGGCCGGCCGAGGCCGTCTGGACCTGCTGCGGGGCCTGTGATGAGGGCCGCGGCTCCCGAGGCCCAGCTCCAGGGTGGGGGTGCCAGAGGCCGAGCAATGCCAGACGCAGGAGTGGTTGAGGACTGAGAGTGGAAAAGGCCCCGGCGTTGGAGGTGCATCCCCACCATGTCTTTCGGGGACCTGGACAATGTCACCAGACCTAGACTCAGGTCTCACAAACGGCCAGATGCCCCCTAATGGCGACTCCAGTGGCAATGTGGGAGAGATCTCCCCTCCCGATACTCCTGGGGTCCCGCCATCCAACGCTGTGGCCCTTTGGAGGGTGAAGGGGTAAGCCCGGCCTTTGCCCAGGAACCCTGGGGCTCCCTTTTGGAATGCTGTGTCAGCCGAGGTTCAGAACTTGGAAGACTCTTTGCTGGAGAGACTTTTCCACAAGAGTGGGGTGGAGGCTTGATTGGACAGGGTGAGGGGTCTGAGCGGGCAGGCTGCTATGGTGGGCCCCAGAAGTCACCGTGACTATTATTCATATAAATTCGCACCTTCCACAAATGCTTGTCAAGATGACTCATGCATTTATAGACTTATTTTTTTAAAAAACTGACCTAGAGTCTAAAGTGATAGCAAAATATATGTGCGTGATAGAATTTTCTTTTTTCCATAGTGAAGTTAAGTATGTTGCAAAAAGTCCGCCTCCATCAGACTACACTCAAGCCCACTTGCCACTGAAGTTCATTCTTGGTTCTTATCTCTTTAGTTTTTCTAACAATAAAGTTTATTTTAAGAATATATCTATGTACAGAAGGACGGTTATTACGCTACCTCATACATCTGAGGTTCCAGAGTTCTAAATCTGGAAAGATCTACCTCCATAGAGATGTACGGCTCCTGTTCTCTAGAAAGTCAGTGGGAGTTGATAGTGGTGCTGCAAATGAACTCAAATCTTATACTGAATCGCCAACAAACCCTCAGTTTTCACCAAGATGTTAATGAGTAAAAAAAAAAAAAAAAGTATATATCTATGTCGATTTCTTGATTTACCAGCTTTAGATGGTATTGAACAAGTCATTGCACTGAAAGATAAGACTACGGCAGTGCTCTGACTTCTCCCCCGAGTGTATGTTAGTGAAGTTACTCTTACTTGGTCAAGTTTTATAGCAAGCAGTTGAGAGGCCATTTAAAAGCATGACGCTGAGGTCATTCTGTCTGAATTCAAACCCCACCTCTGCCATTATTGCTGTGAAACTTTGGGCAAGTTACTTCCCCTCTCCATGTTACAGTTTTTTACCTATAAACATGGGAGTGATGACAGTACTGGCTTCATAATGCTGTTGTGAAGATCAGATGAGTTAATTCATGTAAAGTGCTTAGAACAGTGCCTGGTATAGAATAAGTCTCACTAAGTGTCAGTTAATATATCACATTATTCTGTTCTAGAATTTAGAATGAAGTATTCTGTGAATTGCCAATAGGTTGACTCTAAAAATTGGAAAACGGTAAACAGCATTCACAACATGACTAAGTAACTCGCTTTCACTGAGATCTAAGGATGGATGGAACCACAGAGTGGTTCTCAGTCATTGTGGTCCTCAGTCATTGAACTTTTGCCACCCAAAGGAGAATCTTCCAGGGGTCAGGTCTAAGAGATTCTCTTCTAGTTTCTTTCTAGTGGCTTTTACTTTTTGTGTCATACTCAACTTCTACCATAAAAATGTATATGCCTACAATGTGAACTGTGGTCCATGCTTAGTGGCAAAGCCCCAGGATGTATATATCCATTGCAGGTGATGTGCCACACTAATGAAAGATGTTTATGTGGGAGGTTGTGGGAGATGTGGGAGGTGGGGAACATGCGAATGCCTGTAATTTTTGTGTAACACTTATGTAATCTAAGCATCTTTTATTTTTTTTTTTATTATGGGTAAAAATCAAAATTCTCACAATACATACAAACATTTGTAAAATGATATATAAATATATATGCATATATGTGTATTTGCTTACAAAAATGTTATTTATATATATATATATATACATATATTTTAAGAGGTGCTTAGATTACCTAAAATATTACACTTTTTTTGTTGTTATTAGTATTATTTTAATATTCTTTTTTCAATTTTAACAAAAGTACTACACTAATGCAAAAGGTCATCAACAGGAGGGTATATGGGAACATTGCATTTTTTGTTTGGTTGTTTTTTTGTTTGTTTGTTTTTTATATTTTAAAAGATGCTTAGATTAGTCTTCAAAGCATCTTCAAAAAAAAAAGCATCTTTTAAAATATAAAAAACAAACAAACAAAAAAACAACCAAACAAAAAATGCAATGTTCCCATACACCCTCCTGTTGATGACCTTTTGCATTAGTGTAGTACTTTTGTTAAAATTGAAAAAAGAATATTAAAATAATACTAATAACAACAAAAAAAATGTATATGCCACCCTTTTTCTTAGATTACTTTTTGGGTCATTCACAAGTATCCTTGGGTCATTTTTTCATATAGAGTACATGAATTGTGAATTTTCAATTCTTGAATGTCTAAGAATATCTTTGTTTTGTTTAGTTATATAAATAATCCTAGGTTCCAAATGTTTTACCCTCAGAATTAGGAAGACATATCTTCACTGTCTTCTGGCATCTGAACAGACACCAAATCTGGTGTTCGTCTGCTCCTCAATCTTTTGTAGTTTAACGTCTTTTAAAAAATTATTCCCAAAAGTTTGTAGGGTAGTCTCTTTATTCTGAAAGCATTAAAATTTTGTCCTGATATCTGTTGGTATGCATCTTAATTGGCACCATGTGAGTATTTAACCTGGAGAGACACTTCTTTTCTGGAGCACGGTAAAATGTTCTTATTTCTTTTATTATTTTTCTTCCCTCCGTTCTCTGTCTTCTCTACTAATGAAAGTCGCATTTCATACAGAGATTAGGCCTCCTGGATTTGCCCTCTCTGTTTCAACTTTTCTTTTTTTATTTTCCAGTATTAGTCAGCCTACATTCTGGGAGACTTCTATCTTCTAGATTACAAAATTTTGTCATCAGCCATGTCTGTTTTATTTTATAGCCCATTTGCTGAACTTTTAAAGTGTAATCATCTCTCTAATTTTCAAGAGCTATTTTTCCTTCTTCGACTGCTCCATTTTCACAGCAACCTATTCTTGCTTTGCCGGTGTAATCTTCAAATTCACCTGAAGATACCGGGTAGAATGAAAACATTTTCTTCTCTCTTCCCTGAATTATCTCTGTTTATTCCAGAATGACGTATTGAGTTTATCCATTTTGATCCTTTGCTTTTGTGATGTTTGTTTTCCCCAAATGTCTTTTGAACCCTTGAATGTTATTTCACGTTTACAAATGCAAGATTAGGTTGGTTGGTTTCTGTAAGGGGTGTAGGTTTTCTCTGCAATATTATATGGTCTCCTTCCCCCACGGGCCTCTCCCTGAATGGCGGGACAAGCCATGGGCGGCGTGTACGTGGGCAGGGCACACTGACCTGCATATTTCCCATAGGATACAAGGGCAGAGAGCATGCAGGCAGGCTAGGGAGACCCCAAATTGCCAAAGTAAAGATTTTTCTCTGGCAGAAGGAAATCATTCTCCGGCAGAAGAAAATTTTTCTTGGGGCAGAAGGAAATCTAGGGGTAGGCAGTCCACAGATGGAGGAAGCTCACCGATGTCATCCAGGACAGGGGCTTCTCCTCCTCCCCACTCCTCAGGCAGCCTCGCTCCTGAGCTTCTGACAGGAAGAGGAAGACCAGGGAGGCACGAAGGGGGCGGGGCACTCATAGCAGGACACCGAAAGTTATCCCAGAAATCCCCAGAAAACTGCTCACATCTCAGGGTCTCAAGGGAGACTGGAAGACAGAGCTTTTTGGCCAAGTACTTTGTGCCCTTGAACAAACTAAGGTTCCTTTTAGAAAGGAAGAGGGACAACAGATATTGGTAAGCTGCCAACTGTGTGTGTGACAGGCATTTTCCCATCTTCAGCCCTGGGAGGAGCTGCTCATCCCCCTCCCCCAGGCCATGAAGGAGTCCTCCACTTCCTCTCTCACGTCCTGTAGCAGAGACTGCCATTGGTCCCCTAATATTGGTTCTTTCCATCCTTTTAGTACTATCACTCATTTTTCCTGAGTTTAACGGTTTCTTAAGGCTCTGTAACAAATAACTTCAGACTGCAGAGCTTAGAGCAACAGAAATTTATTCTTGCACAGTTCTGAGGCCAAAAGTTGGAAGGGCCATGCTCCCTCAGAAGTCGCTAAGGGGGAGTCTTCTTTGCTTCTTCCAGCTTCTGGGGGCTCCTGGCATTTCTCGGCATCTCCTGGCTTGTGGCAAGGTAACTCCAATCTCTGCATCCGTCTTCGCACGGCCTTCTTACATGGATGCCAGTCACTGGATTTAGGGCAAACCCTAATGTAGTATGACCTCAGCTTAATTACATCTGCAAAATGTATTTCCGAATGGGATTCACTTAAGGATCTTGAGATGGGGAGATGATCCTGGATTATTCAGCTGGGCCCAATGTCATAACAAGGGCCCTTATGAGGCAGCAGGGTCAGAATCAGAGAAGGAGATGTAAGGTGGAAGCAGAGGTCAGAGAGAGATTTGAAGATGCTTCGCTGCTGGCTTTGAAGATGGAGGAAGGGGCCACAAGCGGCCAGGGAATGCTGGTGGCCTCTAGAAGCTGGAAAAGGCAGGGAACTGATTCTTCCCTAGAGCCTCCAAAAAGATTGAAGCCCTGCTGACACCTTGATGTCAGGACTTCCAACCTCCATAACTGTAAGAAACTAAATTTGTGCTGCTTTAAGCTACTAAATTTGTGGTAATCTGTTACAGCAGCAGTAAGAAGCTAGTACATCAGTTGAAGATGTGATCCATAAGAAAATAAAAACTGCTGTTTGTAGAGCGTTTCTTATATACCAGGTACTTGACTGACATTATCTCATTGAATCCTTACAACCCTGGGAGGGAACTGTTCCCATCACGCCCATTTTACAGATGAGGAGGTTGAGGCTCAGAGAGGTTACATAAATCGTTCAAGGTCACACAGCTTCCAAGTGGCAGAGCCTGGACATGGGCCAGATCTTTCCCACACGATCGTATTCTGTCTCTACCTTCAAAAAGTGTACAAAGTAGGGTTCAGGAGGGAAAAGAGCAGAGTGAATATCATGCCATGGAGTTATCCTGGGACCCAATGCCTTATTTTTTTTCTGACGTATCAGGATATCCTTGTAATCCCCCAAACCTCCTTCTTTTTCTGGTTAAAAATAGCCTTTGCTAGGCTGCAGTTTGTAACTTGGAGACCCCTCATTTGCGGCAGCCCATAAGTACACTGCAGGCCTCCTTTCTTTGTTTGGGAGAACAGCTTTCCTGTGATGACAGAGTGTGAGTCAGGGGTGATGTTCGGGGCCTGAGGTGAGGGTACTCCCAAGAGCAGGCATGCTTGGGAGACCACAGGGGTGGGGGCTGCATCTAAATCTGAGACACTCCCCACCCTGTCTCAACCTAGCCTTGGATCTTTGGGGCATCCTCCCCCTCAAGGACACTTCAAAGGGAATCCAAGTCAGTTCTGCCACCCAATCCCTGAGCAAGGGAATCCCCTGGTCCACTGTAGGTTTCTCTCTGATCTTTTGACTCTAGTGATGCTGTCCTGAGGCCCAATGGTGCCACTACCTGGTTGTCTGTCCAGGGACAGAGGCCTTTCCTTCTCTCTGCCAGCCTCAGCCTTGTCTCTGACATGGGGAGAGAGCAGTTGGGAAACATCATGTCAGAGATCCCTTTGGTGCCCCCCAGCCCCAGGTACCTAGAGCTTCTCCCTGGCCCTGTCAGAGCATAAGCCCTCATCTCTAAAAGGACCTACCTTGCAGGGTTGTTTGAGATAATGCAGATGTGGCAGAGACAGCTCACAATAGATTGTTGAACTTTTGATTATGACTATTACATATTGTTCTCCTCCCAACAAAACTGGTTTATTTTTTGCCCCATTCCCCTAGGTCAAGACCCCAAAATCTAAGGCAGAGGCTGTGAACTAGTGGTCTCAGAAGTTGTGCCCAGCCTTCAGGTGTGTTTTGACACATTAGGTATTAGCCCACACAATTGTTCTAAAACTTGAGATTGTTGCCAATGGTATTAGTTAGGACACAGGTTCGGTTGCTGACCTGAAGACAAAAAATAACTGCAGCTTAAACAAGAGATTAAATTTATTTGTCGCTCACAGAGCAGAACAAAGATAAGAAGGTGGATATGGAGGTTCCATGGGGTTGGGGATCCCAGCTTCCACCATCTTATTGCTCTCCTTGCCCTCTGCCAGAGTGTTTCTCCCTAGAAAGTCCACCATGCTTCACCATCACAGTATCTGGGCCTACGTTCAGCCAGTAGGAGGATAAGAGTGGAAGGTGTACTTCATTAGAGCCATGGGCCCAGCCAAACCAGAGGTACTATTACCAGAGCAGGAGAAAATTGATTTGGGGGACAAATAGCAGTCTCTGACACACTGACATTTGGGTATATATTGAGATTCTGGTGCACAATGATTATAAGTAGAGCCAACAGGCATTGAATGCCTCTATGTGCCAGGCACCCACAGAATCACCTCATCGAAGCCTTGCATCAGTTGTAGGAGGGAGGTTCTATCATCCCCAATCACTGAGGAAACTGAGGTTTAGTGGAGTCCAGCAGTACCACATGTGGGGTGCCCCATGCCCCGGACACACCGACAGGAAAACCTGCAGTGCATTCTCCCTCCCACCATGCTTGAGATACAGCTCCCAAAGATTAGCTGGGCCCCCTGCCCTCAAACGTGGCCCCTCCAAGGGACATGAGTAGGGACTAAGTCATGCCCTGGCCCTTTCCAAATTGGACTTAAAATGAAAAATAAATAAAAGAGGGAAAAGGACTGATTGTTTTTAAGAGAAGAAAAAATTAGCTTTCTTCATGCTTGCCTGACTCCAGAAGGCCCTAAGAGAGTGTGTTCCAAGGAGTCCCTTCCCCCTCACTAAACTTCACCTCGAGGCTGAGCCGGGAGCCAAAGAAAATATTATGATAAAGTCTAAGTGACTGCCCATACCTGCCCAGCAGCTTGATTAACGGAATCGAATGCAAACAAATCTCAGGGCTCCCTGCCTCACTGCAAATTTGGGGGTTGGGGGAAGGCAAAGACTGGGCTCAGAGCCAACATCCCACCTGCCAAACTCTACCAGGTGTCCCTGCCTGTTTCTTCTTTTTCTTTTTATATAGTATACAGCTCCCATTACAAGATTGTTGGGGTCCAGTGCAAGATGAAAATACAAGGCCCCTTGTTCAAAAAGCAGGAGACAACAAAAGGTGCCACTAAAGGCTTTTTCCTTTTTTCTGGGGTCTCTCCTTCAACTTGTCATAGTGCTTTTTGTGTTTTTGTTTGTTTTGTTTTGCTATTTAATGTTGTTCTAGGTAAAATAAAAAAAAAAAAAATTAAAAGTTTAATTTAGGGAAGCGGCTGTGGCTCAATCAGTGGGGCTCCCGTTTACCATATGGGAGGCCCCGGGTTCGGTTCTCGGGGCCTCCTGGTGAAGGCAAGCCCACCCGCACGGCGTGGTTAGCTGACCCAGCGAGCACAAGCAGCAAGGGGGGGATAAATGAATGAATAAATAAATAAAATCTTTAAAAAAAAAAAAAAAAAGTTTAATTTAATAGCCTGAATTTTACCATTCATCTTTATAATATGTATAATATGTAATGCCTGTTTTAAATGCAAATCAAAGAGCATTTAAGTCACAAGACTTGTGTCATAGCTCATTTGTGTATCTGTATTTTGTGCTTACCTGAAGGGTGGAAACGCTGCACCAAACGGACTTGACTGCTTTCACTTCTCTTCTTGACACAATCATATTCTCCAAACACTCTCTCTACAGCTTGCTGACAGGTAAGGAGGGGCCTAGGCTTGCCCTCCCTCTCCCTCTCCCTTTCCCTCTATGTCAACATTCTCAGGGTTTGTGTGGCTCATGCAGGGAAGAGACGTGAGAAAGAAAGGAAGTGATAGGGTTCCGCAGCCACGGGCTGCTTTCTGCATTCTCCTTCTTTTGTTGGAAGCAAGCTGCGGTTTGAACAGAAAGTCTGGCCTCTTGGGCTGTCATCACCTGCTTCCTCAGTCCTAGACATAGCATGTGCCCCTTGTATTCGCTTGGAGAATCGCTGACTCCTACGGGAATTCTGTGCTCCTGGGGAAAAGCGAATGCGGTATTCCAAAGGGGCAGCAGGGCCACAGGCCTGCGGTGTGTGTCCCCTCCCCTCGGTGCACGCCCCACTGTCCCGTCAGACTTCACTTACCAAGCACAAGTTCAAAGATAAGGTGATGAAGATTTTTAAGGCGGTGACAGCAGCGCATCAGACCAAGCGTGGGGCCCTTCTGTGCCTGCACGGGTGGCACTCCCATGAGCTGGCCCTCATAATCTAGGTCTATTTTTCTTACACAAATAAGGTCTAATATAAGAAAACTAAGACACACAGAAAAGCAAAAACTGCAAATGACAATTACTGCTGTGAAAATAAAAGCTTTCCCTGCAGTTTGGGATATCTCCCAGCCTTACTGAGAGGTTATTGACAGACTCATGAGCAGCAGCATCCCATTCGGAAAGTGGAAGGGAGCCCCGTTGAGGGGACAGACACAGGGAAGATATGGAAGCCAATGAGGAAATGTTCTGACTGGCTGATGTGAAGTTTCCAATTTACACAGGAGGGGGTACTTTACAAAGTGGGGGGCAGAGATACCTTGGTTGGTATGACATACTTGTCCATTTTTAATAGGCTGAGGTCAGCTTATCACTAAATGTTACAAAGCTTGCACCTTTGTTGGGACTACTCCAAGCTTCTTAGAAAGGACCATCCTTGGTCAGTTTTTATCTTCAGAAAAGTCCCTACCAGGTCTCAAAAAGGGAGCTGCTCCCAGCAACTCCCAATGCAGGTGGCCATTTTATTTTTATTTAACACTGCTTAGCGGTAATGACCATTAGCGTTGGCTGTGTAGCTTTCCGGATGTTTCTCTAAGTCTATGTCTCAAGATAACTTATCAAAACGCTCCAGAGAAGGGAGCGGATGTAGCTCAAGTGGTTGAGCGCCTCCTTCCCATGTACAAGGTCCCGGGTTCGATCCCCAGTATCTCCTAAACACACACACACACACACACACACACACACACACACACAAAAAATCCCTCCAGAGAATTCTCTGATGGCTTCCCATCACACTTAGAGCAAAGCGCCCTCTCCCGACAGTGACCTACAGGCCCTGTGAGCTCCCTGGTACCAGTACAGCCGCCAGCCGTCCCCTCTGGCCCTGCTTTACTCTGCTCCTGCCACGTGGGCCTTTTTCCTATTCTGAAAACACAGCACCCCCCACCCACGCCCCTCAGGCCTTTGCACTTGTACTTCCTGTGCCTGGATCCCTGCCTCAGACACCTTCACATCATTGCCTCTGGGTCTGCCTTCAGGACCTGGCTCAAATGTCACCCCCACTGGAGCCTTCTTCTCCCCAGCATGTGACCCCGTCATTCTTCAGGGAATGTTGGGCCTGTAACTCCCCCAGGGCTGTGCTTGGTGCTTGTGGGCTCAGGACCCGGTTTCTGAACCAGTCACTGAAGAGGGTGGGTTTTTCACGACTGGCTTAGAACGTGAGTCGGCAAACCGGTATCCTGGGGCCAAATCCAGCTCCCTGCCTGGCTTCGTAAATAAAGTTTTATTGGAACACGGCTCTCCTGCCACAATCGCAGAGCTGATTAGCTGTGATAGACACTCCAAGGCCCACAAAGCCGGAAATGTTTACTACCTGGCCCTTTACAAGAAAATTTTGCCCACCCCTGGTTTAGACAAGTTAAAGCCTGTCCCTGGGTCTGGGGGTGGTGTCAGCGTCTCCCAAGTCTCAGGGGCTGCGTCGGGAAGGGGTCGGTACTTGAACAAAACTGGATTACCAAGGGGGCAGGGGGCATAAATGCTGAGTAAGCATCCTACATCACAGGAAACCCTGTGTACTGCCCTTCATGGCAGTGCCGGGATTTGCTGAGTAAATCTGATAAGAATCAGCATCTCCTACTGACATGAACACGCTTGCTCCCCTTGGGAACTGACGACCTCCTTAGGGCATGCCCTCTGTCCTTCCCTCGCAGTCTCGGGGCCAGTGGGAGACTGTGAAGTCCAGTCTCCTCCTCTAAGGTAAGTGAGAGGCTGTCCGTTGGCCCGCGGTGGCGACAGGAAGCGAGGAAGGCTGGTGCTGGCTCGGAGGTTGGCTCTCCCGCTGCCCTCCTACAGCGAGGCAACAGGCGCTCAGTTGCATGGTCAGCCAAGTCCACACAGCCAGGGCAGAGCAGGGAACTGGATCCAAAGCATACCGCACCACGCCGGTCCACCGGGGTGTCAGGCAGGGGCTGGGGGTGCGGGTGGACCCAAGGAGCTTCTGAAGCCTGGCCCCCATCTTTCCAGAAACTTCGTTCACTACTGGTTACCAAAGGGAAGGTTGCTTGGGGATTCGGGGGGAGCCTCCGATGGAGGATAAGTGGGGGTCTAAGGCCAGGCAGACCCGTGCCCCTCTTCCACGTCCCTGCTCAGATCATACAATAGGGACTTGCGCCCTCTCTGCAGAAACGATTCCTGACTTCCCCTTCCCGAGGGAGGAGGCGTGGCACCTCTTTGGTGGTAGAAAGAAAAGAACAACTGGGTATTTATGTGGACTCTCCCCGCTCTCCTTTCCTTGCTCTCCCCCGTGGCTGCAGCGGCCCAGCTCTAACTGTCCCTGCTGGGCAAATGCAGTTCAATGGGAGGAGAATTCAGGAGCCCGATGGTGGCCACAGAGCCAAGTCTCAGTCTCCAATCAGTCGAGAATTTGGTATTTTTTCTCAGTGGTGGGCAGACTGCTAGTCGAACCTCCTTGTCCATTCTCCTTCCATAATAATGGAATATTTCCATCAGGCACCTGGTGGTGCAGAATGGGTGCACTTCCCAGCGACCAAGCATCTCGGTGCCACCTGCCTAATTCCAGCTGTCTCAGTGTTTGAGCCCTAATTTCCTTTTGGGTCTTTATCTCAACAGGTTCAGAGCTTGGCGGAGACAGTGCTTCAAATTGCAGCAACAAATACTGTGGTCTTCCCCCATGTTTAGCTACCACTGATGAAGTGGGCAGTCCCTGCTCAGCCTAATAAGAATAGCAAAAACATCATCATCCCCTGGTATTTATTTATTGCTTACTCCTTTCCAGGCCTGGGCTGAGCACTTCCATGCATGGTTTAGTTTAACCCTCACAGTAACTCTAAGAGGCAGGTCTTATTCACCCTATTTTGCAGTTGAGAAAACCAAGGTCCAGAGAGGTTAAGCAACTTGCCCAGGGTCACACAGTTAGCAAAATTCAACTCAAGATTGTCTGAGGTCAACACTCTGACCAACACTATTTTGGGGCTCTCCCTTCATGCCAAAGGCTCAATAAGGCCCTCTTTATATGTTAGCTCACTATCCTCCCAGCAAATTTACAAGGCAGCAACCCCCCCCCCCCATCTTACAGGTAGACCCTGAGAATAGGGATGGTTAGGTGATGGGTACCTATTCCTCTAGGAACAGTTGTGCCCTCTCCCAAGGGTGGCTGGCCCTCGCCTGGCCAGGGGCCTTCCAACAAGCTGGCCTTTGAATCCAAGTGTTCCCCGTACCCCCACCTCTCAGACCATGGCTCACCCACAAGGCCCTAAGGAGTTGACTCATGTTTGTCTACTTCCCGGACCCAGCACACCCATTCCTGGGAGCAGAGGCGGTTGTCCTTGGTAGGGTCATCAGGTCGGGAAACGGCTCCCGATTTTCCAACTTGGCAGCAGTCTTTGGGATGGCCTGCTAGCCCTCATTCTCTTTGCATCCCCAACTTCATAATTAACCAGGGTCTGAGTCCTGAAGCTGCTTATCTGGTTTAGCGGTTTTTTTACAGCCTGCGAGTGAAGAACAGTTTTTATACTTTTAAATGGTTAAAAAAAATAAAAAGGACAAATTTTCATGGAATGTGAAAATATGAAATTCAAAATTCAGTGCCCGTGAAGTCTCACTGAAGCCCAATGCTCACTCACTCACCTACTGGCTGTGGCAGTTTTCAGTTACAATGGCAGAGTTGAGTCGTTGCGGCAAAAACAGCGTGGCCTGCAGAGCCTAAAACATTAACCACTGGACCTTCTAGAAAAATCTGTCAGTCCTTCATTGGGTTGCATGCGAGTGTTATTCCTTAAGAAAACCAGCTTTTTAGGGGAAAAAAAGTATGGCCATGTCAGCTCCTACCTTCCCTTCCCACCCACCAAAGCCCTGGTGTTAAATGTATCTGCCCCCATTGATGAGCTCATAAATTAACATATAAAATATAAAATTATAGAAGCGGTACCGTCTGCTCCACATGACAGAACCGCAAACAGAATGCAGGCGGCTGGTTCAGGTGCTAATTGCCCCTGGCTTGGTGTCAGACACAGACCCTCTGTGTCTCTCCTCCCATCAAGCGGTGGAAACTATTTCCCTTCCTCTTGGACCTGGGTGGGCTTGTCCTCTGCCTCCACGAACAGAATGTGGCAGAAGAGACTCAGTGTGGCTTCTGAGGCCATGCAACTTCTGCAGGTTTCTTGGAGACACATGCATTTGGAGCCCTGAGTGGCCGGTAAGAAATCTGGCCACCCTGAAGCCGCCACACTGGACAGACAAACACGAGAGACCACCCAGAGATAGAGATGCCCGAGCAGCCCCCGCCGTTTGAGCCGACAGCCGGCACTGACTGGGAGGGAGCAAGCCTTCACGGCTTCCACTTTCTTTCAAGCTCCCTACCTGATGCTGCATGAAGCAGAGACGAGCCATTCCTGCCAAGTCCTGCCCAGATTGCAGAAGTGTGAGATGAACCAGTAATGGCCGTTTTTTTTAAAGCCCGGGAAGATTAAGAGACCTATTCAAGGTTACCCAGCTTGTAAGCAGCAGATCTGTTGCTCAAACCCAGGCTCCTCTGATTTCAAAGCCTCTGGCCATGGCTGTTCGGGAATTAAGCTGAAGGACGTGCGAAAAGGGCTCAGCCCAGCCTGTGGCCCGCAGGACCAGTGAACAGGAGCTGTGGTCACGGCTGTGGCTGTGATTCCTGTTACTGTTGTAAGTTTCCCAAGGCCCCCCAACAGTTAAGGGGCTGATTGGGCGTTCGGCCTGGGTCCCCTGATTCTTACTCCAGTGCTCTTTCCCTCTTCCTCACCACCAAAGAGAGATGAGAAGATCTTTGCTGAGCACTCTGGGTGAGGCGGCTCCGTTCTTGTCAGCCGCCATTGTTGGTGGGTCTGGATGGAAATAGAAACTAGGTGCTCCCCCTGCCTCCCAGCCCTCTGGCTTCTGCTTCTCCCTGACCTCAGCTCCTACATGCCAACAAAGTTTATTCTCATGGATTGATGCATGAGACCTGGGACCAGCTGAGACCCAGGTGAGATGTCAGAGCTTTATTCAGCCCACGTTCCTCCCCAGGAGGCTGACTGCGCCCCCATCCCCACCGCCCAAGGTCAGCTCACAGGAGAAGATGCCTTGTCATGTTTGGCAGAAGCAGCTGACATCCGCCAAGCAAACTTTCTCAGGACAGAAATGCCCTGGGGCTCATCAAAGCTAGAGACACTGTCCCCCAGGAACCAGGCACCAAAGCCTCCCTGACTCATTGCTTTCCCAAGGTCAAGTGTCAATTTGAAGGTCATCTGCACCTAAGGCTCCTGAAATCATGCTCTTAATTGATCCTGGCCATCTTTCCTGGCCTCCGTCCCTCAGGCCCTGGCCTGAATTTCTGCCCCCTGTGGACTCTGTGCTTTTATAAATAGCATTGAAAGGTCTGGTTTTAATCTCTGAAGATGCAGGACCTCATCCCTTCTCCACCCAGAAACACCCGTAGGGCCTGGGTTAGTCACTAGGCATCTGGAGTTGGATTATCCCAGGGCTGGACCCAAAGTGGGTAGACACAAAGAACCTCCTTCCTCGCCTGTTCTAACGGCATGTGAGTCAGAAAGAGACACGTGCAGATATACTGTGTCTGGAGTTCCCGCCCCGGAGAGCTGGGCCCTGGAGGAGGCCTGAGGCAGGGGCGTGAGCCCAAGCTCTGGACGCTCCAGCCCAAGAAGGAGCGATTTGCCGATCATGAAACCACACGTCTCCAGGGGGCAGGAGCCTCCCCCTGTTTCGGTAGCAGGCTACACCCTGTGCAGTTCCCTGACCAGCCTGGGGTGATGGCATTTTACAAAGTGTGCCTGTCCCACTCCCCTGCCCTGCTGTCTAGGTCACTTACATTTAACTGCCTGGGGGTCACAATAAAAATGTGGATTTCCAAGTCCTAATCCAGACCCAGTGAACCAGAATCTCAGGGGGCAGAACCGGGAATTAACACATGCAGCAAGTGGCCCAGGTGATTCTGTAGCAAAAAAAAGTGTGAGGCTGGTGGCTCTGTGATGCTGACCCACAGTCATGGACACTAATAAGTGCCCTTTGATGACTTCTTATTAGAGGCCTACTATGTGCCAGGCACTGCCCTGACTCCTGGGGATTCATAAAACAACACAGAAAATAAGACAGGGAAACAAAAAAACAAAATAAAATCAAAACAGAAATAGCCCATGCCCTGTGGAAGTCCCAGTCCAGGGAAGGTGTGACTTTGCCGTGGGAAGCGACAAAACACAAACAATAACATTACCTCAGAAAGTGATTAAGTGCCGTGAGGGAAATGGGACAGGATGAGGGGGGTGGAGAAGGAGGCGGTGGCCTGGAGCAGAGGCCTGGGCCAGGAAGAGGGCCTGAGAAGAACCGGGGAAGAAAGTTCCAGGTGAGGGAAATGGCAAGGAGGTGCTGGGGGTTACTTACAGCCTCTCCTTTGACCTCACAGCCTCCCTGCACAGGGCTCCTTAGCCCTCCCCCCTCACACAGCCTCCCCTGCTCCATGGTCTCTCTCAGTTAGTGGCTGCTCCACCTTCCCCACTGGGGAAGACACTGGGGGTCTTCCTGGATCCCATCCTCTCTCTTACCCCCATCTCCAATCCGCCAGCAAAGCCTACAGCCCTCGCTTCAAACCAGACCAGAAGCCAAGCTCTGCTCAGCCCCTGCCCACGGCCCCTCTGTCCGCACCCCACCACCTCCAGCCTGGAGCCTTGCAGCGGCCTCGACCTGAGCCCGCAGTCCATCCCCAGCACAACCACACGCAGGTCCTCTTCAAACCAACCAAACCAGGTCCCTCCTCTCTCAAAACTTTTCAGTAAATATCCACAAACAGCAAATTCACAGGGAAAAGGGGAGTTCAGAGGTCCTCAGGGGAGGAGCAGGGAAGGGGGGTTGCTTGGTGGGTAGAGTGTGTTTATACTTTTAAAAAAATGTATCTATTTGCTCTTTCTATAAAAATGAAAAATTCAGCACGGTTACATTTCTTCTTCCCTCCATCTCCAAGACAACAACGTTTTAGCATCTTCTCATGGCGGTTGGAGAAGAACTAAAGCCCTGACAGGCTCAGCAAGACCCAGCAAGGCCCTGCTCCTCCCTCCCTCCCCTGTTCCAGCCACAGCCACCCCCTCCCTGCTCCTCCAATAGGCCAGACGGCCCCAGGGCCGTTGTCCCTGCTGTTCCTTTTGCCTGGACGCTCTTTCCAGAAGCAGCACTTTCCCCGCCTCCTTCAAGTCTTTTCTCAGATGTCCCCTTCTCAGTGAAGCATAAAACAAACAAGAAATCTGGACAAGGGAAGGTGCACCCAAAACGTAAACAACCTAAAATGTGGTGTTGCTTTGAGAAGTTAATGAGTGTAAGAGAAAAGAATCCACTGGGCCCATTGCTGGAACATTCTCCTTAAGCAGGGTTGGGTTTAGTAACACGGAACGACATTTCCTGCCCTTGGTGCAGTCTCACCCCTGAGTTCTGCATGAGCACAATGGATTTCTGCTTGTTTTTCAAAACTTTAGAATCAACACTTTATATGGATTGTCTCATCCAACACTCAGGAAAACCTGAGTAGATACTCGGCACTGCTGGTACTTGGGTACTCAGTACTACTGAGTAGGTAATACTACTGCAGCTGTGAGCACAGACTCAGAAAGATTAGGGAACTTGTCCAAAGTCGTGCAGTTGCCAAGTGGCAGAGCTGGGATTTGAACCCAAACAGTTTGTTCTCAGAGCACAATTCTTAGCTGTTAAGCTACATTGCCTCTGATCCCTTTAAGCCAGGGTTTCTCAACCTTGGCACTATTGACCTTTTGGTTAGCTAATTCTCTGAGGTGGGGGACTGTCCTGTGCACTGTAGGATGTTTAGCAACATCTCTGATCTCTGTCCCCCAAGCACCTCCCCTGTTTTGACAACCAAACTTGTCTTCAGACATTGTCCAGTGTCCCCTGGGGCCGAAATCACCTCTAGTTGAGAACCACTGCTTTAACCCAAGCTCTTGTCTTCAAGCCCAGGGATTCTTTCTTTCCCATTGTTTGTTAAGAAAGAGCTGCTGATCTGCTGTACTGTCTCCCCCAGTGGATCCAAACCATAAGAACAGCCTGGACTGGGCTCCCATGGAAGGAGACCCCACTTCTTCTGAGCCACCCCCCTCTACAGCCAACCTCTAGTATTATTGAACGAGCTGATGGGTGATTGCCAATAAGATGGGAGAAGGAAGGTGAAGCGGATGGCAGAAGAGCCGATGCATTGGCAATGCCACTTTGGGGGAGACTGAGAAACCCAGGGCAGAGCCTCGGAAAAGGTTTTCTATAGGGGTGGGTGGAGGTAGGGGTGAGCAGGTTGTGATTGAGGGGCATTAAAAAGAACAGTGTCCTGCCAGATTCCCAGCTATCGAGTTTTCATGGAGCTAAGCTGGATTCCGGGAGGACCTTGGAGAAGATATCCTGAGAACCTAAGGTGTTTGGGTCCTTTGGTTTTGTTGAGCCAAATTTATTACCTAAAACCAATAAATTTCCTTTCTCCCCAGATGACATCCTCTCTGGGAGAAGGGAGTTTGTCCCAAGCAATGAGGACTCAGAAGCACCAGAGGACTCTTTGAGCCCCAGCATTGTTCTAGATGGTCAGCAGTCCAGTTACTGCTGTAGTCTAGTCACACTACATCTGTGATGATGGCAAAGACTGCTGATTGTCAGGTAATGCCCCCAAAGACCACATTTTCCAGCATCCATTGCAGCTAGGTATGACCACGTCACTATGGTTTGGCCTATGAGATGTAAAAGGAAGTGTGGTGTGTATTGCCAGAAAGGCTGTGTAAAAGGAGGGTATTAGTCCATTTGGCTCCTCAGATTCTTCTGTCAACCTAGAATGTGGATGCAATGGCTGGAGCTACAGCAACCACCTTGAATTAGGAGATGATTTTAAGCATGGAGGCCACATGCTGAGAATGGCAGAACAGAATGATATTTGTCTGGGTCTCTGATGATATTTTTATAAGAGAGAAGAATAAACTTCTATCTTATTTAAGCCATAACATATTTGTTGTTTTCTTCTTCTTTTATATTTATTCAAACCTAATCCTAACAGATATAACTGATTATAAATGGAAATCTGAAGTTGAGCTATTCCTCTGAAATTCCTTACAAATGTAGCCCTACACATTTGGGATGTGTAGACTTTACCCTTGTTTTAATGGCACAAACTTGGAACAGGAGCAACAAGGGAAACAGATCCGGTATTGCTGTGTAGACAATATTAATTACAGCAATCGTAAGTAACAAGGAGAATCGGACTCTTGACTCATGGGGGTGGGGAGGGTTGGGGTGGGCACTTGGAATGCGTTCCATGGGTAGGAATAAAACTAGTGTTCATGTGATCAGCGGAACTCAATGCAGGTCAGTGGCCACAGCTGGAGTTTGTAAATAGCCCTTTGAGCACTAGCACATATTTTCTAGTTTAATCGAAATGAAGCATCATGAAAAACAGCTCCATCGCCACTTGTCATCTCTGCTGGAGCCTCGGGAGGCACCGCGGGCCCCTTTAGGCTGCATCTAATTGGCTTTGAAGCTTGAATCTGTGGAGGGCCTTTGAGGACTGCAGACATCAGAACTTCGGCAGAGGAAGAAACTTTGAGAATACTCTTTTGAAAAAAACAAACAAACCAATAAACAATATAGTTTCTCAGTCTTAGCTACAAAAATGTCCAGCAGCTACAAAAATGTCCAGCAGCCATGAATCATGGCTTTTACTGACAAAGCTGGAAAATGAGACTCAAGTGAGGTGGCCTCTCTTCCAACCATCCCTACAGACTGGTCTTCACCTGTATTCTGCTTTCAGCTCCTCACAGCAGAAGACAACAGCTAGAAAGAATCAAGTCATTTTACGATGAGATGGCCGTGAACCAGATCTTCTAGGCTATTTGGATCAGTGGTTAGGGACTCGGACTCTGGACTTGGCTTAGCTAGCTTCAAATCCCTACTCTGTGCCACTTCCTAGTCGAGTTATTTCCCCTCTCTGTGCCTCAGTGTCCTTGTCTATAAAATGGGGATAATAGTATCTAGCTATTCAGATAAAGTGCTTAGAACAGTGCCTGGCTCATAGGAGAGAAACAACGTATGCAAACTATTATTATTCTGCAGTTGCTATTTAAGTTAATTTTCCCACAAGAGTTGCTTTTTATAGTGCATCATTTAGTTTGAATGTTTTCGTTCATTTATTGCACTAAAAATTGAATAAGGATAAAGTTTAGAGAACCATTCTCCACCTCCTGTTCTTATTCTAAAACAGGTAGTAATGTTAGAAGAAGGTGAAAAACACTGAATAAAAAGGATTTAAAATGTTAAAAAACAACTCATTACTTGCAGGCATATCCAAACCTCTGACTTAAAAAGGGAAAAGGTTGTTTATGGTCAGGTTTCATCTTAATTATGCTTTACTACTAAACTGGTTTCCAGAGTTTGCCCTCAAATTTAGGGGAGTTTTATGTAGAGAAAGGTCATCCCAGGGGACCTTTTGCTCTAGGGACAGGCTGAGGGGGAGGTGCTAGGGAAGAGAGATTTTTCTCTCCAGGATGAGGGTGGGGCTGGGGTGGGGGTTGTGGCCGAAACCTGGGGAGCAGGTGGCATCGGGGAGATTGCTGGGTCCTGCTGAGCCCTGTCCTTTGTGAAGCCGTCCCTCTTTCATGGGACTGATTCTCATGCAAGAGCCCATAATGAAGTCTGCCCACTAAAGAAAAGAGAGCTGGCTAACTGTCCAAGCCCAAAGTGTGGCTAAGTCGGAAAGAGCTGGGGGGTTTCAGTCTTTGGGGTTATGCTCAAAAAAGTAGGCAGGGGGCACGTGTCGGGGTTGTTACTTTCTAGTAAAGAGCACCCTGATTTTCTTTGGGAGGAGCTCCCTTCTGCCATCATCAGTGTAGGTTGTTCAGGTGGTGTTGCCCCCTTTTCAGACCTGGGGCAGGCACATGACCCAGGCCCGACCAATCAAAAAACCACATCTCTTGGCTACAATGATTGGTTCAAGAAAGGACACATGACCCAAGATGGGCTACAGAGTCGACCCCAGGATTTTTGCTGAAACTATTGGGAACAAGATGCTCTCTTTCTGCTGAGGTTCCTAAACTTGTAGCATGTGAGTCCAGAGCTGTGAATGAGGATGGGGTGGCGGAATTTAGCCAGCGCTTGGGAAGAACTTGCTTGAGAATGTAGCCATGATGGAGGAAACAAGAGTGTGTGATCAAGGGAGATTTCTGGAAACATTGCACTCTGAATCCAGCCAGGTCCTGAATTTTCAGTTACATGAGTCAATACATTTCCCTTTTTGGCTAAAGCCCATTTGAATTGGTTTTCTGGTACCTGTAACCAAAAGGCTCTTGACACACCCAGGTGGAGAGCTGAGGCCTTAGACCATAACTCCCGCTTGAGAACTGGCAGCAGGTAAGAAGCAGCTGACAGCAGAAGAAAAGAAAACTCTACTAGGGACAGAGCCGTGTGGGACTTGTTTTAGCTTCCAAGGTGCCCAATCATGACAACAAAATTCTCACCTCTTGAGTTCACCCTGATAACCCCAGAGGCCATCTATGGACACAGAACTGCATCTGCACCCTCTCCATGGTGGGGTGGCCTACTTGGGGTGGTCTTGTCCATTTTTTCTCTGAGTCCTTTTGTCATCATCCTTCTCCTACCTTCTGGAAGGTCTATTTCACTGTGTAGAACACTGGTAACTAACAACAAGCTGGCAAAGGTGAAGGGCAGCAATGAAAGCAAGGAGTCAGAGCAAATTCTGTTTCTGCTGACTCACGGTGAGGGAGGGAGGAATAAATGAATAGATGAAGTCACTAGCATTTATTGAGCACTTACTATATGCCAAGTTTGTTCTAGGTACTCCGTACATATCCCTGCATTTAATTCTTACAATTCTGTGAGGTGGGTCCTATGATAGCCCCCATTTTACAGATGAAGAAACTGAGGCACACACTCAGCCAACAGTGGAGCTGAGTATACTCTTAACCACTGACAAAGCAGTGAAAACTCACTGAGTCCTGCTCCGTGCCAAGCACTGTGCCAGGTACTAGGAAAACAGTTATGAGCAAAGAAGATGCGGTTCCTGTCACCACAGCACTGCTCGTCATCAGAAATCACCTTATGAAATGATCCTTATTGTATACAAGTTCATTACGTGTCTTCCCCACCAGAACGTTAGTTCCGTGAGGGAGGAAGCTCACCTGTCTCACTCACAGCCACATCTTCAGGACCCACATCTACCTGGCACCTAGCAGGTACTTGCAAGTGTGTTAAATAAGCAAACAAGTAAATCCAGCACTATTGCTATTTTATCCTTGGTAGTGGAGCTGTCCTGTGCATTGTAGGATGTGTAGCAGCATCCCTGATGTCTACTCACTAGATGCCAGGAGGATCCTCTCCTCCAGTTACGACAACCCAAAACACTTCCGTCACTGGAGGCAAAATTTCTTTTAGTTGATCGGGATCAAATGGCCTTGCTGCTAAGTCACATAGCCTCCTCAGATTTGGGATCTTATAAACATCCAAGTGTCAGACACAGCGCATATTTGCTGGGTAGCATAGCTGGTGCCTCTGTCAAGGTCCTAAAATATCCATTATGTGAGCAAGCATCACTGGGCCCGAAAGCTAAGAAATGACTCCAGCCCACAAGTATGTTGCAAGGCCCTGTTAGCACTCGAAACCCTGAAATCTATAAGTCTGCAGTGGCGAGACGGAACATTTAGCCCCTGAAAATGATGTCAAGATGCAACTGGGTCCTGACTTAATCATTTCAAGCAGTGTCTTATTTCAGAGGCTCTGCTGGTTTGAGTAGAGGCCATTTCTCAGGAGGGTGCCATTTGCAGATGGAGCAGAAACATAACGCAATTTGTCTTTGCCACAACTGGCAAAAATGAGCTTTCATCCAGAGGGTTCTTATTTCCTTTGAGTAGCTTGTTTCTTCCCAGGGATAGAACTAGAGAAAAAATTCCCAGAGTGAATACCTTTCTCAGTGCTCCTACTGTACTTCAAACTTCTCCTCCTCCAGGGCTTTGATTTTATACCCATCCACCCATCCCTGCGTAAGTCTTGTTTATTCCAGGTGTCTTTATCCATGATCTCATTTAGTTTTTGCAACAGCCCTACCCGGCAGGTTTTACTAACCTGACTTTACTGATGTGGGATGTGAGGCATGAACAGGCTGAGTGTCCCTACCAAGGTCATTCTCCAATTCTTTCCCTCATTAAAAATAGCACCCCAACAACCGATGAGTAGATAGACAAAATGTAATATATACATATAATGGAATATTATTTAACCATAAAAAGGAGTGAAGTTCTGCTACATGCTACAACATGGATGAAACTTGAAGACATCATTTTGAGTGAAACAAGCCATTCACAAAGAGAGAAGTATTGTAAGATCTCACTGATGCGAAATACCCAGAACGAGCCAATTCATAGAGACATTTCATAGATTACAGGTTCCCAGGGCCCGGAGGGGGAGGGGAAGTTATTGCTTAATGAATGCAGAGTTTCTGTTCAGAGTGATGAAAAGTTTTGGTAATGGATGGTGGTGATGGTAGCACAATAGCGTGAATGCAATTAATACCACTGAATTGTACAAATGAAAGTTGTTAGAATGGGAAATTTTGTGTCGTATATGTTTAAAACAAACAAAACAAAAAACAAAGAAATCAGCACCACCATTCACCCTGTCTGCGTGCGGCCTCCATCGTCCTCACCCCACACGTCCAACCCACAGCAGGTCCTGTGGGCTCTACATCCAGGAGTTGTTCAAGCTCTGGTCACTTCTCTCCTCTTCTGCCACAGTTGTCCTGGTCCAGCCCATCTCTCAACTGGAGAAGCAGAAGTAACCTGGTTTTGCTTGTCTCTTGATCCTCGTTCCAGGCCATTCTCAAGGGGCAGCCACTTGTCCTTCTGAGACATGAACTGAGGATCCCACACCCCTGAGGACAAATTCCAGGCTCTGGGGGGGCGCCCCTGGGCCTGGGCCACCTGCCCTAGGCTTTCCTCTCAGGACTCATCTTTTGCCATCTGCTTCCCACGTATGTTCATTGAGCACCCACTATGTACTAAGGCACTGGGGATGTGGCAGTCAGCAACCAAGGCTGAATGTCTTCCCTCATGGAGCTGACATGCACAACCTGCACTCTAATCCAAGGAGAGCATTGCAGCTCCGTGAAAGCCCCATTCTCCCTTCTTTCTGGGCCTCTGCCCAGCTCAACTGCAGGCTCGGAATGACTTCACCTCTCTCCCTCTCTTCCTCCCAACACATGGCTAATCTCTACCCTTTTGTATTGATTATCTCTTGCTGTGTAAGAAATTTCTCCAAAATGTAGTGGCTCAAAACAACATTCATTATCTCATGGTCTCTCTGGGTCAGGATTCTGGGCACTGCTTAGCTGAATCCTCAGACTCTGGGTCTCTCTCAAGGCTGCCGTCATCTCCAGGCTTGCCTGGGTAGAGTCCATGGCCTTAGCCCACTCTGTTGTTGTTGGCAGGATTCGGGTCCTCCTAGGCTGCTGGACTGAGGGCCTCAGGTCCTCACAAGCTGTTGACTGGATGTCTTCCTTGGTTCCTTGTCACATAGGACTTTCCATAGCGCATTTTTCAACATGGCAGCTGCCTTTTCAGAGTGAGTGCACGAGAGGATAGGAGAGGGCTAGCAAGATGGAAGTCATTGTCTTTTGAATCTAATCTTGGAAGCGACATCCCATCATTTTGCCATTTTATTCTGTAGAAGCAAATCACTTGGTTCATTAGGAGGCACATCAGAAGGTGCCTACCATGGCTTCTTCCCATATTAAGCCTTGCTGCCTCCTCCTCCAGGAAGCCTTCCCTGAGTCATGGGTTAGGAGCCCCTTCTTTGAGCTCACACAACTTGGGGATCCCCTACACAGCATTTACAACATAACTGTATGTAAGTGCTTGTCAATGCACCCCTTACCCTCTCCAGACTGGAGACTCTGCCTTTCCAAGTTACTCCTCCTTATATTCCCAGCCCCTGCCAGCACTGGACACACAGTAAGGCTCAGTATTTTTTAAGCTGAATAATATTTCTTCACTAGCTAAAAAGTAGTGACATGTTAACTCCATAATCATTATTTTATAGATACATATAACAGCCTACACAGAATTTTTTAAAAAATCCTCTTACCTAATAGTGAGTGCCTAACTTATTTCACTTTAGCAGAACCCTGCCTGAATTCAAATTCCCAGCCCTTCCCCACACTGGCTATGCAAATCACTTCACCCACCCACTCCAATTTCCTCATTTTTATAAAGGGGATAATACCTGACATTTATCAAGCCAGGTATTATTATAAGCACTTTCTGTGTAAACTCTCATTTAGTCCTTGAAATATCTTGATGAGATTGACACTACTGCTGCTATCCCCATTTTAGAAATAAGGAAAATGACGCTCAGAGAGGTGGAGTCACTTGCCTTAGTTGAAAGAGGCAGAGCCAGGATTCAAACCCAACCACTTGGCTCCAGACCCATCTACTCATTGGATTATTGTAAGAGTTAAATGAGATTTATATTCAGTTCTCAGCTCAGTAACCAGCATAAGTGCTCAATAAGCATTGCAATCTATATAAGTTTAGCTTCCGCCAAATAGATCAGAAACCCAAATACAGCTTAAATAAATGTGGGGCTCATTTTCCTTTCATGGAGATGACAATATATGTTTCAGTGACAAATCATGGCCCAACATAGCTGCCAGAGCTCCAGCCAAAATGTTGAAGTTCCAGGCAGGAAAATGGAGGAAGGGAAGAAAGACCAAAAAGGCTTATCTTCCAGATAAGTAAACTTTGTAAAGAGCCTTTTTAAAAGCCCCATCTGGTGACTTCAGTTTACATCTCATTGGCCACCTCTAGCTATAAGGGAAGCTGGGAATAGAATCTTTTAGCTAGACACATGCCACAATAAAATTGGAATTCTGTTATCGACGAAAGGAAGAATGGATATTGTCATTCCATTCACTGGCAACAAGCAGTCTTTGCCAGTGTTCTTGCTCATTTATATTGATACTATTACCCAGAAGTCCATATATAAAGGCCTATATAAAAACGGAGTGCTCTGAAGTGGGGAATAGGTTGGGTGCCCCTAAGTTAACTCCAGAGATCCATTGGCTATGGCAAAGCACATTGTGAAAGCTCCTAGCCACGGCCAGGTTATTTATCCCCTCTGCCTCAGTTTCCCCACTTGGGAAATGAGGGTAAGAAGAGCACACCCTATAAGTCTGTGATGAGGACTAACCATGACAAAACAGTAGAAAGTACTGGCAACACACCTGGCACTCAGGACATAATTTAGTGTTGTCTACTATTACATCTGTCCTTATAACCTGGAGAAAGAAAGTGAAGTCTAAAATCTGGGCCTCTGACTTCTCAAAAAGCGCTCCTTTGGCTTTTTTTTTTTTACCAAGGTACTGAGTCCTACTTGGCTGGCAAGAGGCCGTGGGCAAATTTTGGACAACACAGAACACAAGGAGATGCCAGGCTGCACCCCACCGCAGCGTTTTTCCACATACGCTGCCTAGCTGGTCCCAGCTCGCAGTGGGGGCTGTGGTCCCTGGAGAACTTCGCGTCCTGGGCAGACACGCTGTGCTGCCACAGTGATTCATGCATTTCTGTGGGAGCCAAGGACCAACGAGCCCGGCGCGCTTGGCTGCCAAGTGGGCCTCGGCTGGTCCTGCTTTCTCCCTTAGGGCTGGGGATCCCTCAAGTGTGTTCGCTGCTCCTCAGAACCTTGGACCCAGCCCAGATTCCACCCTGGTGGCTCATTCATGTCCAGTGCTCAAGCCAGGGCCTGAAATACGCACTTACCTCCCACATCATGAGTCCAACAGATCCCAGTTCAGACACCGAACATCATGATTTCCCAAGGAAACAGATGGAGACCCCCTCCTCCAAATTCCAGCTGGTTATAAGACCACAGGTTTGAGATCTTTAAACCTGGGTTCATATCCTGCTTCTGCTGTGTTCTGGTTGGGTGATCCCTGAGTAAGTAAAATATAACCACTGTGGGCCTTGGTTTCCTCATCTGGCAAATGGGGATAGTCATGGTGTCTACCCCATTTGGCAAAGTTGGGAGGAGGCAATTCATGGGAAGGGCTATGCCCAGCACCAAGATGTGCCCCTGACTGGGTGCCACTACGATCACCGGCTCATCATGGAGTACTAAGTCCCTCGCAGTCTGGCCTCTCGCCACCTCTCTACCCTCATCTTTGACCATCTTCTCCTCTTCACCTGTTCCAGCCACAGAGGCCTCTTTGCTGACTCTTTGATCCTTTGACTCAAGCTCCTGCCTCAGATGCTGTGCCTGTGCCTGAAATACCCTTCCATGCAGTTTGCTCCCTCATGTCCTTAGGTCTTCAATCAACTGTTGCCTTCTCAGTGAAGACTTCTTGACAACCTTATTTTTTTTCCATATAATATGTTTATATTTCACATAATAGATTTAGGTCATAATAGGGCAATCATACATCTTTGTCCTTTTGTACCTGGCTTGATTCACGCAACATAATGTCCTCCAGGATCATCCATGTTGTCATATGTTTCACGACTTCATTTCTTCTTACTGCTGTATAATATTCCATTGTGTGTACACTCCACAATTTGTTTATCCATTCATCAGGTGATTGACACCTGGGTCTGACAATCTAAATTAGAACCCCAATCCTTTCCCCCACTCCAGTCCCCCTCCCTGCTTTATTTCTCCACAGCCCTTATACACCATGTGACAGGCTATGTATTTCGTCTCTTTGGAAGACTATCTCTCCACATGTATTAGTTATCTATTGCTGCATAACAAATTACCCCCAAACTTAATGGCTTAAAATAACAGAAATTGATTATGTTACAGTTTCCATGAGTCAGGAATTTGGGAGCAGCTTAGTTGGGTCTCCAGCTGTCTCTCACGAAGCAGCTGACCAGATGTCGTCTGGGTCTGCAGTCATCTGAAGGCTCCACTGGGGCTGGTGGACCTGTTTCCAAGATGGCGCACTTGCATGGCTGTTGGCAGGAAGCCTCACCTCATCACGCAGACCTTGCCATAGGGCTGCTCGACGGTCTTCATGACTCGGCAGCTGGCTTTCCTCAGAGTGTGTGAGCCAAGTGTGAGCAAGAAGGGAGGCGTGATGTCTTTATGACCTTGCCTTGAAGTCACACTCTATTGTTGCTGCCATTGTGTGTGTGTGTGTGTGTGTGTGTGTGATACAGGTCATCCCAACTCAGCCTGGGAGGGATTCCTCGAGAATGGGAATACCAGAAGGCAGGGATCATGAGGGCCATCTTGGAGGCTGATACTACAGCCTACCAGAACATAAGTTCCAGAAGAGAAGGACCATGTTTGTTCACTGCTGTGTCCTCAGCTTCTAGAACAGGGCTTCTTAACCTTTTTTGTTCCATGGGCACCTTTGCCAGTCAGGTGAAAAATGGACACCTTCCTAAGTCCACACTATACTGTGTGTTATTTAATAAATATATCACACCTGCACCCAACATGTCCCCACAAGAGTAATGTTTTTTTTAAATTTCAGTTCAGGCTCATGGACCCCTTGTTAAGAACCCCTGTTCTGGAACAATGCTAGGCATATAATACATTAATACATTTTGTAAATAACTGAATGAATGAATGAAAATGGCCAGGACAAGGTGGAATGTATCTAAAGCAGAATACACAGGCCTCTCGGAAGGCAGGTGGAGCAGAGCCTCCCCAATCAGGCTTTCTCGGGGCAGCCTGTGAAGAACTCTAAGCATTTGCTATGACTTCAGAATAATGGGAAATCAAAGAAAAAGCAATTGCTTCTGGGCACAAAAGCAGTCATTTCCTCATAGAAGTCCCAGAATGTTCAGGTGTACAGAAGAGACGTGGCTGATTGGATTGTAAAGGGCCCTGGGTTAGATATCAGCAGATTGGCACCAAACCCTAGCTTAGTCACTAAATAAGCCACAAGCTCAGTGTGTTTTATTTAAGATGGGCACAATCACGCCTGTTCTGCCTAACCCTCAGGCATGTAGTTCATTCATCCATTCGTGTTGGCCATTTGATCATAACCCCTGACTTCAAGGAGTTCAGAGTCAAGTGGAAGACTCAAAGGGGTTGTTGCATCCTAAAAACAAAGTACCACACAATTTGATCCATTGCTGTTGTGTGCCTTGAACTGGCCTTATGTTTATTGAGCACCTATTGTATGCAACCATTCTGCTGAGTCTTTTCCATATTATCTTTATGCAATAGATATTTTTAATCCCCATTTTACAGGTGATGCAATGCATCTCAGAGAGGTTCAGTAACTTGTCCTCAGTCAAAGAGCTAGTAATTTGAATCTAGATCTTCTGACACCTAAGCCTTTCCTACTACACCAGAACTTTTCCTTGTGAATGTTTTAAATACTTAGATTTAAACTGACAATTGGGCATGACATGTCTAATAAAAGCCAAAAGCAATTCATTTAACTGCCTTTTACTTTTTATACACTTACTTGTTAATGTAATCATTGTGGTAGATTTGGATTGTGTCAACTCAGCTAAGTTGAAATTCCCAGAATTCCCCTCCCTGCATAGTTTCTGGTTAGCGTGGACCACAAGAGGCATTTTGCGCAAGCGTTGGAAGGTGGAAGTAGAGCCGCAGATGTCCTGTTTTGAGGCCTGGCAGGCAGCTCACACAAGTGGGCTCTTTTCTGCCGGCTCACCTGGTGGGCGTGGGCAGCCACTGGCCTGCAGCTCCACCAGCTCCTGCAGATCCTCCTTCAGCTCCTCCAAATCCAGGGCCAGGGGCCTGCTAGCTCCCTGAGAAAGGACACCACCTTCTCCTGAGGACCACCTGGGGGGATCATCCCAGTTGGACGCTTGAGGATGGTAAGAGACCAAGGGGGCTTCCAGTCTGACCTCACAGGTTCCACCTTGTCCTCGTGGGCTCCAGTTTGCCCTCACTCTCTTCCACTGCGCATCCCTCCTTCCTTCCCAGCAGCCACACTGCTGACTTCAGGCTCCAGCACCAGGTTCAAAGAAAGCCTCACCGAGACTGTTTAACCAGCTCCCAATACTGCATAAGGCCAAATCCCAGTGATAAATCCCGCCAGGTAATCATTTCTCCCATCAAACTACGATATGAAAATTGAAGCCTGATTCCCATTTCATGTACTTTTAAGTATAATAACCCAAGTAGATTTTCATTGCTGTTTTCAAAAATCTGTATTAAATATCTATAAGCACATAGAGAATATGTACATGTGCTCCACATCATGGTTAAAAGCTCTGCTTGAAGTTTCAAAAAAATCCATCCAAGATGAACGGTGGCGGGTCAGTCTGGAGAGGAGGAGACGAGACGCTGGGGGCGGGAGGGAGTCCCTTTGCCTTTGACCCAGACTCCTCATTCTCCCAAATCGCTCAGTGGTTTTTCCCCAGACCTGCCCTGGAGGGCCTGGACTTGGCTGTGGCTGTGAGGACAGGAACACCTCCGAGTTGGCCGCGGCAGACCAGCGGGCTGTCTAGTGGAAAATTCTGATGCCAACTTGAGCCTGTGTTGCAGGCATGTGGCTAGACTGGGGGGAGATGCCGGCCCCATAGGAAGTGATGTGTCTTGGACAATGCCAGCGGATACTACTTGATATTCATAAGCACTTCCAGAGTCTCTGTGCAGAGGATGAGCAACTTCATTTTCACAACCACAAATCGTACATTCCTCAGCTTGTACGTGTATGTGTACATACATGCATTTAACTGACCAAATTGAGCATAACTCACAAAAGAGGAAAGAAGAGTGAGTAAAGCCATGATTGAGCTTCCCTTAACCCACAGGAGAAAATAATAACTAATAAATAACTCTCCATTAAAATAAAGAAAGAAATAGCATTTGGAAAATCGTTGATGAGCTTGTATTTATCTGAAGGTGAAAGAACTTTTCACAAAAAGAAATATCTATTTTATAAAGGTGAAAACAATGGCTTTGTTTATCCCAGGGGTCAGCAAACTATGGCCCGTGACTGGCTGTTTTTGTAAATAAAGTTAATTGGAACATAACCACACCCATCCTTTTACTTACCGTCTGTGACTGCTTGCATGCTACGACAACGGAGTTGAGTCATTGGAACAAACATGTACGGCCCAAAAGCCTAAAATATTTATTGTGTGGTCCTTAAGCAAAGTGGAAAAAAAGAAAAAGAAAAGCCCAAAGACTGCCAACTCCTGATTTATTCTGTAGCCCTTATACCCAGAGGTGTTTAAATAATTCCCTATTGCTTTCATGTTTTCAACTAATGAATTGGGCCTCTCCTACCCTCATTAGCAGGAAGCCGAATAGCTCCCCTTGAACCTCTTGCCTCCTCACCACTTCCATTGTCCCAGAACCCTGGGTTTACTTGGTCCAAAGGAGGCCAAACAGCAGAATTGGGTGAATCTGAACCGTGCACTACCTCCATTGCTGCTCACTGCCACTAGGGGTCACTGCTGAACATAGGCTGTGCACAGTCCTGGCTCTCCAGGTTCTGGATCCCAAGCACTGGCATTATTCCCCAACACAATTGTATAAGGATTGCTAGCGCCTGAGGGGATTCCAGTTTCTCCCACTTGCCCTGTCGGAAGCAGCGCTCCCCAAAGCTCATTTGGGTGCCTGAAATTTGGCCACCAGACCAGGTGTTCCTGCTCTCGCGCTGATTTCCCACGTGGGTTTCTTGTCCTCCTCAGCCAGGGAACACTAGCTGCCAGTCCACTCTGACAGGACTTTCCTAACTTCAGCTCCTGAGGAGCTGTGGGTGGATAATTCACTCTCTCATTCCCGCCCAGCAGCTAGGTCTTCTTTGTAAGAGGCCTGCTTTTGACAGGCCACAGAAGTTCCTTCCCACCCTCAAGCAATGGCTGTCTGCTTGTCCTCTGTTTACATAACTGAGGCCAATTCCTTCCTGAATAAAGAAGGCTCATTTCAAGGTGATTTGAGGCGAGGTGTGGACCTGTTCAGGGACTTATTACAATCCCAAGGAGGTGAGAACATGTCTGTCTACACCCCACAGGTCCTTCCCTGCTGTTGTAGGCACCTTCTAAGATGACCCCCACTGACACACACCCCCCTCAGATAGACACAGCTTGGCATAAACCCTCCCCCTGAGTAACTTGCTTCTAACCAGTGGAATGCTTCAGTGCTGGGAGGTGGGGGGGGTGGGGGAAGGGAGACAGGAACAGCACTGCTGTGAACAGGCTACCAAAGACCCTGACTTCCATCTTGCCGGCAGACTCCAGTGCTGGCAGACTGGGGAAGCTGACGTGGCCAGTGGCCAGCCAGGAACAGAGGCACTGAATCCTGCCAGCAACACGTGAGTGAGCTTGGGAGAGGCTCCTTCCCCAGTGGAGCCTTCAGGTAGGATGGCAGCCCTGGCCTACACCTTGAATGCAGCCTTGGGAGAGGCCCTGAAACGGTGGACGCAGCTGAGCCGGGCACACACTCCTGACCCATAGGAACTGTGAGGCTGGTTCAACCGTGGGTCGCTTTAAGTGGTTCTGTTTGTGGTCATTTGTTATGCAGTGATAGTTAACACCTGTCTATAGACACACGGGCACCAAACGCACCAAAAGCTGTTAGGTTTTACCCTGGTAGCTGCCTTTTAAATGTCCAATATTCTGCAGTAGAGGGCAGTGTAAATAAGTAAGTGTAAATAAAAATACTTCTCAGAAAAATTAAAGTATGACAAACAATTGGCCATTTGGGGTATGAAAGCCCAAGGAGGATAACAAATGACTCAGTTTTCCTCTAGGTCCAGATGGTGGGTGGCTTCTGTTTTGAGGGGTAAAAGATATATACCTCCGAGGCTTGGGAGGGTGCCTGCCACCCTCTCCACCACATCCCCAACTCCACTTGTCAGCAAGACCCTCTGGGGACCAGTTTCTGCCACTCAGCACCTGCCTCACCTATTTTGCCTGACCCAGACACACCAGTGACTGAGCTGCTCCGAAAGGGAAGTCTGAGGAAAGACTTTCATGAGCATAAGTGACCCAGAAGAGCTGAAATCTGTGCCCCCACAACTCATTTAGGGTATGCAAGGCGGCTGAGTACTTTATAGACAGTCGCTCAGTCAATCTTCACACGCCCTTCTTTTGACAGACGTACTAATACCCCATGTTCCAATTAGAGGGTAAGGACTGGCATTCAGACCCAGGCTGTCTCAGCCCAGAGTCTGTGCTTTCTGCCAGGACACCATATTGCTGTCCACCCTCCCAGAATCCTTTTCTCCCATCTTCCTCCCTCTATGGGGCGGCCCCTCAGCACGTGACCCAGGCCCGGCCAATCACCACACTCTGCGGCCCTGGCCACGTGATTGGGCCCCTGCCACAAAGCTGGGCTGAATCCGAGCCAGCTCTGGGATGTTTGCAGGGAAAGCAGGTGCTCTCCTTCCCTTCTAGGGCTTGCTAAGCTGTAGGCTGTAAGCTGGAACTGCCGGTGGCTGTCCGGTCCCCTTGAGGAAAAATCGGCTCGAGGGTGAAGCCACCACAAGAAAAAAAAGTAGAGCGATGGAGAAAACTGACTTCTGAGGACACCCTTTAGACCCCCAGACCCAGCCATGCCTAAAGAGGTCTCTTCAGGCACAGGAGCTTTCTTGCTGAAGCCTCATTGCCGAGGCCAGTCTGAGTTTGGTTTCTGTCACTTGCAACCAAGAGAGTCCTGGGTATTTCAATAGCGGAAGGGGAATCTCCAGGCTGCGAGGGGCGTTTCTGTGTCTGAGGGTCTAGGCCTGCCCAGGACACCCCACACCAGACCACAACACATCTGCTCTGCCCACGCCTTGCTGCCAGCCGGGGCCCACACAGCCCCGACCCCTCTGATCCCAGGTTGCACACTTACAAAACTACTTCTAGTCTTTGCTTCTCAACCCCAACTGGATTTTCCCTTGTTTTCAACCCAAGCTAGCAAAGGTTTCCCAGGATCTAAATCAAGAAGGTATAAGGGGAGGAATAGATTAGAGAGAAATTCCAGTTGATCTTCAATACCAGAAGTCAGTGTACAGGACGCTGACAACGACGGAATGTTAGAGCTGGGAAGAATTGAGTTTGAGTTTCTCCTTTTTTATTCATGAAGCAACTGTGGCCCATAGAGGTTAAGTAACTAGCCCTAAATTGCACAGCAAGTTATCTACACATGGGTGACTCATACAACAGAAACTTTTATTAGTTGACATTTAATGTAGTTGTACTTTGTGCCAGCATGGTACTAAATGTGTCATCTGTGTTATCTCATAAAACCACCCCAAATCCCTTTCAAGTTGGGTAATATTACTAGCTCCAGTTTTCATGTGCAGAAACAGACTCAGATAGGCTGTCTGACTTGCCCAGTCTCACACAGCAGGGAAGAAATAAGACTGGGAGTAAAACCCAAGCAGTGTGATTCCAAAGTGCTTCCTCTTCACACTTCTCTACCATGGATATGTTTCACAAAATATCACCTTCCCTGGGAGGCAAAGCAGTTTACCCAGGTTCTTCACAAAGTCCTCCCCAATTTCTGCAACCCAAAGTAAGCATACCCTTACCTGCACCCTGGCACCCTTTTCTAACCTGGATTCACAATTCATTTCATAGCTCCATGATTTTTATTTATTCCCTAATTGTACATTGTGTGTTCAATACTCGTTCTCCCTCTCTTTATGAGCATCTACTATGTCGAGCCCTGTTTCAGGCATGAGGTCACAGTAGTGAACAAGACAGACAAAAATCCCTGCCCTCATGGAGCCAATGATTTAGTGGGGGAGATAGACAATGAGTAAATAATCAAGTATATAGCATCACACCAGGTATTTACAAATGCTATTTTTAAAAACACAACGAAACAGTAGAGTATTTTAGGTCAAATGATCAGGGAGGGCTTCCTTGAGGAGCTGACAACTGGGCAGAGACCTGAAAGAAGAAAGGGAGCCAGCCAGACTAAAGAAAGAACATTCCAGGCAGAGGGGCAGCCAGTGCAAAGGCCCTGAGGTGGGGGACATGGGAAGGAGCCTGAGGTATTTGGGAGACAAAAAGGAAAAGTCAGGGGGTGGCAGGCAGGGCCTAGATGATGTAGGGCCCTGTAGGAATTTGGATTTTATTCTCTTTGTGAGGGGAAGCCAGATCTTGTTAAATGACAGCTTTTTGGGGGGTCGAGGGGTAGGGGAACAGTGCTCTACCCACACCTGGCTGGCAGGAAGAACATGGGGCTCCTGCACCCAGACTTGGGAGCTCCTTCTCCCCAGAGGTCAGGCTGTGCTCCTGATTTCACAGGGTGAGAGAGCAGGCTTGGAGAGGGGGCAATGGGTGGTGGAAAAAGTGACTCATTGTAGCCTGGCAGGAGACTCTGCAATTGCCAGATCTGCTTTCTGTCCAAGCGCGGAAAACCCAGATGCCGCGCCGCGCCACCACAGGGCCTCAGCCCTGGCTGACAGCCAAGGCAACTTCACCCAGCCCCCTCTCTCTTCCCTTCCACTCTAATGAACAGCCAGGTAAAGCCAGGCGCACCCCCTTTTCTGAATGCCAGATTTTGCTGTGTGTCCGGATATGAGTGTAGCTTAAAAGCAACTCATCAGGACTTCATAAACACTGACCCTACGTCGCCCGGATGGTCCCATGGGGTCTCATAACCGGCCCCTCCCAGCTGAGACCCGATGAGAGAATGCGCTCCTTATGCTTCAGGCTCCAAAACTGTCTGCTCTGCATCTGCCCATTCTCAAGGCAGTTATTGGTAACTGAATCCACAGCCCAGGAAATCTGACTTCATCAGGAAACCGGAGACCAGGAAGGGAGACGCTCCTGGGACCGGGCAGACCACAGACACCGCAGAGGGGGTTTCTGAGCCGTGGCATCAGCGACATCCCCGCCGCCAGAGGATGCCAAACCCGGGGTGTTTGAGGCAGACTTCCGCCTCTGTCTGCCCGCTACTGGCCAGGCATCTCCACTTCTGGCACCAAGTGGAGGTGGATTTGGTGTGGAGAGGAATTAGCTGTAAACGGAGTCACCATAAAGAGATCAATTTCCAATCCTGTGGGGTTTTGAGTGGAGGAGGATTTAAAGTTAAAGACTTGTGAATTTACGAAATACCAAGTACTTTCAAAATGATTTGATGGGGTCTCCTCCAGCACCCTAAAAGAGCATGAAGCCAAGGAAGCACAGGAAATGTTTCCAGACCTCTCTGAGCAGACAGTATTTCAACTCTGCTTTTTAAAGACACAGGCACACGCATGCGTTCCTCCAAAACCTTTTTTACAGAGATTGCTTTTGGCACAGGCACTGAGCTAAGACCCTGGAGCTTTAGAGCCTGTTTTCTACTTCCATTTCCTAAGACATGAAATAAATTAGCAAGGATTTCAACGTCCTAACTGGCCTAAACTTGGGGCAGCAGTGACAGAACACAGTTTAGACCTGAAGGTAGTATTGTGCAGTAGGCAAGCACTTGGGCATAGAATCAGAGCCCCGAGTTCAAGTTCTGCCACTGCCTCTTTCTACTTGAGTGATACTGGGCAGGTTTCTTAACCTCTCTGAGCTTCACCTTTTTATCTTCTGGAAAATGGAGATAATATTTAAGCTTTCTTGGGTGTTTCTGGAAGAACTGCCTAATGTAGTGTGTGTAAATGGATCCAGTAGGTTGCAGCAGTTATGATTATAGCATATTAGTGTGCTTCTGCCTCCTCCAAGTCCAGAGTGCTCAGTGCTTGTCATTGTCCCAGTGTCCAGGCCCCTGGGACTCTGGGCTTGAGAGGTGGTGTCCACAGGGATGCCTCTACTCTGTGGTCTCAAGGCCCACGTTCAAGTTTCACATTAGTGGGGTGATCTGCAGCAGTAGCCTCTCTGAGCCCAATCTCCCCATCTGTGGAGTGGTGGGTGAGGATGCCTGCTCATTAGGAAGCATTAAGGCATAGGCCGGGAACCCCTTTGGTAACTCTAAAGTGCTAGCTGTAGTAGGGCCATCTTATCTTTTCCCGGTTCTCTCCCCCTTGGTCTTCATCCTGTTGGCTCTTCAACCTGCTTCTTCCCTAGACCGCGTTCTCTAAGGGCTGTTTCTCACAGTTATACTAAGTGTGACAGGCACTTGTGGGGTTTTTTTTTTTTTTTAATTTATTTTTATTGTGGGTAAAAATCAAAATTCTCACAATACATACAAACATTTGCAAAATGATATATAAATATATATGCATATATGTGTATTTGCTTACAAAAATGTTATTTATATATATATATACATATATTTTAAGAGGTGCTTAGATTACCCAAAATATTACACGGAACCCACTGGGATTCCCATGTTGCCCACCTCCCACACCTCCCATCACATCCCACACAAACATCTCCCACAGTGTGGCCCACCACCCTCAATGAACTTACACATCCTGGAGCCTTGCCACCAACTTGTGGGTTTTGACTGCCTTGTATTCCTTCTCTCCTCTTCTGGTACCAGTACCCCCATTTTCCCTCAGGGGACCACCTTCCCTCCCTTCTCTCAGATCCTGGGGCTCAGTGGTGCTGGCTCTGCCCCGTGGCATCGAGGCGCCCGTGGCCCAGCTCCAGCCAAGCTCAGACCCATGTGGCCCTGGCCACAGCAGAGGAAGGACACAGAGCAAATCAGAGCGAGCAAGAGCCCCGGGGCAATCGCAGGGGCGCCTGGGAGAAAGGCACACCTCCTCTTCCCTGCACTTGACCCTGAAAGAATTGAGACTTCCAGCCTGGATCTGCAGGGAGACCTGCCTGAGAACAGGGTCAGCCTAGCTGAAGGCAGAACCAAGGAGCGATGTGGGTATGTGGGAGGCGGGCGCATGTTGAGCAGTCCACCCGGAAACTCAGAATGCAACCTTATTTGGAAGCAGGGTCCCTGCGCGTGTAGTTAAGATGAGGTCCTACTGGGTTCGGGTGGGCCTTATACACAGACACACGGGAGAGAGCGACGTGGGGACTGAGGCAGCGGCTGAGTGATGGGGCTTCAGCCGAGGAAGGCCAAGGGCTGCCGGGAGCCAGAAGAGCCAGGAAGGAGCCTCCCCTAAAGCTGCAGAGGGAACAGGCCCCGTGGACACCTTGATTTAGGACTTCTGACCTCCAGAGCTGTCCAAGAATAAATTCCTGTGGTTTTAAGTCACCTGGGTTGTGGTGACTTATTAGAGCAGCCCTAGGAACGTTAGAGCCATGCACTTGGACTTAGCTGAAGGCAGAGCCCAGCACTTTACGTAACCCTTTCACTTAAATCACTATATTGGCTTTCTAGGGTTGCTGTAACAAAGTACCACAAAACAGGTTTAAAACAGAAATGTAGGGAGTGGATGTAGCCCAGTGGTTGAGCACCTGCCTCCCAGGTATGAGGTCCCAGGTTCAATCCCTGGTACCTCCTAAAAAAACAAAAAGCGAAAAACAAGGGAGCAGAGGTGGCTCAAGCAGTTGAGCACCCACCTCTCACATGGGGGGGGTCCCAGGTTCAGTTCCCCATGCCTCCTAAAGAAGACAAACAAACAACGAGCAGACATCTAGAAAAAACAATGAGCAGACAACAAGAAAAAAAACAACGAGCCAGACAATGAGCAAAAACAAACGAGCAGGGAATGGATATGGCTAAAACAGTTGAGTGCCTGCCTCCCACATGGGAGGTCCCAGGTTCAGTTCCCAGTGCCTCCTAAAGAAAAAACAGACAATGAGCAAACAAGGAGCAAAAAAAAAAAAAAAAAACAACGAACAGACAACCAGCAGACAATGAGCTCAAACGAGCAAAAACAATGAGCAAACAGATGAGGGAGTCATCTCAGGGGGAAAAAAACAAAAACCAGGAATGTATTCTCTCTCCGTTCTGGAAGCCAGAAGTTCACTCCAGCCTGGTGCCTCGAGCATTGTTCGGCTCGGGGCAGCTTCACAGCTTCACTCCGGTGTCTGCCTCCCTCTTCAGACAGACTTCTTCTCTGTGTGTGTCTCTGCATCCAAATTTCCCTCTTTTTATTAGGACACTAATCGTTGGGTTTAGGGCCACCCTAATTCAGTATGATCTTATCTTGACTTGATTAATTCTGCAAAGACAGGTGAAATAGATAAGATGCCAGAGCTTAGGACCTGGGGGAGCCGTGCAGCCTGTAGCAGTCACTCTGGTTTCTTGTCTCCAAAGCGTCCTGACAAGCATAAAGGTTACCGGAGTCAGGCCTTCGCTGCCCCAGGGAAGCTGCTAGCATTTCAGTAGAATTTACTTGGTAAAAACGCCTTGGCCGTAAGGAATGGGTCCATTCTCCCTTCAAAAAACCTCTATTCATGTCACTTCTCTTTCCTCTGCCACTGATCACGTGACCTCAGCTGTCACTCCACTGCCATGTGTGTCCCTCCCGTGCCGTGGGGAGCAGAATCTTTAAAAAAAATACATCAGACTGTGTCACTCTCTTCCTCCTCAGACTGATGAAAAATTGGCCCTCCTCACCTTGGGTCCACCACCATGCTCCCCCTTTGCTAAGTCGCACAGGCGTCCCGGTTCCTCCTTAAACCTGCCGAGGCCAGCCCGCCTCAGGGCCTTGCTGGGGCACTTCCGCAGCCTGAGGTATTCTCTTCCTCATTTTCTCTGCATCTGAAAGCACAGGGTCGATGCCGCTTCCTTGGAGAGGCTATTCTGGTTACCAAGGCTGCATAACAAATTGCCCCCAATATGAGTGATGTGAAACAACCCTCATGCCCACAGATTGGGGGTGAGGGTGGCCGGGCAGCTTCCCTGAGAGGAAGGGATGCTTCCGCCTTGTCCACCCACTGGGGACAGCCTACCCCTTGCGTGGCGGCTGGGCCTCAGCTGGAGGACCCGAGGGCTCGTGTGCCCAGGCACCTGGCACGGAAGCTGGCTCTCAGCTGGGGGCCTCCGTCCCTCCCCATGGGGGCCCTTTGGGACTTCCTTGTACTAAGGTGGCTGGGTTCATAGGGTGTGACCCAAGAGAGTGAGCAAACCGGCGGAAGCCAGGTCACTTCCTCGGACATCATGCAGTGTCACCTCACCACGTTCTCTTCGTTAGAAGCGAGTCTCTAACACTGGACCACATTCTACGTGTTCAAGGGGAGGGAGGACAGACCCCCCCCCCAGTGGGAGGAGATCAGGGTCCCCCTGTAAGGAGAGCCTGTGGGGTGGCAGGAGTGACGAGGCCTCTATAGAAACATAACCTGCCACTGAAGCCCTAAGCCCCCGACTAAGGCAGATGCTACCACGTCCAGCCAGGCCTTCTCATTAGACTGCCTCTAACCACACGCTCGCTTAGGTTTTGGGTTGTCTACTATCCATCCCAAGTGGACTGTGAGCTTCATACACACATGCGGGCAGCACTGAGTTTCTTTTCTTTCCTTTTGCTTCTCCACGATAGCACCTAGCACATCTGTACCCGAAACACTCAGTGGCTACCTGTGGAGGAAAACAAGGAACATTTCCAACTTCATACAAGGCAGAAACTTCTATCCTGTCCCCAGCACTACCTGGAAGTCCAGCAGAGTGGCAGAGATTGCTGGTCCTCCTCCCCCCGGCCCCCATTACATATCCCTACTCGCCTCTCACAGGAATAGAGCCCCTGGCTCTGAACCCAGGGCGGCTCAGCCGAGGACCGCACTGCCCAGGCCCCCTGGGGGCTCCAGGGGCCCACTGACGAGGTTCAGGCCAGTGGGAGGTAAACAGAAGGAATGTCTGCAAATCCACGCCTTGCACTGAAAAAGAAGGAGCGCCCCTGCTGACGTTGCCCAGGCCTGTCGGCAGGAAGGTGGACGTGGGGGTGAGACATTTTGGCAGGCAAGGATGGCACCTGGGGAGGGAAGGGGTTAGAGAGTGGTGGGCAGTCTCTGAAATGACCTCCGATGACCCCGGCCCCTGACTGGGGCCTGGACCTAGAGATTTGCTTCCAATGAATAGAATATGGGAAGAGTGAGAGGCCGTCACTCCAGAGATCAGCTTCGAAAGGCTGCCTGTGGTTTTGCGGGCACTGTCTCTCTTGCACGCTCTCTCTGTCCCTCTGTCCCCTTCTCCCGTCTCGGCTTGCTCACCCTGATGAAGCCAGCTGCCACGCTGGAGAGCTCGAAGGGGCCAGGAGCCTCCGGCGGCCCAGGCGAGCTGCTTCCTGCCGACATCACCGAGCGAACCTGGGGCCAGCCGAGCCTTGAGAGGTCGGCAGGACCGGGTGACACCGTGATTTGGGATTTCTCTCGCATTGCAGTGGGGAGGACAGGAGCAGCGAGAAAGGAGGCCGCTGGCGTCTCCAGCACGGCGCAGGGCAGAGTTACCCCAGGGAGGAGGCTGCTGCTGCTGCCCTGCTCACTCCACGCTGACGTGGGGTTCCTCTCTCGGCGCCCACTGGTCTCAGCCCTCTGCGCGGGGCGAAGGAGTGGAGCCGCCGGTCCTGGGCAGGCCCTGCCTTCTACGGAGCCAGGCCTGGTGAGTGTCACCGCAGAGCCTCCCCACGTGACAGATGAAACAGCCGAGGTCCAGAGAGGTGACGTGAAAAGCTCGAGGCAGCACACGGGCCTGCACCTGAGGCCTGTTGTTCCAGAGCTGCCTCCGCGAAGCAGCTTCCAGCCAGCCGATGCCCAAGGAGAACAGGGCGCCCGCGCTCTCCACGTGCAGCCGGGCCCCTGCCAGGTGCTTACAGGCCCACAGAATTTCACTGAGTATTTTAAGCCAACAAAAAAGGACAGTTAAGCTCAGTGAATAGCCGCCCCATTCTGTGCCTCTCTCTTCTGCCCTAGAGGTACCGCGATCTCGAATGTTGCTTGCCATACCCATATTTGCCTTGATATCCGTGGAATATATGCACATATCCTCAAACAATATCCACCGTTGCTTTTTGTGTTTAAAACTTCATGCAAATAATATACTGTGCTGTTCTCATTCTAAAGTGAGGTTTTGAGGTTTGTTATGTTAATAAATGTAGCCGGAGTTCATTTTTGCTGCAAATGGGTCACAAGGCAGTTTCCATTCTCCCACCGATGGGCACTGATCGTGTCCAGCCTTTCTGCCTGGCACGCGCTGCCTCTGCCACAGCGCCAGGGAACACGGCTCCCGCACCCTGCAGTGGGAGCCGTTCCAGGGCATAGGGCTGGAAGTGGCATATCACAGAACATGTGTGCATGCAAGTTTCTTCTCCAGCAGAGTTGTGTCAATCATGGAAATTTTAAATTAGGGACAGTGTCACCAGCTCCCATCCAAAGGTCAAACTGACAACCCGTTGGGATGATAAAGTCTGCATAATATTTGAACAATTAGTGCTACTATTTTTTAAATGGAAAGACTTCACACAAAATCGAGATTCATAGTTTTTTATAAAAAGTGGAAAAGTTTGACAATCAGACGCCCCAGATGGCTGCAGATATCCACCCCTCCAACCCCTTGAGGCAGAGTGGGAAGGAGGGAAATGCCCTGGCTTCCCCTGCTCCCTGCCCTCCATCTTCTGCCCAGCTGGAATGGGACCTGCCGGGCTCAGCACTCCCGGGGGTAACACCACTCTGTGCCTCGAAAATAGCACACGGTAGTTTCAACTGCTTGGTTTCTAGCTTTTCGAGTGGTCAAAAGTTATCGGCCATCTGTCCACCTCAAGGGCCAGACCAGGCGCCTGGGCATGGCAGGGCTGAATGGAGGCTTGTCACATGGAGGAGATGACAGGCTACTGGGAGGGACACGGGCAGTGACCCTTAGCCCGCCCCACGTCTGTCCGAGGCACTTTAGAAAAAGGTCAGCTTGTGCCTCCTTTAGTGAGGTACTAGTCAGTACTTGAAGAAGAAAATGAAGACAGTGACTCGGTTAATCCTGGGAATTCATTCCTTTAACTAAGATTCGTCGGACACTAGTAGGTGCCAGTGGATATAGTGGTGGCTGCAACAGACCCTATTCTGAACACAGTCCAATTCTTGGCTTCTCTCCTAGAGAAACATTGACATGCCAAGGACACTCCTCAGCAAGGTTGTGAAAGTGACAACCTCGAACCAGGCTCAGTGTCCACAGGAGAGGACAATTACTACACAGCAGCTAAAAGAAGTGAGACACACCTATCTCATAAGAGAGAATGATCTAGAAGACACTGGATGATAAAAACAAGTTGCAGACAATACATACAGTATAAGTTTTGTTTAAAAAAATCACAAAACAGTAAATACTTTCTTTGGGTATGTAAATACATAGAAAAAAGCATGGAAGGATGGTTGCCAAAATGACGTTAGATGTTACCCCTGGATCGGGTGGGGTGGGGAAGAGGCTGGGAATAAAGTAATTGTTAGAGAGAATTTTTCTTTATCTATAAGGTGTAAGTTTTTTTTTTTTTTTTTTTTTTTTTTTTTACACAAAGAATAGATTCAAGTCTTAGATAATTAAAAGTAATTTAAGACAACCAAAAACACAACGTAGACCCTGTGACACCGTGAATTATTGTTCAACAAAATTATTCTCTGCTTCCCTTTGGAGCAGAGTGTATCTCCCTGCCCACTGTCTTTGGATGTGACCCTGGACTTGCTTTGGGCAATGGAATGTCAGATGTGATGGGAGCAGAGGCCCTAAATGTGCTTCTTGGTTTGCCTGGGTTGCTGGGCTCCAGGGATCTGCCACAAGACTAGCACCCCCCAGGTAGCTACCGGCCCCAGGAGGAGAAAGAAACATGCAGAGGAGACCTGAACCCAACCCACGGCCTGGAATCAGCCCAGCTGAGCTCAGCTGAGCCACAGCCAGCCTGCAGACAGGTGAGCAAGAAAATAGATGCTTGTGGTCGTAAGCCACTGAGCTGCTGCAATTGTTTGTTACACAGCAGAAACTAGCACAAACAGTTCTTTATACTCTAGTGAGGGGTTCAGACATCAAGGCAATAGTTATACCTCAACCCTACAACCTCCATTGTCCTGTGAAGAGGAGTTAGCATCAGCAAATACAGACTCTTCTCCTTTTAGAAAGGCAACTCTGACATCAGCAGGCTTGCTTCAAGCCACCACACTGTCCTTTCAGCAGACAACACAGCAGCTGCCCCCAGGTGCCCTCCTGTGCTAGGCAGCACCTCCGATGGCCTCCTGGTGTCCACACACTTGTAGACCCCACCTGTCAAGTGCGGGCTGGATCTGGGGCTCTGCTCTAATGAACAGAAATGGCAACAGTGATAGGACATCACTTTGGAAATGAGGCTACAAATGACTGGTTTCCATCTTGCCAGTGCTCTCCTGCTGGCCTGTCCTCTCCCTCTTCCTCTGCCTTTCATTGGATCGATCTGTGAAGCCAGCAGCCCTGCTCTGAGCTGACCATGTGAGAAGGACCTATGGGTGCTCAGTCCAGCAGCCAGCGAGGAACTTAATTCTGCCAACAGCACGTGGGTGCACTTGGCAGGGGACACCCCCACACCGTGTGTTCCCGCGTCCGCTGCCCTTGCTGACAGTTTGACTACGAGCTCGTGAGGACACTGAGCCAGAAGCACACGGCTGAGTGTGCTGAGTCCTGGCCCACAGAAACTGGCAGAGAACACATGTTTATTGTTTTAAGCTGCTAAGTGTGAGGGTAGCTTGTTAGGCCGTGAGAGGGAACTACTACACCTCCCATGTCCTGCTTCTCTGCTCCTTCCAAATTCCTCCTAAAGACCTCCTAAAGAGGAGGAGGAGCTGTAGGAGGGGCTCAGACATCAGAATTAGACTAGCAAGTGGCTTTCAGTTCTCAGTCAGGCCCAGGTGAGCTCTGTGGGTTCTTGCAAGGGGAAGAGAATTGAGTTAGCAGCCGACAAGAGCATCAGAAATAAATTTTATTTGCTGCTCCAAGGGAAATAGATTTTATTTCTAAGTTTTTGTCTTTTTTTAAGAACAGGGAAGAAGATACATGTCCTAGTGGGAGCAGAAATGTGCCCAGCCAACCTCCATCCAGGTGGAGGTAGGGGGCTAAGAAATCACACACATCACCCAGAGTATAAGGGTCCCCTGCTTGGGGTAAAGCCAGCAATCAACAGCAGGCGGTAAAGCCCCCAGCTCCAGGCAGGCATGGGGACCAGGGGGGGTTCTCAGTCCCCATGACTGACGAGTGTGGGCAGTGGTGCCCTCAGGACCGGACTGGTGCCTCCTGTGGGTACCAGGCATGTGCCAGGGCTGGCTGCAGGGTCTTGGACTGAATCCTCCCAGCCCCACACTAATCTGCATAAGCCTCCGAGGGAGGTGTGACGAGCCTCAAGTCCACGGACATGGGAGCAAGGCTCAGAGATGTTTGGCAGCCTGCCCGAGGTCACACAGAGTGTCTAACCTGGGATTGCTTTTCTAATAAAAAAGTGGGAAATCAGAAGAAGAAAAAAAATTCATCTTTCTGGAAGTTCTTGGAAAATCCACACTAAGCATATTTTTTGGCAAGAAGAACTTACAGAGGAGGTTACCAGGAAACTTGGTGAGGGGAGGGAGCTGGCCTTTAATGAGCTCTTGGAGTCTGCCATGGCCTTGGGGCACACATTTTTTCCCTCTCTCAACTAGTTTGCAACAATTGTACCCAGCATTGCAGTCCTCCAGTGCAATGCCACACAGCTGCCAGGGTGCTCTATCTGTACCACAGTAAGGATATTCATCATATAAATCACTGTCATCAGAGCAAACTAGGTTTGTTCAGGGAACTGCTGTGAAGAGCTGCTTGGGGTGGAAGTATGGGCAGATAGAAGTCACTGCAAGACTTCTGGGTCTGGCTGCACAAGCTGCGCACTGCACAGTTCCAGGAGGTATCATTCTTAGAACCCAGGGGCCAAACGTTTTCAGTAAAGGTACAGATCGTAAATATTCTAGGTGTACATGCCATACGGTCTGTCACAACTATTCAACTCTGCAGTACCACAAGAGCAGCCATAGATAATAAGGAAATGAAGTGGGGTGACTGCATTCCAATAAACCTTATTCACTAAAACAGGCAGCGGGTAAGGTTTGGCCACTTGGCTGTAGTTTGCTGACACTGATATAGGGTGTTACCAGTTAAGAGGCACCTCCTTCCCTTAAGTAGAGGTGGCCTTGGCTCTCTCCAACTCTCCCGGGAACTGGAAAGGTGGCAGGATATTTTGTTATCTCTGCTTGAAACCTGGGACCTGAGTCTATATAATTCAGCTACTTGGTGCCTTCCATGGAGTCAGGAAGCAGCAAGAGATGGGGAATGTGGGAGAGAGGCAAGAGGGCAGTTTGGTCTGGGCCATTTATTCATAAAATCCTCCAGTTTAGATGTGACTATCTACAAATGAATTTGGAAGTATGATCACTGTTTTACTTTATTAAACATAAGCACTTAAAATCTTGCACAATTTTTATATCCTCTTATGGCCTTTTGAAAAAAATTTAAATATGGAGGAGATTTGGCCTTCCTCAACCTGATTAAAGTGTCAAGGTCAAGATGTTTGCATAACTAAACAAAGCTGATTTATGCAAAATTTAAGATCATCACAAGTTAATGAGGAGCTTTTATGACACAGATTCTCTAATCAATTCCACTCTTACCCCCTTCCAAAAGTCTATGAAAAAATAAACATGACATAAAATTACAGACCTGCAGTTCTCCCACTTTCTTTGGATCCCAAACCTCTTTGTATATCTGATGGAACTACAGGCTCTTGGTCAGAGAAGTGTGCAGAAGTACCCATTCTTTATATCCAGTTTCAGGGATTGTCCAAATCCATTCAAATCACTTTGGATTCCCTAAGTCCCCAGGTTAAGAAGTCTTGGCCAAGGATCTTTTTTAAAAAAGCAAGTTAAAAAAATGGAAAAGTGTAATTCATGATCAACGAGATTGTTTCCCAGGAATAATATTTGGGGGTATATTCTACAGTCCCCAAATCGACAGGCTGGAGGCACAGGCCCCGTGTGAGATGGACGATGGGTTCACTTCCTGTCCATGTGATCCTGGGCAAGGGACCTCATCCTTAAAATGGGACATGACGGTATAACCTCACAGGTTGTCATGAGGATTAGTCGAGCTAATATTTGTAAGGTTCATAGAAGGGCACTTTGCATACAGTAAGTGTCCAATAAGTGTTAGCTCTTCGCGTCTTTCTTCGGGTCTCTGAGGGGAGGGATCAAGCCCTCTGCCCAGCCAGGAGCGCCTCTGCCAGCAGCCACGCCGTTTGGAGGACACTGGGCTTTCCTCCTGCGGCCACCAGAGGGAGCACTTGCCCTTCCTAACACACAGGTCTGGGCAGAGCCTTCCTCTTAGGACCTAAGGGCACCGGGGCCCCCTTCACAGCTGAGCCTGACCTGGAACCTTCCTGCCCAACAACGGCTTTGGGTAGGTGGGGGCAGCCGGCCTCCAGTTTACAGGTGAGCCCTGAAGGGCTAGGCCCTGCTGCTTTCTTGCCTGCAGCATCCTCTGTGCGTCCGGGGGCTAAGAGCCATTTCCCTTGCTAGACCCTGGGGTAGCCAGGCTCGCTGTCGGCTGGGGCGGCCACCGGCCCAGTTCCGGACAGTGGAATGAGGGCGGAAGCTGGCATGTCCTCTCTGTGTCACGGATGCAGCAGGTGCTGTTCCAGCCCCGTCTTCCTGCTGCACACGGAGCCAGCCGGGGCAGCCATCTTGACACGGAGAGGTGACAAGCCAAAGTCAAGAATCCCACAGTCACGACGGCGGAGCTGAAGGAGCCTGAGCACTCCCACCAGACTTGGAACCGCCTACCTCGACTCCCTGTCCCTCCTGGCGCCTTTCAACGCTCACTGGCCTCCCTGCTTGACCCCGCCAATGGCTTCCGACTGCTCAGGCCATTCTCCACCCCCCACTCCTGACTCCTCCTGGAGGATTGCTTCTGCCCGGCCACTCCAGCCTTCTTCCCGTTACTCTTCCATGCAAAGGCCATTCCTGCCTCAAGGCATTTGCACTGGTTATTCCCTCAGTCTGGAAAGTTCTTCACCCAAATCTCCTCATCTCAGATGGTACCTCCCAGGGGTGCTCTCCCTGACCACCTTCTCCACCACCCTGTTCTATCACATCGCCTTGTTTCAATTCCTTCCTAGCACTTACCACCTCCTGCAATTACCTTGTCTGTTTATTTGGTTCCTTGTTTACTGACCTTCCTCCCAATGAGAAAGCAAGTTTCTAGAGGCTCATAGCAGGTACACAGGTAGTACTTGCCAAGTGAATGACTGCATTTCTCGTTTGCTGAAACTCCCTTGAGTAAGTTTCAGTTCTTTGCAGTTGTAAAATTCTTGACAAAGATAATGAGAGAAAAATTAAGCCACCATAACAAACTCTGCCCTGGACATAGCAAGCTGAAGTCTCATCTCCCCCTGCTCCCCAACCTCTTCCTCTCCCTTCTGCCACCTCCTCTATTCATCTAACATTTGGATTTCACTCCTGGCATTAAAACTCATCTCCTGACTGTTTGACAGTACCTAAGGAAGTTGAATATAGACTTGCCGTGGGGCCCGGCAATACCATTGCTAGGTATATACCCAGAAGAACTGAGAGCAGTGACACGAATAGACATCTGCACACTGATGTTCACAGAACGTGTGTGGGCCACCAGGCCCCACGAGTGGGTGAGCCGTCAGGCCCTGTGCGAGGGTGAGCCACCAGGCCCCGTGCGCCATGCCATGCAGCATGATGATGACGTAACAGGAGAGTGACACAAAGACCAGACGCACTGAAAAACCAGGAACTAAGGCGGCGCAGGCAGTAGGACGCCTCTCTCCCACATTGGAGGTTCCGAGGATCAAATCCCAGTGAGGACAAGGAGGAGAAGGATGAGAAGAGAGGGCAGGAAATGGACACAGAGAGTTGCCCAGCAAATGAACACAGAAACAGCAAAAACTGGGGGGGAGGCAGGGGGGTTAAAAATGGATAAAAGTAAATAAGAAAATAAATCCTTAAAAAAAAATGTATAGGGGAGGAAGTTACGGACTATAGTTAGTAGTAATACTTTGACGATGCTCTTTCATGATTTGTTAACATGTTTCACAACAATGCAGGGTGTTTGTGGGGGGTGATGTGTGGGAGCCCTGTATGATGTTATGCAGGTTTATTATGTAAGTTCACGATGTTTACTGATCACTTATAGTTTATGTATGTTCATGTATGAATGATATACTTCAATAAATTGTTAAAAAAAAAAAAAAAAAAGAGTTGATATATATATACAGGCCTTACTTAGAATAGCATTTGGCACATGGGAAGTATCATCTAAGTGTTAGTTATTTTTGGTGTTTCTAAAGTATGTCTGACACATCTTAAGGCCTTTGAGGATCCTGTAACTCCTAAAGCAGCACCAGTTAACATCTATTGAGCCTTTATTCTATGCCCTCATGCTTTATATATTGAGGGTCAAACTTTTTCATAAAGAGACAGATTGTAAATAATTCAGGTTTTTTAGGCCAAAGGCAAAAATTAAGGTTATATATGTACTTACATAATCATTTAAAATGTAATCATTTAGGGAAGCGGCTGTGGCTCAATCAGTGGGGCTCCCGTTTGCCATATGGGAGGCCCCGGGTTCGGTTCCCGGGGCCTCCTGCTGAAGGCAAGCCCGCCCGCATGGCGTGGTTAGCTGACCCAGCGAGCGCAGGCAGCAAGGGGGGGATAAATGAATAAATAAATAAAATCTTTAATTAAAAAAAAAAAAAAAAGTAATCATTTAAAAATGCCTACTGACTATAATTTGCTGATCCCTGCTTTATATCATTCACTCCTTACACTACCATATGAATAAGTACTATTATTATTCCCATTTTAAGATGTGGAAACATTGTCTCAGAGAGGTTGAGTAACTTTCCCAAGGCCACACAACTGGTCTATACAGAAGCAGAGCCTTGGGGTTAACCAATATGCTTTTAAGTGCTCTGTCCCCAACACCGCTAACCCACCATCCCAGCTGAGGGCCATCACTCTGTTAGAACCACTCCCCCTCTCCATTTGCAGCCCTGACCCCAGTAGTTGCCTTTGTTTACTTATGGGACAAGCCCTAAAGCAGCTCTTATTGCCACAGAAGGGTAGGGGCTTATGCCCAGCTGAGTCCAAACAAGCTGTCCTGTATGGACATACCACAGTGTTTTTATCCATTCACCAGTTGATGAAATTGGAGGTTATGGGCCAGCTCTCAGTTTATTGCCTCTCAGCTCCAAATCTGCTCTTCTTTGCCCTAATTCATGACGCTGAAGCTGGACCCTGTAAACAGGTCTTCTTTGCAAGCTGTCTTGATGTTAGGCTTCATCAATGGAGGGAGCTGGAGGGACATTGCAAGGCTGAGCAAGAACTCAGGCACTGCCCTTCCTGGTTCTGGTGTGAAATTTTTAGTGGGCTGGTATGCAGGACTGCCTTTTCCTAGTTAACGTTCAGATGACTGGTGTGGGTTCTGTCCCTGGACTGACTGATACAGGTTGTTTCCATTTTTTAGCTATTAGGATTAGAGCTGCTATGAATAGAGTTGCTATGAACATCTGTGTAGAAGTCTTCGTGTGGACATATGTTGTCCATTTCTCTTGTTAAATACTAAAGAGAGGAATTGCTGGGGCATAAGGTCAGTGTGTGTTTAAGCTTCATAAGAAACTGCCTAAAAGTTTTTTCAAAGTGATTGTACCATTTTACACTCCCTAGAAGAATGTATGAGAATTCCAGTTTCTCCACCACCTCAACAACACTTGGTAATGTCACTCTTCATACAAATGAAATATTTCTCAGTGAGAAAAGGAATTAAATAATGATATAAGCAACAACATAGATGAATCTCAAAAACATTACACTGAATAAAAAGAGCCAGGCACAAAAAGAGTACATGCCATATGTTCCCACTTTTATGAAGTTCTAGAACTGGCAAAATTAATCTACAATGATAGACATAGGATCAATAGTTGCCCAAAGGTGGGAAGTGGGGAGGAGATGATTGCAACAAGCCAGTAGAGAACTTTCTGTGTGGTTGAAGTATTCTTTCTTCATTGGGGTGGTGTTTACATGGGTGTATATATTTGTCAAAATTCATTAAATTAAATTACATTTGTTTGTTTTATTTGTGTGAGTTATAATCCAAAGTTGGTTTTTAAGAGGGGATATCATGTCAGTGTGTGGATGCTGGGAAGTGGGCTAGGCTTACCCACTAGTTGGGTGAAATGGTCCCATAGGCCAGCCTCACAACCAACATCAAATTCATACTTCAACAACCAAATCACAATGGTCACATGTCCTTAGGGTAGGACGGAGCATGACAGTATTTGCATTTTACAGCTCTGCTGCAGAAAGTACTGGAGGTTCTTGATATTTGAAGAAACTGATAGTAGAAAAATGACCACCTAAGGAGCTTACACTTAAAATATGCATCAAAATTTCACAGTAAATAACAAAAAACAATGTTATGCTTTATTTGGAAACAAGCAATACTAAACAGTTTAAAATCTTTTAAATGTTGAAATTAAAATCTTTAGAGTAAACACAGAATCAATGGACCCAGTATGGGTTATTTTCTTTTAGAGTAATCTTCCCCCCGAATTTTTGATAACATAACACAAACAATATCCTTAAGATTTGGCTTTTAAGTCATGTTATAAAAAGGATTATTTCAAAGCTGGATCAAGTTTCCCAAAGGACACCCTTACTTTTCACAGTTCTTGCCTGAAGTAGCCAATCCTGCAATTATCTTCCAGTACTCTTTCCTTTGATTTACCAAGACCAACTCAATCAGATCCTGTCTTTGCAAAGGATAGAAGTTGAACAGTTTTACAATATCACTTTGTTTCATAAAATCCTACACCTTTGGAAATATTTCCAATTTCACTTTGTAATTAGTATGGTATTGTCTGATGTTTTCAACATCCAATAATCAGGAAAGACTTAAAAATTGAGTAGATAGGGATAGGCAGCTAGTGTGAAACAGGGAGGAATGACTGTTTAATTAGGAGTTACTTTATAGATGTTCAGCCCTTTTGTAAATGTTTGTGTTATGGTAACTTCTGCTTCCCTACCCAGCCTTATTATTCTGGAGGACCAGGACAATGAGAATGCAGCATAAAGGAATATGAATGTGATGGTGGATCTTAGCAGCCATTTTGGATCATTACCAAAAGGGCTGCATTCTAGAGATGGTAAGCAGAAAACCTGAGTTCCCAAAGATTGTGGAACTGCCATACCATCACTGGACACCTACCTATGGACTTCTTTTTCATGATTGAGAGATACATTTCTATCTTACAAGCCAATAGCCCATTGCAATCCTGACTCAAGGCTCAGGCCAACCTAGCTCCAGTAATCTGGGACTATAGTGAAAAGTCATGGCTGTCCCCAGAAAAAAGGGTCACCAGATTACTCTTTGGATAATATTGGAACTGGATGAAGCTTCCTTTAAACTCTTTCACCATTTGAGCAAGACTCCAGACCAAGGGGGCTCATTGACTGCCAGGGGGCCAAATGGACCTGCCAGTAAGTGTTATTTTCCTGACATAGTCTCAAGAAGATGTGAAGGTCTTGAGGTGGGGCATGTTTTCTTCAAGAAAGTGCAGGTTGGTCCTGGCCCACTCCACTCATGTTTTCTGCTTTGGCCGCTGGAGGCTTTTGAGTTTGAAATCCCACTGTCCACCCATACTCTGAGCACAAGGCCTGTCTCTGTCTTGTTCATCACAGGATCTCCATTGCCTGGCACATTTCCTTGCAGATGCTTTCTCCTCGATGCATTTTTATTAGATGCCTGAGAGAATTAGGACATGAGGGATTCAAGCAGCTAGTTTCTCAAATGGCATTCTGATTAAAAAGACAGAAAAGGTGATCTATGATTTAGGGGCTGAATATACAGAAATATGGAAGAGAGAGGTCTTTTGGAAAACAAGAGGGAGCATTTCAGTCTATAATATAAGTAAGGAACCTAAACAGATGCTACTGATCTCTTCATGAGGTCAAAATAAAAGTCTAGTTCTCTCCCTGGTTGGCAAGTGCTTGAAGCCCAGCTCTCCAGCTAGCTGGCAAGGGCATGAAGACCAGCTCTCCAGCTGCCTGGGGAGTCCTTGAAGACTACTCTTAGCCCAGCTATCCAGCTGCCTGGTCTGCTTGAAGCCCAGCTCTCCAATTGCCTAGTGAGCACTTGAAAGCCAGCTTTCAACACGGCTGGCAAGTGCTTGAAACCCAGCTCTTCAGCTGCCTGGCCAGTGCTTGAAGCCCAGCTCTCTGGGTGCCTGATGATAGCTTGAACACCAGCTATCCAGCTGATTGGTGAGTGCTTGAGAACAGGATTTGAGCTGCTTGGAGAATGCTTGAAGAACAGCTCACCAGCTGCCTGGTAAGAGCTTGAAACCCAGGGCTCTAGCAGCCCGGTAAGTCCTTCAAGACCAGGCCCCAGCTGCATGGCAGAGTGAGTGAAGACAGGCTTCCAGCTGCCTGGTTAATTGTTAGCAGAACATCTCACCAGCTATCTCAGTGAGTATTGAGACAGTTCTCCAGCTTCCTGGTGGAGTGGTTGCAGCTCTCCAGCTGACTGACGGAGTCTGTGTAGAAGAGGTCTCCAGCTGCCTGGAGGTGTGCTGGAAGAACAGTTGTCAAACTGCCTGGCTGAGTGCCTGAAGAAGCCCTTTCCAGCTGCCTTACTGAATGCCAGAAGACCAGCTCTCTAGCTGCCTGATTGAGGGCTGAAGCCAAGCTGAAGAACTTCCAGACTCAGTTCTTGAAGAACAGCTTTACAGCAGCCTGTCTGGGTTCTTGAGGACCAGTTTTGCCAGTTTTGCAACTGCCTGACTGATTGTTTAAATACCAGCTCTCCTGTTGTCTGGCAAGGGCTTGGATTCCAGGCTGCATCTGACTGTCTGAGTGCTTGAAGCCCAGCACTGCAGATGCCTGGCATGTGCTTGAAGACCAGCTCCCAAGCTCCCTCACAAATGCATGAAGAAGACCTCTCCACCAGCCTAACTGAGTGCCTGAAGACCAGCTTTTGAAGTGCCTTGCTGAGTGCCAGGACACTAGCCCCATTGCTGCCTGTCTGAATGCTTGAGGGGCAGCTTTCCAGCTGTCTGTCTGATTGTTTAAAGACCCGCTCTCCTACTGTCTGGCAAGGGCTTGAAGTCCAGGCTGTATCTGACTGTCTGAGAACTTGAAATCCAGCACTGTAGCTGCTTGGGTGAGTGCTTAAAGACCAGCTCTCCAGCCATCTCACTAAGTACTTGAGTCAGATCTCCAGTTGCCTGGCTGGATGTGTGAAGACCAGCTCTCTAGCTGCCTGTCTTAATGCTTGAAGACAACCTCTCCCGGTTCCTGGCAAATCTTGAAGACCATTCCCCAGGTGGCTGGCAAGTGTTTGAAGTAAGCATTCTAGCTGTCTGGCCTGAAGAATAGCTCTCCAGCTGCCAGGCTGAGTGGTTGAAAACTAGGTCTCCAGCTGCCTGTCCTATCGCTTGAAGACAAACTCTACAAGTGCATGGCAAGTCTTAAAGACCAGCACTGCACCGGGCTGGTGAGAATTTGACTCCAGCTCTCCTGCTCCCTGTCTGAGTACATAGGACCAGGTTTCCTATGGTCTGTCTGAGTAGCTGGAGACCAGTTCTGCTGCTGGCTGGAGAGTGCTTGAATTCTTCCTATCCATCTTCCTTCCTCAGTGCTTGAAGCCCAGCTATCCAGCTTCCTGTCTGAGTGGTTGAATACCAAACCACCAGCTGGCTCAAGAGAGCATGATTCAACTCTAAACTGCCTCTCTGAGTGCTTGATGACCAGTATTCCAACTTCCTGTCTCAGTACTTGAAGATAAGCTCTCCAGCTGCCTGGGTGAGTGCCAGAAAAGCAGCTCTACAGCATCCTAGCTGAGTGCCTGAAGAACATCTTTCCAGTTGCTTAAATGCCAGAAGACTATCTCTCCAGGTGCCTGTCTGAGTGCTTCAGGACCAGATTTCCTATGGTCAGTCTGATTATTTGTAGACCAGTTCTCCTGCTGTCTGGCAGGTGATTGAAGTCCAGCTTCCATCTGACTATCTGAGTGCTTGAAGACAGGGACTCCAGCTGGCTGGTGTGTGCTTGAAAATCAGCTCTCCAGCTTCCTGGCTGAGTGTTAGCAGACCAGCTGTCCAGCTGACTGGCAGAGTGCATGTAGAAGAGCTCTCCAGATGCCTGGAAGTGTGGCTGAAGACCAGCTGTTGAACCGCCTGCCTGGGTGCCTAAAGAACACCTATACAGCTGTCGACCTGAATGCCTGAAGATGGGCTCTCTAGCATCTAGAGTGCTTGAAGACCTGCTGAGCATCTAACAGAATCAGTTCTTAATATACAGCTCTCCATCTCCCTGTTTGAGAGCTTCAGGTCCAGATTTCCAACTGCCGGTCTGATTGCTTATAGACCTGCTCTCCTACTGTCTGGCAGGGGCTTGAAGTCCAGGCTGCATGTGACTGTCTGAGTACTTGAAGACCAGCACTGCAGCTGTCTAGCATGTGCTTGAAGACCAACTCCCCAGCTGCCTTGCAGAATGCATGAAGAACAGCTCTCGAGCTACCTGTCTGAGTGCTTAAAGACAAGCTCACCAGCTGTCTCACTGAGTCCTTGAGTCAGATCTTCAGTTGCCTGGCTGAATGATTGAAGACCAGCTCTCAAGCTGCCTGTCTTAGTGCTTAAAGACAACCTCTCCCAGTTCCTGGCAAATCTTGAAGACCATTTTCCAGGTGACTGGCAAGTGTTTGAATAAAGCATTCCAGCTGTCTGGTGAGAGTTTGAACACCAGCTCTCCTCCTGTCTGTCTGGTTGATAGAAGATCAGCTCTCCAGCTTCATGGTTGTGTGCCTAAAAACCAGTTCTCGAAAAGCCTGCTGATTGCCAGAAGACAAAATCTCCAGAGACCTAGATGAGTGCCTGAAGAATTCTCCCCAGCTGTCTGGCTAATTCCAGAAAACCAGCTGTCCAGCTGCCTGTCTCTGTGCTTGAAGACCATCTCTACAAGTGCCTGAGTTCTTGAGTACCAACATTTTAACTGCCTGTGTGACTGTTTGAAGACAAGCTGTACTTCTGGTTGGCACTTTGAAGTCCAGCTCTCCATCTGCATATCTGAGTGCTTGAAGTCCAGCTTTCTATATGGCTGGCATATGTTTTAAGCCCAGCTCTCCAGCTGCATGGCTAAGTACCTGAAGACAAGTTCTTGAACTGCCTGGCTAAGTGACTGAGATTAGCTCTCAAGCTGTCTGGGGAAAGTCACAAAACAAGCTCTACAGTGACTGAGTCCGAGAAGACCTGCTCTCAGGGGCCCGAATGAGTACTTGAAGACAATCTTCCCAGTTGCCTGGCAGAGCATGTGAAAAAGAGCTCTTTAGCTGCCTAACTGTGTGCCTGAATACCAGTTTCGAACTGCGTGGCTGTGTGCCAGAATCCCAGTTCTCCAGCAGGCTAGTGAGTGCCTAAAGGAAAGCTCTCCAGCTGCTTGTCTGAATGTCAGAAGAACAGAACTCCAGCAACCTGGCTGAGTGCCAGAAGACCAAATTTCGAGGTGCCTGGAATGTGCTTTGAGACATAGCTCTCCAGCTTCCTGGCTGAGTGGTTGATGATCAACTTGCCATTTGTCTCAAGAGACAGCTCGATTTCCTGTTTAAGTGCATGACCAGCTCTCCAACTTCTTTTATTGGTGCTTGAAGATAAGTTACCCAGTTGCCTGGAAGAGTGCATTAAGAGCTGTCCAGCTGACTGGCTGAGTGCCTGAAGAACATCTCCCCAGCTTCCTGACTGATTCCAGAAGACCAGCTCTCCAGATACCTGTCTGTGTGCTTGAGATCATCTCTCCAGGTACCTACCTGAGTGCTTAAGGACCAACTTTCTAACTGCCTGTGTGATTGTTTGAATAGCAGCTATCCTTCTGGCTGGTGAATCTTTGAAGTCTAGCCCCCTTTCTGCCTGTCTGAGCCTGAAGACAAGCTTCTCAGCAGCTGGCAGAGTGTGTACAGAAGAGCTCTCCAGCTGCCTGTGTCCCTGAAGACCAGTTTTCAACCTGACTGGCTGAGTGCCAGAATTCCAGCTCTCCAGTGGGTGAGTGAGTGCCTGAAGGACAGATCTCCAACTGCCTGGCTGACTGTCAGAAGACTAGATCTCTAGAGACCTGGCTGAGTGCCAGTAGACCAGCTCTGCAGGTGGAGGTGTATGCTTTATGACTGTATCTACAACTTCCAGGCTGTGTGGTGGAAGAGCAACTCGCCAGCTGTTTCAAGAGAGCTTGATTCAGCTCTCAACTTACTGTCTGAGTGCATGAAGACTAGCTCTCCAACATCTTTCCTTGGTGCTTGAAGACCAGTTCCCCAGCTGCCTGGCACTATGTGTTAAGAGGAGTTCCCCAGGGTCTAGCTGCATGCCTGAAGAACATCTCCCCAGCTGCCTGGCTGTTACCACATATGTCAACAGAGCCTGTATGTTTGCCTAAGACCCGTTGTCTAACTGCTTGGCTGAGTGCCAGAAGATCACCCCTTCAGTTGCCTGCCTGAGCGCCAGTAGACTATTCCCTTAGCTGCCTGTTTGAATGCTTGAGGACCAGCTTTCCAACTGCCTCCCTGTTTAAAGACCAGTTATTCTGTTGTCTGGGAAGGGCGTGAAATCCAGGATTCATCTGACTGAGTGCTTGAAGTCTAGCATTGCAGCTGTTTGGCGTGTGCTTGAAGACCAGCTGACCAGCTATTTGGATACATGTTTGAAGACCAACTCCCCAGCTCCCTTATAAATTCCTGAAGAAGAGATAACCAATTGAGTGGCTGAAAACCAGTTCACCAGCTGCAGTCTTCTTGCTTAAAGACAACCTATCCAGGTGCCCAGCAAGTCTTGAAGACCAGCTATCCTGCTGGCTAGCAAGCCATGAAGACTAGCACTCCAGCTGGCTGGCTCCTGTTACCTGGCTAAGTGCATATGAATAGCTTTCCTACAGCCTGTCTGATTGGTTGAAAACCCCAGTTCTGCTGCAGGCTGGTGAGTGCTTGAATTCCACCTATCCCTTGCCCGCCTGAGTGCTTGAAGTCCAGGTCTCCAGCTGGATGTTGTGTGCTTTAAAAAGAGCTCACCAATTTCCTGTCTGAGTGATTGAACACCAAACTGCCTGCTGACTCAAGAGAGCTTAATACGTCTTTACACTTCTTCCCTGAGTGCATGACGACTACCTCTCCATAGGCCAGTGTGAGTGCTTGAAGACCATCACTCTAGCTGCTTGGCAGTGCTTGATGACCAGCTCTCCAGCAGCTCATGAGTGTTTGAAGACCAGCTTTCTAGTGGCAGGCTGATTGTTTGAAAACCATCTCTATTTCTGGCTGGTGAATGCTTGAATTCCATCTCCCCATTTGTCTGCCCAAAGGCTTGAAGACCAGAAGACCATCTCTCTATCTTCCTGGCTGGGTTCATGCAGGTAGCTAACCAGCTGTCTCACTGAATACCTGAGTCAGCTCTTCAGATTCCCAGCTGAGCGCATGCAGTTCAGGTCTCCTGCTACCTGGAAGAATGCTTGTTAGAGCTCTCCAAGTGCATGGCTGTGTGCCTGAAAACCATTTCTCTAACTGCGGAGCTAGTTCCTGAAGAACAACGCTCTACCTGACCAGCTGAAATCCATAAGACAAGTGCTCCAACAGCCTGGCTGAGTGCCAGGAGAGCAGCTGTCCAGGGGCCTATTAAGTTCTTTATCACCAGCTTTCCAGTTGCATGTCTTGTGCTTTAAGACAAGCTCTCCAATTCCTAGCTGAGTTGTTGAAGATCAAACCACAATCTGCTCTGAGAGAAATTGATTCCGTTCTAAAATTTCTGTCTGAGTGCGTGAATACCAGCTGTCCAACTTCCTCTCTGTTGCTTAAAGACCAGCTCTCCAGGTGGCTGACATGTGCTTGAAGACCAGCTCCCCATCTGCCTAGCAGAGTGCCTGAAGAAGAGCTCTCTTGCTGCCTAGCTGAATGTGACAAGAAAAGATTCTGACAACTGAGTGCCAGAAGACAAGCTATCTAGCAGTGTATTGAATGCTTGAAAATCAGTTCTCCACCTTCCTGGCTGAGTGCTTGCAGTCCAGCTCAACAGCTGATTGTCAGAATGCATGTGGAATATTTCTCCAGCAGCCTGCGTGAGGGCCTGTAGACCAGTAGTCAAACTGCCTGGCTGAGTGCCCAAAGAACATCTCTCCAGCTATCTAACTGAATGCCAGAATACCAGTACTCCAGCAACCTGGCAGGGTTTCAGCAGTAGCTCTCCAGGGGCCTGAGTGCTTGAAAACCAGCTCTCCAGTTGGCTGTCAGGTGCTTTAAGAGAAGCTCTCCATCTTTTTGAACTACCTGGCTGAGTGTCAGAAGACTGCCATACATCGACCTATCTGAGTGCCTGTGGAACAACTCTTCAGCTGCCTTGATGAATGCTAGAAGTCCAGTCTCCATCTGCCTGTCTGAACTCCTGAAGACCAGAACTCCAACTGGTTGGTCAATGCTTGAAAATCAGCTCTCCAGCTGCCTGGCTGAGTGTTAGCAGCCCAGCTTACCAGCTGTCTTACTGAGTACTTGAGACAGCTCTTCAACTTTCTGGCTGAGTGCTTGCAGTCCTGCTTTCCAGCTGCCTAGATTTTGCCTGAAGACCAGTTGTCCAACAGCCTGTTTGAGTGCCTGAAGAACACCTCTTAGGCTGCCCAGTTGAAGGCCAGAAGGCCAGCTGTCTAGCTGCCTGAATGACTGCTGCAGACCAGCTGGGCATCTACCCGACTCAGTTCTTGAAGAACAGCTCTATAGCAGCCTGTTTGAGTTCTTGAGGACCTGATTTCCAACTGCCTGTCTGATTATTTAAAGACCAGCTCTCCTGTTGTCTGGCAAGGGCTTGAAGTCCAGTCTACATCTGACTGTCTGAGTGCTTGAACACAAGCACAGAAGCTGCTTGGCATGTACTTGATGACCAGCTCATCAGCTATTTGGTTAAGTGCTTAAAGATCAACTCCCCAACTCCCTTGAAAATGAGCTCACCAGCTGCCAGTCTTCTTGGTTAAGACAACCTCTCCAGGTGCCTGGCAAGTCTTCAAGACCAGCTATGCAGCTGACTGGCAAGTCGTTAAGACCAGCAGTCCAGCATTCTGTTGAAAGTTTGACACCAGCTCTCCTGCTACCTGCCTGAGTACATAGGACCAGTTTTCCTATGGCCTGTCTGAATGGTTAAAGATCAAATCTGCTGCTGGCTGGAAAGTGCTTGAATTCCACCTAAGCATCTTCCTGCCTGATTGCTTGAAGCCCAGCTCTCAAGCTTACTGTCTGAATAGTTGAACACCAAACCACCAGCTGTTCAAGAGAGCATGATTCAACTCTAAACTGCCTCTCTGAGTACTGATGACAAGTATTCCAACTTCCTTTCTCAGTGCTTGAAGACTAGCTCTCTAGCTGCCTGGAAGAGTGTGTGAAGTAGAGCTCTCCAACGCCTGGGTGAGTGCTAGAAAGGCAGCTCTACAGCACCCTATTGAGTGTCTGAAGAACATCTCTCCAGTCACCTGGCAAAATGCCAGAAGACTAGCTCTCCAGGTGCCTCCCTGAGTGCTTCAGGACCAGATTTCCAACTACCAATCTGATTGTTTGAAAATCAGCTTTCTCTCTGTCTGGCAAGTGCTTGAAGTCCAGTTTCCCTGTGACTTTCTGAGTGCTTGAAGACTGGGACTCCAGCTGGCTGGTGTGTGCTTGAAAATCAGCTCTCCAGCTTCCTGGCTGAGTGTTAGCAGACCAGCTGTCCAGCTGACTGGCAGAGTGCATGTAGAAGAGCTCTCCAGATGCCTGGAAGTGCACCAGAAGACTAGCTGTTGAACTGCCTGGCTGAGTGCTTGAAAAACACCTCTACAGTTGCCTACCAGAATGCCAGAAGATCAGCTCTCTAGCTGACTGAGTACTTTAAGACCAGCTGAGCATCTACCAGAATGCTCCATCTCTCCAACTGTCTGAGTGCTTGAGGACCAGCTTACCTGTCTGATTGTTTAAATACTTGCTCTCCTACTGTCTGGCAACAGCTTGAAATCCAGGTTCCACCTGACTGAGCACTTGAAAATGAACACTGCCCCTGCCTGGTGTGTGTTTGAAAACCATCTCGCCAGCTGCCTTGCAGAGTGTATGAAGAATAGCTCTCAAGATGCCTGGCTGAGTGCTTGAAGACCAGCTCTTCTGCTGTCTCACCGAGTACTTGATTCAGATCTCAAGTTGCCGGAGGAGTGGTTGAAGACCAGCTCTCTAAGCCACCAGTTTTTGTGCTTGAAGACCATCTCTCCAGGTTCCTGATAAATCCAGAAGACCATCTCACCAGGTGGCTGACAAATGTTTGAAGAAAGCACTCCAGCTGGCTGGTGATAGTTTGAACAGAGCTTTCCTACTGCCTGTCTGAATGCTTAGGATAAGCTTCCCAATTGCCAGTCGGAGTGGTCTAAAATCAGCTCTCCAGCTCGCTGATGAATGTTTGAAGACTAGCCATTGAGCTGGCTGGTGAGAGTTTGAACAGCAGCTTTTCTGCTCTGTTCGATTGTTTGAAGGCCAGGTATTCAGCTTCATGGTTTAGTGCCTAAAAACCGGTTCTGGAACAGCCTGACTGATTGCTAGAAAACAAACTCTCTAGAGGTCTAGATGGGTACCTGAAGAACATCTCCCCAGCTGCCGGCTGATTCCAAAAGACAAGCTCTCTAGCTGCCTGTCTGTGTGCTTGAAGACCACCTCTCCAGGTGCCTATCTGAGTGCTTGAGGACCAAAATTCTAACTGCTTCTCTGATTCCTTGAAGACAAGCTATTCTTCTGATTGGTAAAACTTTGAAGTCCACCTCTCCATCTGCCTTTCTGAGTGCTTGAAGTCCAGCTTTCCATATGGCTGGCAGATGTTTTAAGACCAGCTCTCCAGCTGCATCACTAAGTGTCTGAAGACAAGTTCTCAAACTGCCAGGTGAATGACTGAGATTGCCTCTTGAGCTGCCTGGGGAATGCCAGAAGACAAGCTCCACAGCGGAGGTTCTGAAGAAGGGGTCCATGAGCTTGAATATAAATTCAAAAAAACAATTATAACAATGAGGTGGAGCCAGTGGCCACTTGACACTTTTGGGGCAGGGAGGGGATGAGTAGTTGAAATACAGGGGCTTCTTTGGGATTTGGAGGTTGTCCTGAGTACCGTTGTGGCAACAGATGTAGGTCATTTTAAATCAGCACACACCACTCAGAACTGTGTGGGAGAGAGTGTGGGCTACGATGTGAACTGTGGTCTATGGTTGGTGGCAAGGCCCCAGGATGTGTAAGTCCATTGAGGGTGGTGGGCCACACTTGTGGGAGATGTTTGTGTAGGATGTGGCGGGAGGTGTGGGGGGTGGGCAACATGGGAATCCCAGGGGGTTCTGCGTAATATTTTCGGTAATCTAAGCACCTCTTAAAATATATTTATATATATATAAATTTAAAAAAATAAAAATAAATAAAAAAGAAGTGGAAATAGAGAGATGGAGAGGTGAGGAATTTTCTTGTTTATTGTTTGTCATTTTTTGTTTACTATTATTGTTGAAATAATGAAAATACTCTAATAATGATTGAAATGATGAATGCACAACTATGAGATTATACCAAATACTATTATTGTACACATTGAATGAATTGTATGCTTTGTTAATATGTACCAATAAAATAGATTTGTTTAAAAAAAAAAAAAGGAAAAAAAAATATTTCATTGTGACAATGTATGATTCCATTCAATGTATCTAACAATCTATCCTTTCAGCCACAGGTTAATTAACAATTTCTCCAGAAACATGAACTCTCACTCATTCTTAAAATAGAATATATGGAAGGAATATCAAAAATGCTGCTTAACATCATGTAGCTTCTGAGGTGATGGCAACTCTTTGTTTCAAATTAAAATGGCTGCATTTGTTCTTGAACTTTAATAATTGGCATCATACCAAGAAAGTTTCCTCCATAATTCATCCCATATATGATCAAATGTTGCATTATCAGTGATCCTCAATATAAGATGTGCTGTGACATTATCAGGTGAAATATAAAAGATACTCTCCTATGCTTGTGTTTATAGTAGCTTCCCCTATAATTGTAAAACATAATTTCCAAGTGAACTTTTTATTTGACCCAGGCCTGAATAAAATTTTTAGGATGATTTACTGTTCCTCAACAGTAGAAATAGTGGACAAAAATTAAACTTAACTTATCTCAAAGGAAATAAGTATTGTATCACAGTATTACACCCATTTCAGGCTCTTTAAATGGTTCACATATTTCAGGCTGAGTGCCTGAAGACCAGCTCTGAAGGTGGTGATGTGTGCTTTAAGACTAGCTCTCCAGCTTCCTGGCTGAGTGGTTGAAGACCAACTCACAAGCTGTCTCAAGAGAGCTTGATTCACCTCTAAATTTCCTGTCTGAGTGCATGAAGAACAGTTCACCAACTTCTTCTCCTGGTGCTTGAAGATCACTTCTCCAGCTAGCCATGGTGTGCATGAAGATCAGAACCCCAGATGCCTAGTACAGTGCATGAAGAACAGCTCTCCTACTGCCTGGGTGAATGCCAGAACAAAGATGTCTAGCGACTGGGTGAGTGCCAGAAGACCAGCTCTCCAACAATCTGATTGAGTACTGGAAGACCAGCTCTAAGCCTCCATGTCTGAGTGTGTGAGGACCAGCTTTCCAACTGTGTGTCTGATTGAAGACAAGCTCTCCTGCTGGAAGGCATGTGCATGAAGTCCAGTCTCCATCTGTTTGCTGAGTGGTGAAGACAAGATCACTGGCTCTCTAAATGAGTACATCAAGTCCTCCATTTTCCTGGCTGAGTGCTAGAGAACCAGATAATCAACACCATGTCTAATTTTTTGAAGACTAGCTCTCCTATTGTCTGGCAAATGCTTGAAGTCCAGGCTTCATCTGAGTTTCTGAGAGTTAGAAGATGAAGAATCTAGATACCTGTCATGGGTCTGAAAACCAGTTCTCCAACTGCCTGTCTTCTGCTTGAAGACAAACTCTCCAGGTACCTGGCTAGTCTTGATGACCAGCACTCTAGCTGGCTGGTGAGAGTTTGAGCATCAGCTCTTCTGCTACCTTTCTGAGTACATAGGATCAACTTTCCTACAGTCTCTCTGAGTAGTTAGAGACCAACTCTGTTGCTGGCTGGAGAGTGCTTGAATTCCACCTATCCATCTTCCTGCCTGAGTGCTTGAAGACCAGCTCTCCAGCTTCATATATAAGTGCTGAACCCAAAACTGCCAGCTTGCTCAAGGGAGCATGATTCATCTAAAGTGCCTCTCTGAGTGCGTGATGTACATACAGTCTTCCAACTTCCTGTCTCAGTGTTTGAACACAAGCTCTCTACCTCCATGGAAGAGTGAAGCAGAGCTCTCCATCTTCCTGGGTGCATGCCAGAAAAACAGCTCTACAGCACCCTAGCTGAATGCCTGTCGAACACCTTTACAGCTACCTACCTGAATGTCAGAAGATCAGCTCTCTAGCTGCCTGTTTGAGGGCTTGAAGACCAGATAAGCATCTACCAGTCTCAGTTCTTAATATCTAGCTCTCCATCTGCCTGTGTGAGTATTTGAGGACCAGTTTTCCAACTACCTGTCTGATTGTTTAAAAATCTGCTCTCCTACTGTCTGGCAAAGGCTCGAAGTCCAGGCTAAATCTGACAATATGAGCACTTGAGATGGGCATTGCAGCTTGAAGACAAATTTGCCAGCTGCCTGGCTGAGTGCTTGAGAACCAGCTCTTAAGTTCCCATGCTGAGTACTTCAGTCAGATTTCCAGTTGCCTAGCTTATTGGATGAAGACCAGATCTCTAGCTGCCTGTCTTAGTGATTGAAGACCACATCTCCAAGTTCCTGGCAAATCTTGCAGGGACTCTCATAAGTTGGCTGGCAAGTTGGAAGAAAGCAATCCAGCTGACTGAGGAGAGTTTGAACAATAGCTCTCCTGCTGCTGTCTGAGTGCTGAGGATAAGCTTTCAAAGTGTTAATCTTACTGGTGGAAAACCAGCTCTCTAGCTCACTGATGAATGTTTCAAGACTAGCCTTTGAGCTGGCTGGTGAGAGTTTGAACCCCAGCTCTCCTGCTATCTGTCTGTTTCAAGACCAGCTCTCCAGCTTTCTGTTTGAGTGCCTACAACCCAGTTCTTGAACAGCTTGGCTGAATGCCAGAAGACCAAGTCTCCAGATGCATACATGAATGCCTGATGTATTCTTTCCAGCTTCCTGGCTGATTCCAGAAGACCAGCTCTCCAGATATCTGTCTGTGTGCTTGAGCCCATCTCTCCAGGTACCTATCTGAGTGCTTGAGGACCAACTTTCTAACTGCCTGTCTAATTGTTTGAAAACAAGCTATCCTTCTGCCTGGTGAACCTTTGAAGTCCATCTCTCCATCTCCCTGTCTGAGTGCTTGAAGGTCAGCTGGCATGTGTTTTACAAAGAGCTCTCCAGCTGCATAGCTAATTGCCTGAAGAAAATTTCTGAACTGCATGGCTGAGTGCTGGAGGCTTGCTTTTGAGCTGCTTGGCTGAATGCCAGAAGACAAACTCTACAGTAAGAGGTATTCTGAGTCTGAGAATACCTGCTCTCAGATGCCTGAATGAGTGCTTGTAGACAAGCCCCCCAGCTGCCTCACAGAGTGTGTGAAGAAGAGCTCTCCAGCTGACTGCCTGTGTGCCCTAAGACCAGTTTTCGAACTTCCTGGCTGAGTGACAGAATCCCAGCTCTTGAGCAGCCGAACAAGTGCCTGAAGGATAGATTTCCAGCTGCCTGGCTGAATATCAGAAGACCAAATCTCCAGAGACCTGGCTTAGAGCGAGAAGACCAGCTCTGCAGGTACTGCAGTAGTACTTTAAGTCTAGCTCTCCAGTTTCTGAGCTATGTGGCTGAAGACCAACTCACCAGCTGCCACTATAAAACTTGATTTAACTCTCATCTTCCTGTCTGAGAGCATGAAAAACAGCTCAGCAAATTCATCTTTTGGTGCTTGAAGACCAATTCTCCAGCTGGTAGTCATGTGCATGAAGATCAGTTCCCAAGCAGCCTCGCAGGGTGCATGAAGAACAGCTCTCCCACTGTTTGCCTGAATGCCAGAAGAAAAGATGTCTAGTGACTGGATGAGTGCCAGAAGACCAGCTCTAGAAGAGTCTGTTTGAGTGCTTGAGAAGAACAGCTCTAAATCTGCCTGTCTGAGTTCTATAAGATGAGCTGAGTGTGTGAGGACCAGCTTTCAAGCTGCATGTCTGATTGAAGACTAGCTCCCTTCTGGCAGGCATTTGTGTGAAGTCCAGCCTCCATCTGTTTGTCTGAGAGCTTCAAGATTAGACCACCAGCTTTCTGAGTACTTCATTAAGGTCTCCATTTTCCTGGCTGAGTGTTTGAAGACCAGCATTTCAATTCCACATCCGATTATTTGAAGACCAGCTCTTCTATTGTCTGGCAAGTGCTTGAAGTCCAAGCTTCATCTGACTTCCTGAGTGTTTGAAGGTGAAGAATCCAGCTACCTGTTCTGTGCTTGAAAATCAGCTCTTCAGCTGCCTGTCTGAGTGCTTACAGTCCACTTCATAGCTGACTCGCAGAGTGTGTGTGGAAGTGCTCAACAGTGCCTGTACATGTTCCTAAGACCTGTTGTTGGATTGCCTGGCTGAGTGCCAGAAGAACACCTATCCAGCTGCCTACCTGAGTGCCAGTAGACTAGTCCCTTAGCTACCTGTCTGAATGCTTGATGAACAACTATCTAACTGCCTGCCTGATTGTTTAAAGACCAGCTATTCTGTTAACTGGCAGGGGTGAGAAATCCAGACTTCATCTGACTGCCGGAGCACTTGAAGTCCGACATTGCAGCTGCTTGGTGTATGCTTGAGGACAAGCTCACCAGCTATTTGGATACGTGCTTGAAGACCAACTCCCTAGCTCCCTGACAAATGCATGAAGAAGGGAACCAGCTGCCTGGCTGAGTGATGAAAATAGGCTCACCAGCTGCCAGTCTTCTTGCTTGAAGACAACATCTCCAGGTGCCTAGCAAGCCTTGAAGACTAGCTATACAGCTGTCTAGCAAGCCATGAAGACTAGCACTCCAGCTGGCTGGTGAGAATTGAACACCAGCTCTCCTATTACCTGTCTGAGTGCATATGAACAGCTTTCCTACAGCCTGTCTGATTGTTTGAAGATGAATTCTGCTGCTGGCTGGTGAGTGCTTGAATTCCATCTATTTGTTGTCTGCTTGAGTGCTTGAAGTCCTGGTCTCCAGCTGGATGGCATGTGCTTTAAAAAGACCTCACTGGTTTCTTATCTGAGTGGTTGAACACCAAACAGCCAGCTGGCCAGAGAGAGCTTGATTCAACTTTAAACTTCCTCTCTGAGAGACTGAAGACCACCTATCCATAGGCCAGTGTGAGTGCTTGAAGACTATCACTCTAGCTGCCTGGCAGTGCTTGATGACCAGCTCTCCAACGGCTCATGAGTGTTTGAAGACCAACTCTCTTGATGGCTGGTGATTGTTTGAACCAGTTCTCCAGTTGGCTTGCTAATTCTGTGGAAGTCAGATCTACTGCTGACTGGTGAATGCTTGAATTCCACCTCTCCATCAGTCTGCCTGAGTGCTTGAACACCAGCTCTCAAACTGGTTGGTGTATGGTTGAAGACCAGTTCTCCAGCTTCCAATCTGAGTGCATGAAGACAGCTTGCTGGCTGTCTCAATGAGCACTTGAGTCAGCTCTCCAGATTCCTGGCTGAGTGCTTGCAATCCTGCTCTCCTGCTCCCTGGAAGAACGCATGTTAGAGCTCTCCAACTGCATGGCTGTGTGCCTGAAGACCATTTCTCTAACTGCCTAGCTAGTGCCTGAAGATGAACTCTCCACCTAACTGGCTGAAATCCAGAAGACCAGCACTCCAGTGGCCAGGCTGAAGGCCAGAAGAGCAACTCTCCAGGTGCGTTTGTGTTCTTTATCACCAGCTATCCAGGTGGCTGTCAGGTGCTTTAGGACAAGCTCTCTACTTCCTGGCTGAGTTGCTGAAGATCAAACCACCATCTTCTTTTTGTGAAATTGATTCAGTTCTAAACTTCCTGTCTGAGTGCATGAAGACCAGCTCTCCAACATTCTCTCTTTTTGTGTATAAACCAGCTCTCCAGCTCACTTGCATGTGCTTGAAGACCAGCTCCCCATCTGACTTGCAGACTGCCTGAAGAACAGCTCTCTTGCTATCTAGTGAAATGTGAGGAGAAAAGATTTCTTGTGACTGGCTGAATCCAGAAGACCACCTCTCTAGTAGCCTGATTAAGTGCTTGAAAATCAGTTCTCTGGCTGTTTGACTGAGTGTTTGTTGTCCAGCTTGCCAGCTCACTGGCAGAATGCATATGGAAGAGCTCTCCAGCTGTCTAGATGAGTGCCTGAAGACCAGTAGTCAAACTGCATGGCTGAATGCCTGAAGAACATCTCTCCAACTTCCTAACTGAATGTCAAAAAACCAGTGCTCAAGTGACCTGGCTGTGTGCTGGGAGACCAGCTCTTCAGGGGACTGATTGAGTGCCTAAAGAACACCTCTCCAGCTGCCTGGGTGAATGCCAGAAGTCCAGTCCCCATCTGCTTGTCTGAGGTCTTGAAGAACAGAGCTCCAGCTGGCTGGTGAGGGTTTGAAAATCAGCTCTCCTGCTCCCTGGCTGAGTGTTCACAAACCAGCTCGCCAGCTGTCTTGCTGAGTACCTGAGACAACTCTCCAGCTTCCTGGCTGAGTGCTTGCGGTCCAGCTCACCAGCTGCCTGTGTTTGAAGTGTATGTAGATGAGCTCTCCAGCTGTCTGGATGTGTGCCTCAAGACCAGTTGTTGAACACCTGGCTGAGTGCCTGAAGAACACCTCTCAGGCTGCCCACTTGAATGCCAGAAGATTAGCTTTCTAGCAGCCTGATTGAGTGTTGAAGACCAACTGAGGATCTATCAAAATGAGTTCTTGAAGAACAGTTCTACAGCAGCCTCAGTTCATGAGGACCAGTTTTTCAACTGCCTATCTGATCGTTTACAGTGGTTCTCTCCTGTTGTCTGGCAATGTCTTGAAGTCCAGGCTGCATTTGACTGTCTGAGTACTTGAAGATCAGCAGTTGCCTGGCGTGTGCTTGGAGACCAACTCCCCAGCTCCCTTGCAAATGTGTTAAGAAGACCTCTTCAGCTAACTGGTGGAGTGCATGAAGACTTGTTTTCCTACTGCATTGCTGAGCACTGGAAGACCAGTTCTGTAGCAAATGAGATGAGTCCCTGGAGAACAGCTCTCCAGCTGCCTGGCTGAGCTGGTGAAAACCAGCTCTCCAGCTACCTGTCTTCTTACTTGAAGACAACTTCTCCATGTCCTGGCATGTATTGAAAACCAGCACTCCAGCTGGCTGCTGAGAGTTTGAACAACTGCTCTCATACTACCTGGTTGAGTAAATAAGACCAGATTTCCAACTGCCAGTCTGATTGTTTGAAGACCAGCTCTCCTACTGTCTGGAATGCTTGAAGTCCAGGCTCCATCAGACTTTCTGAGTTCTTAAAGACTGGGACTCCAGCCAGCTGGTGTGTGCTTGAAAATCAGCTCTTAAGCTGCCTGACTGAGTTAGCAAACCAGCTCTCCAGCTGACTGGCTAAAGACATGTAGAAGAGCTCTCCAGAAGCCTGGACATGTGCCTGAAAACCAGCTGTCGAACTGCCTGGCTGAGTGCCTGAAGAACACCTCTACTACTGCCTACCTAAATACCCAAGGATCAGCTCTCTAGCTGCCTGATTGAATGTTTGAAGACCAGCTGAGCATCTACCAGTCTCAGTTCATAATATACAGCAATCTATCTGCTTGTCTGAGTGCTTGAAGACCAGCTTTCCAACTGCCTGTCTGATTATTTAAAAACCTGTTATCTTACTGTCAGGCAATGGCTTGAAGACCTGGCTGCATCTAACTGAGCACTTGAAGACCAGCATTCCAGCTGCCTGGCATGTGCTTGAAAACCAACTTACCAGCTGCCTTGCAGAATGCATGAAGAACAGTTCTCAAGCTGCCTGGACGAGTGCTTGAAGACCATTTCTCCAGGTGTCTCTCTGAGTACTTGAGTCAGATATGCAGTTGCCTGGAGGAGGGGTTGAATACCAGCTCTATATATGCCTGTCTTAGTGTTTGAAGAAAACCTCTCCAGGCTCATGGCAAATCTTGAAGACTATCTCTCCAGGTGGCTGGCAAATGTTTGAGGAAAGCACTCCAGCTGGCTGGTGAGAGTTTGAAAGCAAGCTCTCCTTCTGCCTGTCTGAGTGCTTAGTAGAAGCCTTTCAGCTGCCACTCTAGGTGGTTGAAAACCATCCCTCCAACTTGTTGATTAATGTTTGAAGACTAGCCATTGAGCTGACTGGTGAGAGTTTGAACACCAGCTCTCCTGCTGTCTAATTGTCTGAAGACCAGCTCTCCAGCTTCCTGGTGAGTGCCTAAAAACAATTCTTGAACAGCATGGCTGATTGCCAGAAAACCAACTCTCCAGAGGCCTAGATGAATGCCTGAAGAACATCTTCCCAGCCACCTGGCTGATTCCAGAAGACCAGCTCTCCAGCTGCCTGTCTGTGTGCTTGAAGACCATCTCTCCAGGTACCTATCTGAGTGCTTGAGGACCAACTTTCTAACTACCTGTCTGATTGTTTGAAGACAAGCTATCCTTCTGGCTGGTGAATCTTTGAAGTTCAGCTCTCCATCTGTGTGTCTGAGTGCTTGAAGACCAGCTCTCCACATGGCTGGCATGTGTTTTAAGACCAGCTCTCCAGCTGCATGGCTTACTGCCTGAAGACATTCTCAAACTGCCTGGTTGACTGCCTGAGTTTCTCTCTCAATCTGCTGGGCTGAATGCCAGAAGACAAGCTCTACAGCAATTCGCCTGAGTCTGAAAAGACCCACTTTCAAGGCCCTAAATGAGTGCTTTAAACACAAGCTCCCCAGGTGACTGGCAGTGTGTGTGAAGAAGAGCTGTCCAGCTGCCTGCCTCTGTGCCTGAAGACCAGTTTTTTCAACTGCCTGGCTGAGTGCCAGATTCCCAGCTCTCCAGCTACCTAGCTGAGTGTCTGAAGAACAGATCTAAGCTGGATTTATGAATTTCAGAGACCAGATCTCTATCGACCTGGCTGACTGCCAGAACATCATCTCTCCAGGTGTCTGGTGTGTGCTTTAAGACTAGCTTTCAAGCTTCCTGTCTGTGTGGTTGAAGACAAACTGGCCTATTATCTTGACAGAGCTTGAGTCAACTCTCAACTTCCTGCCTGAGTGCTTGAAGACAAGCTCTCCATCTTTTCAAACTGCATGGCTGAGTGCCAGAAGACCAGCTCTACTTCAAAGAATGTGAGTGCATGAGGAACAGCTTTCCAGCTGCCTGAAGAATGCCAGAAGTCCAGTTTCCATATGCCTGTCTGAGTTTTTGAAGACCAGAGCTCCAGCTGGCAGGTGAAGGCTTGAAAATGAGGTCTCCAGCTGCATGGCTGCATGCTAGCAGACCAGCTCACCAGCTGTTTCACTGAGTACATGAGACAGCCCTCCAACTTCCTGGCTGAGTGCTTGCATTCAGCTCTCCAGTTGACTGGCAGAGTGCACGTAGAAGACCTCCTGCTGCCTGGATGTGTGCCTGAAGACCAGTTGTTGAACAGCCTGGCTGAGTGCCTGAAGATCACCTCTCAGGCTACCCATTTGAATGCCAGAAGACCAGCTCTCTAGCTGCCTGATTGAGTGCTGGAGACAGCCGAGCATCTACCAAATTAGTTCTTGAAGAACAGCTCTACAGCAGACTGTCTAAATTCTAGAGGACCAGTTTTCCAAATGCCTGTCTGATGGTTTAAAGACCAACTCTACTTTTATCAGCAAGGGCTTAAACCAGGCTGCACCTGACTGAGTGCTTGAAGACCTGCTCTCCAGTTGCTTCGCTGTGTGCTCAAAGACCAACTCCCCGATTCCCTTGAAAATGTTGAAGAACACCTCTCCTGCTATTTGTCTGAGTGACTGAAGACCAGTTTTTGAATTGCCTTGCTGAGTGCCAGAAGACCAGCTCTCCAGAGACCTAGCTGAGTGCCTGAAGAACAGCTCTCCAGCTGCCTGTTTTCTTACTTGAAGACAACCTCTACAGGCGCCTGGCAACTCTTGAAGACAAGGTCCCCAGCTACCTGGCAGAATGTGTAAAAGTGCTCTTCAGCTGTCTGCCTGTGTGCCTGAAGACCAGTTGTTGAACAGCCTGCCTGAGGGCCTAAAGAACACCTCTCAGGCTGCCTACTTGAATGCCAGAATACCAGCTTTCTAGCAGCCTTATTGAGCGCTGAAGACCAGCTGAGGATCTATCACACTCAGTTCTAGAAGAACAGACCTACAGAAGGCTGTCTGAGATCTTGAGGACCAGATTTCAACTGCTTGTCTGATTGTTTAAAGACCAGCATCCTGGTGTCTGGCAAGGGTTTGAAGTCCAGGCTGTACCTGAGTATCTGAGTGCTTGAAGACCAGTAGGGCAATTGCCTGGCATGTGCTTGAAGACCAACTCCCCAATTCCTTGCAAATGTTTGAAGAACTCTCCAGTTGGCAGGCTGACTCCCTGAAGGCCAGTTTTCAAACTACTTGCTGAGTGCCAGAAAACCACTTTTCTAGAGACCTAGCCCAGTGCCTAAAGACCAGCTCTCCAGCTACCTGTCTGTGTGCTTGAAGACCATCTCTCCAGGCACCTGTTTGAAGGCTTGAGGACAAATGTTACAACTGCCTGTATGATTGTTTGAAGATCAGCTATCATTCAGGCTGGTGACTCTTTGAAGTCCAGCCCTCAGTTGCCTTAATTGAAGACAAGCTCCCCAGCTGCCTGGCAAAATGTGTGAAGAAGAGATCTCCAGCCTGAAGACCAGTTTTAAAACTGCCTGACTGAGTGCCAGTATCCCAGATCTCCAGCAGGCTAGCAAGTGCCTGAAGGACAGATCTCCAGCTGCCTGGCTAAATATCAGAAGAGCAGATCTCCAGCTTCCTGGCTAAGTGGTTGATAACCAACTTGCCCACTGTCTCCAGAGAGCTTGATTCAACTCTCAACTTCCTGTCTGAGTGCATGAAGAACAGCTCAACAACTTCTTTGCTTGGTGATTAAAGATGAATTCTCCAGCTGACATGCGTGTGCATGAAGACCAGCTCTCCAGCTACCTGGCTAAGTGGTTGAAAACCAAGTGCATTAAGAATAGCTCTCCTGCTGCCTGGCTGAATGCCAGAAGAAAAGATGTCTAGCGACAGGATGAGTGTCAAAAGACCGCCTGCCAAGCAATCTAGTTGAGTGCTTGAAGGCCAGCTCTCAATCTGCCTGAGTTCTACAAGACGAGCTCCCCACCTGCATGTCTGAGTGTGTGAGGGACCAGCTTTCCAACTGCATGTCTGAAGATCAGCTCTCCTGCTGGCAGACATGTGCATAAAGTCCAGTCTCCATCTGTTTGTCTGAGTGCTTGAGGACCAGATGACTAGCTCTCTAAACTAGTACTTCAGTCTCTTCTCCATTTTCCTGGCTGAGTGCTTGAGGACCAGCTTTTCAACTCCATGTCCAATTTTTTTGAAGACCAACTCTCCTGTTGTCTGGCAAGTGCTTGAATTCCATGCTCCATCTGACTTTCTGAGTGTTTGAAGATGAAGAATCCAGCTACCCGTCATGGGCTTGAAAATCAGCTCTCCAGTTGCCTGAGTGCTTACAGTCCATTTCACCAGCTGACTGGCAAAGTGTGTGTAGAAGTTCTCAACAGCTGCCTCTACATGTGCCTAAGTCTCATTCTCAAACTGCCTGGCTGAGTGCCTGAAGAACATCTCCAGCTGCCTACCTGAGTGCCATTAGACCAGTCCCATAGCTGCCTGTCTGAATGCTTGAGTAACAGCTTTCCAACTGCCAGCCTGATTGTTTAAAGACCAGCTCTTCTGTTGTCTGGCAAGGATGTGAAGTCCAGGCTTCATGTGATTGAGCACTTGAAAAGCAGACTGCAGCTGCCTGGTGTCTGGTGTGTGCTTGAGGGCCAGCTTACCAGCTACCTGGGTATGCTTGAAGACCAATTCCCCAGCTCTCTTGCAAATGTGTGAAGAAGTCTCCAGGCTGAGTGGATGAAAACCAGCTCAGCAGCTGCCAGTCTGCTTGCTTGAAGACAACCTCTCCAGGTGACTGGCAAGTCATGAAGGCTAGTACACGAGCTGGTAGGCAAGAGTTGAACACCAGATCTTCTGCTTCTTGTGTGAGTGCATATGACCAGCTATTCTATGGCCTGAGTGGTTGAAGAACAGTTCTGCTGCTAACTGTTGAGTCCTTGAATTACACCTTCAGGCTTGCCTAAGTGCTTGAAGTCCAGTTCTACAGCTGGATGGCATGTGCTTTAAAAAGAGCTCTCCAATTTCCTGTTGGAGAGGTTGAACACCAAACTGCCAGCTGGATCGAGAGAACTTGATTCGACTCTAAACTTACTCTCTGAGTGCTTGAGGACCACCTCTCCATAAGACAGTTTGAGTGTTTGAATATCACCTCTTCAGCTGCCTGGCTTTGCTTGATTACCAGGTCTCCAGTGGCTTGTGTGTTTGAAAATCACCTCTTAGATGACTGGCTTATTGTTTGAAGACCAGCTCTCTAGCTGGCTGGTGGATTTTTAAGACCAATTCTACCTCCAGCTGGTGAATGCTTGAATTCCACCTCTCCATCTGCCTGCCTGAATGCTTGAAGACCAGCTCTCCAGCTGACTGACCTATGCTTGAGGACCAATTCTCCAGCTTCCTGGCTGGGTGCATACAGACAGATTGCTGGTGCTCTCACTGAGTACTTGATTCACCTTTCAATATTCCTGGCTGAGTGCTTGCAGTCCAGCTCTCTTGCTGCCTGGAAGAATGCATGTTAGACCTCTCCAGCTGCATGGCTGTGTGCCTGAAGAACAACTCTCCAGATGACATGCTGAAATCCAAGAGACCAGCACTCCAGTGGCCAAGTTGAGTGTCAAAAGAGCATCTCTCCGATGGCCTGATTGTGTTCTTTTACGAAAGCTCTCTAGTTGGTTCTCATGTGCTTTAAGACAAACTCCTACCCTACAGCTCAATGGTCTCATCCAAGTCACCTGGCAAGGAGACAACGATGGGCAATGGCCATCCCAGGGAATGGAGAGGGCCTGCATCTGCAGGCAGGATCATCCCACCCACCATATCCATGGGATATAAGCCCTCTCTCACTTGGAGGTGGAGTGGACATCACCATCCCAGTCCCCTCAGGATTAGGGGAAGAACTATGGACTAGAGTGGACTTGATGGTATTCTGTTGTTCACATATGGTGATTCTAGCAATGGAAGAAATTATAACAATGAGGTGGAGCCAGTGGCCACTTGACACTTTTGGGGCAGGGAGGGGACGAGTAGTTGAAATACAGGGGCTTCTTTGGGATTTGGAGGTTGTCCTGAGTACCGTTGTGGCAACGGATGTAGGCCATTTTAAATCAGCACACACCACTCAGAACTGTGTGGGAGAGAGTGTGGTCTACGATGTGAACTGTGGTCTATGGTTGGTGGCAAGGCCCCAGGATGTGTAAGTCCATTGAGGGTGGTGGGCCACCCTTGTGGGAGATGTTTGTGTGGGATGTGGTGGGAGGTGTGGGAGGTGGGCAACATGGGAATCCCAGTGGGTTCCGTGTAATATTTTGGGTAATCTAAGCACCTCTTAAAATATATTTATATATATATAAAAATAACATTTTTTATAAGCAAATGCACATATATGCATATATATTTATATATCATTTTGCAAATGTTGGTATGTATTGTGAAAATTTTGATTTTTACCCACAATAAAAAAATAAATTAATTAAAAACAAACAAACAAAAAACACAATCTCTCCACTTCTTGTTGGAGTTTCTGAAGATCAAACCCCCATCTGCTCTAAGAGAAATTGATTCAGTTCTAATCTTCCTGTCTCAGTACATGAAGACCAGCTCTCCAACTTCCTCTCTTGTTATGTAAAGACCAGCTCTCCAGCTGGCTGGCATGTGCTTGAAGACCAGCTCCCAATCTGCCTGGAAGAGTCCTGAAGTACAGCTATCCTGCAGCATAGCAGAGCAACTGAAAACCCTTCTGCTGCCTTGTTGAATGTGAGAAGAAAAGATCTCTAGTGACTGGCTGAGTGCCAGAAGACCTGTTCTCTAGCAGTCTGATTCAGTGCCTGAAAAATAGCTCTCCGGCTGCCTCACTGAGTGCTTGCAGTCTGGCTCACCAGCTGACTTGCAGAATACATGTGGAAGAGCTATACAGCTAGCTGGATGAGACCCTGAAGACAAGTTGTCGAACAGCCTGGCTGAGTACCTGAAGAAAACATCTGAGGCTACTCACTTGAATGCCAGAAGACCAGTTCTCTACCTGCACGATTGAGTGCTGAATATCAGCTGAGCATCATCCAGACTCAGTTCTTGAAAAAACAGCTCTAGTGCAATCTGTCTGAGTTCTTGAGTATCAGGTTTCCATCGGCCTGTTTGATTTTTTAAAGACTAGCTCTCCTGTTGTCTGGCAAGAATTTGAAGTCCAGGGTGCAACTAATGTCTGAGTGCTTGAAGATGAGCACTGCAGTTGCCTGGCATGTGTGTAAAGTTCAACTCCCCATCTCTTTTGCAAATATGTGAAGTGGACCTTCCAGCTGCCTGGATGAATGCCTAAAGACCAGTTTTTGAACTGCCTTGCTGAGTGCAGAAGACCAACTCTCTAGTGACCTAGCTCAGTGCTGAAGAACTGCTCTACAGCTGCCTCACTGAGTGGTTGAAAACCAGTTGTCCAGGTGCCTGTCTTCTTGCTTGAAGACAATCTTTCCAGGTGCCTGGCAAGTCTTGAAGACCAGCATTCAGACTGGCCGGCAAGAGTGTGAACACTAGTTCTCCTGTTATCTACTTGTGTACATAGGACCAGCTTTCCTACGGCCTGTCTGAGTGGCTGAAGACCAACTCTGCTAGAGGCTGGAGAGTGCTTGAATTCCACATATCCCTCACCTGCCTTAAGGCTTGAGGACCAGCTTTCCAGCTTCCTATCTAGGTGGTTGAACGCCAAACCACCAGCTGGCTCTAGAGATCATGATTCAACTCTAAACTGCCTCTCTGCATGCATGGTGATCAGTATTCCAACTTCTGTGTCTCAGCACTCTAAAAGAAGCTCTCCAGCTTCCTGGAAGTATGCGTGAAGCAGAGCTCTCCAGCTGCCTGGGTGAGTGCCAGAAAAACAGAGCTATGGCATCCTAGCTGAGTGCCTTAAGAACATATCTCTGGTTGCCTGGTGAAATTCCAGAAGAACAGCTCTACAGGTTCCTGTCTGAGTGCTTCAAGAGCAGATTTCCAATAGCCTGTCTCATTGTTTGAAGACCAACTCTCCTGCTGTCTAGCAAGTGCTTGAAATTCAGGTTCCATCTGACTTTCTGAGTGCTTGGAGAATGGGGCTCCACCTGGTTGCTGTGTGCTTGAAAGTCAGCTCTCCAGCTCCCTGGCTGAGTGTTAGCAGATGAGATCTCCAGCTGACTGACAGAGTGCATGTAGAAGAGCTCAACAGCTGCCTTGACATTAGCTTGAAAACCAGCTGTCGAACTGCCTGGCTAGTGCCTGAAGAATACCTCTCCAGCTTCCCACCTCAATGCCAGAAGATTTGCTCCCTAGCTGTCTGATTTTTTGACTGAAGATCACCTGAGCATCAACCAGTCACAATTCTTAACATCCAGTTTTCTATCTGTCTGTATGAGTGCTTGAGGACCAACTTTCCATCTACCTGTCTACTTGTTTAAAGACTTGCTCTCCTACTGTCTGGCAAGGGCTTGAATTCCAGGATGCATATGACTGAGCACTTGAAGAAGAGCACTGCAGCTGCCCAGCATGTGTGGGAAGACGTATATACCAGTTACCTTGCAGAGTACAGCTCTTGAGCTACCTGGATAAGTGCTTGAAGAACACCACCCCAGCTGTCTCACTGAATGTTTGAGTCAGAGCTCCAGTTGCCTGGCTGAGTGCTTAGGATAAGTTTTCCAACTGCCAGTCTGAGTGGTTGAAAACCAGCTCTCCAACTTGTTAATGAATGAAGACTAGCCATTGAGCCAGCTGGTGATTGTTTGACACCAGCTCTCCTGAGGTCAGTCTGACTGTTTGAAGACCAGCTCTCTAGCTTTCAGATTGAGTGCCTAAAAGCCAGCTCTTAAAGAGCCTGGCTGACTGCCAGAAGAACATCTCTACAGAGGCCTAGATAAGTACATGAAGAGCATCTCCCCAGCTATCTGGCTGATTCCAGAAGACCTGTTCTCCATCTTCCTGTCTGAGTTCTTGAAGACCATCTCTCCAGCTGCCCCTCTGAGTGTTTGAGGATGAACTTTATAACTGCCTGTGTGAATGTTTGAAGAGCAGTTATCATTCTGGCCGGTGAATCTTGGAAGTTCAACCTCCTTCTTCCTGTCTGAGCTTGAAGACAAGCTCCCCAGCTGTCTGGCAGAGTGTGTGAAGAAGAGCTCTCCAACTGACTGCCTATGTGCTGCAAACCTGTTTTCAAACTGCTTGGCTGATTGCCAGAACCCCAGCTCTCCAGAGGTCTACTGAGTACCTGAAGAACAGATCTCAAGCTGCCTGGTTGAATGTCAGAAGACCAGAGCTCCAGAGACCTGGCTGAGTGCCAGAAGACCAGCTCTGCAGGTGGTGGTGTGTGCTTTAAGACTAGCTCTCCAGCTTCCTGGCTGAGTGGTTGAAGACCAACTCACCAGCTGTCTCGAGAGAGATTGATACGACTCTCAACTTACTGTCTGAGTGCATGAAGAACAGCTCAGCAACTTCTTCTCATAGTACATGAAGTCCTGTTCTCCAACTGGCAGGCCAGTGCATGAAGATTAGCTCCCCAGCTGCCTAGCAGAGTGCATGAAGAACAGCTCTCCTGCTGCCTGCCTGAATGCCAGAATAAAAGATGTCTAGCAACTGGGTGGGTGCCAGAAGACTAGCTCTCAAGGAGTCTGATTGAGTGCTTGAAGACCAGTGCTCAATCTGCCTGTCTGAGTTCTGTAAGACCAGCTCTCCACCTGCATGTCTGAGTGTGTGAGAGCCAGCTTTCAAACTGCATATCTGATTGAAGACCAGCTCTCCTGCTTGCAGGCAAGTGCATGAAGTCCAGTACCCATCTCTTTGACTGAGTACTCAAAAATCAGATCACCAGCTCTCTAAAGGAGTACTTCATTCAGCTGTCCATTTTCCTGGCTGAGCTCTTGAAGACCAGCTTTTTAACTCCATGTCTGATTTTTTGAAGACCAGTGCTTCTATTGTCTGGTGGAGTTCAACACAAGTTCTCCTGCTATTTGTCTGAGTGCATATGATGAGCTTAACTATGCCCTTTCTGAATGGTTGAAGACCAGCTCTACTGCTCACTGGTGAGTGCTTGAATTCCAGTTATACCTAGCCTGCCTGATTGCTTGACTTCCAGTTCTCCAGCTGGATGGTGTGTGCTTTAAAAAGAGCTCTTGTGTTTCTTATCTGAGTGTTTGAATATCATACTGCCTGCTGTTATGAGAGAGTTTGATTCAACTCAACTTCCTCTCTGAGTGCTTGAAACTATCTTTCTATAGGCCAGTTTGAATGCTTGAAGATCACCTCTCAAGCTGCATGGCAGAGCTTGATGACCAGCTCTCCAGTGGCTCATGAGTGAAGATCACCTCTCTACATGGCTAGGTGATTGAAGACCAGATCTACTGCTGGCTGATGAATTCTTGAATTCCATCTGCACATCTGCCTGCCTGAGTGCTTGAAGACCAGCAGACCAGCTGCTAGTGTATGCTTGATGACCAGCTCTCCAGCCTCCTGGCTGGGTGCATGCAAACAGCTCACCAGCTGTCTCACTAAGTGCTTGAGTCAGCTCTCCAGATTCCTGTCTGAGTGCTTAGAGTCCAGGTCTCCTGCTCCCTGGAAGAACGCATGTTAGAGCTCTCTACCTGCATGGCTGTGTGCCTGAAGACCATTTCTCTGACTGCCTTGATCGTGCCTGAAGAACAAGTCTCCAGCTTGCTGGCTTAAATCTAGAAGTCCAGTGCTCCAGCAGCCAGAAAAGCAGCTCTCCAGGGGCCTTATGGGGTTCTTTATCACCAGTTTTCCATTAGCCGTCATGTGCTCTAAGACAAGCTCTCCATGACCTGGCTAAATTTTTGAAGATCAAACCACTATCTTCTCTGAGAGAAATTGATTCACTTCTAAACTTCCTGTCTGATGCATGAAGTCCAGCTCTCCCACATTCTCTCTTGTTACTTAAAAACTAGTTCTCCACCGGGGCTGGCATGTGCCTGAAGACCAGCATCCCATCTGTGTGTAAGAGTGCCTGAAGAACAGCTCTCCTGTTGCCCAGCTCAATGCAAGAAGAAAACATTTCTAGTAACTGGCTGTGTGCCAGAAAACCAGCTCTCTAACAGTCTGATTGGGTGCTTGAAAATCACCTCTGCAGCTGCCTGGCTGAGTGCTTACAGTACAGATTGCCAGCTGACAGGCAAAATGAATGTGGAAGAGAACTCCAGCTGCCTGGATGAGTGTCTGAAGACTATTAGTCAAACTGCCTGGCTGAGTGTCTAAAGAACATCTCTCCAGCTGCCTAACTGAATACCAGAGGACCACTGCTACGGCGACCTCAGTGAGTGCCAGAAGACCAGCTCTTCAGGGGCCTGACTGGGTGCTTGAAGTCCAGCTCTCCAGATGGCTGTCATGTGCTTTAAGACAACCTTCCACCTTTTCAAACAGCCTGGCCGAATGCCAGAAGATCAGCTCTACATCAGCATAGCTGAGTGCCTGAAGTACAGCTCTCCAGATGACTGGATGAATGCCAGAAGTCCAGTCTCCATCTGCCTGTCTGAGGTCTTGAACACCAGAGCTCCAGCTGGCTGGTGAGTGCTTGAAAATCAGCTCTCCAGCTGCCTGGCTGAGTGTTAGCAGTCCAGCTCACCAGCTGTCTTGCTGAGTTCCTGAGACTAATCTCCAGCTGCTGGCTGAGTGCTTGCCATCACAGCTCTCCAACTGACTGGCAGAGTCCATTTAGAAGAGCTTTCCAGCTGCCTAGATGTGTGCCTGAAGACCAGTTTTCGAACAGCCAGGTTGAGTGCCTGAAGAACAGCTCTAACACTGCCCACTTGTCAGAAGACTAGATCTCTAGCTGCCTGACTGAGTGTTAAAGAACAGCTGAGCATCTATCAGACTCTGTACTTGAAGAAGAGCGGTACATGAGCCTGTCTGAGTTCTTAAGGACCAGTTTTCCAACTGCCTGTCTGATTGTTTAAAGATGAGGTCTCCTGTTGTCTGCAAGGACTTGAAGTCCAGGCTGCATTTGACTTGTCTGAGTGTTTGAAGAACAGCATTGCAGATGCCTGGCATGTGCTTGAAGACCAGCTCTCCAGCTGCCAGGGTGTGCTTGAATGAACACTCCCCAGCTTTCTTGCAAATGTGTGAAGAAGACCTCTGCAGCTGCCTGGCTGAGTGCCTGAAGTCAGTTTTTGAATTGCCTTGTTGAGTGCCAGAAGACCAGCTCTCCAGAAACCTAGCTGAGTGATGGAAGAACTGCTCTCCAGCTGCCTGGCCCAGTGGTTGAAAGCCAGCTCTCCAGCTGTATGCCTTATTGCTTGAAGACAACCTCTTCAGGTGGCTGGCAAGTCTTGAGGACCATACTGCAGCTGTCTAGTGAGAGTCTCAACACGAGCTCTCCTGCTACTTGTCATAGTACATAGGACCAGCTTTCCTATAGCCTTTCTGAATGGTTGAAGACCAACTCTGATGCTGGCTAGAAAATGCTTGAATTCCACCTGTCCGTTTTCCTGCCTGAGTGTATGAGGGCCACTCATCTTCCTGTCTGAGTGGTTGAACAGCAAACTGCCATCTGGTTCAAGAGAGTATAATTCAACTCTAAACTTCCCCCCTGAGTGCTTGATGACCAGTATTCCAACTTCCTCTCTCAGTACTTGAAGACAAGCTCTTCCACTGTCTGGAAGAGTGTGTGAAGTAGAGCTCTCCAGCTGTCTGGATGGGTGACAGAAAAACAGAGCTACAGCATCCCACCTGAGTGCCTGAATAACATCTCTCCTGATGCCTGGTGAAATGCCAGAAGACCAGCTCTCCAGGTGCCTGAGTGCTTCAGGATCAGATTTCAAACTGCAGGTCTGATTGAAGTCCATCTTTCCTTGTATCTGGTAAGTGCTTAAAGTCCAGACTCATCTGACTATCTGAGTGCTTGAAGACAAGGACACCAGCAGGCTGGTATGTGCTTGAAAATCAGCTCTCCAGCTGCCTGGCTGAGTGTTAGCAGCCCAGCTCTCCAGCTGACTAATGAAGTATATGTAGAAGAGCTCTCCTGATACCTGGATGTGTGCCTAAAGACCAGCTGTCAAACTGCCTGGCTGAGTGCCTGAAGAACACCTCTACAGCTGCCTTCCTGAATGCAAGAAGATCAGCTGTCTAGCTTCCTGATGAGTGCTTGAAGACCAGCTGAGCACCTACCCATCTCAGTTCTTAATATTCAGCTCTCCAGCTGCCTGTCTGAGTGCTTGAGGACCAGCTTTCCAACTGCCAGTCTGATAGTTTAAAGAACTGCTCCTACTGTCTGGCAAGGGCTTGAACTCCAGGCTGCATCTGACTGAACACTTGAAAAGGAGCACTGTAGCTACCTGGCATGTGCTTAAAGACTAACTCATCAGCTGCCTTGCAGAGTGTGTGAAGAACAGCTCTCCAACTGCCTGGCTGAGTGCTTGGAGACCAGTTCTCCAACAGTCTCGCTGAATACTTGAGTCAGATCTCCATTTGCCTGGCTGAGTGGTTAAAGTCCAGCTCTCTAGCAGCCTGTCTTAGTGCTTGAAAACAACCTCTCCAGATTCCTGGCAAATCTTGAAGACCATCTCTCCAGGTGGCTGGCAAGTGTAGGAAGAAAGAACTCCAGCTAGTTGGCAAAAATTTGATTACAAGCTCTCCCATTGCCTGTCTGAGTGCTTAGGATAATTTTTCCAATTGCCAGTGTGAGTGGTTGAAAATCAGCTCTCCAGCTCACTGATGAATGTTTGAAACCTTGCCATTGAGCGGGTGGCAATTGTTTGAACACCAGCTCTCTTGCTGTCTGTATGAAGACCAGCTCTCTGGCTGCCTGTTTGAGTGCCTAAAGCCAGTTCTCACACAACCTGGCTGTTTGCCAGAAAAGAAATCTCCAGAGGCCTTGTGGAGTGCCTGAAGAACATCTCCCCAGCCTGGCTGATTCCAAAATACCAGTTCTCCAACTGCTTGTTGGTGTGCTTGGAGACCATCTCTCCAGGTACCTACCTGAGTGCTAGAGGACCAACTTTCTAAATGGCTCTCTGTTTGAAGCCAAGCTATCTTTCTGGTTGTGAATCTTTGAAGTCCAGCTCTCCATCTGCATGTCTGAGTGCTTGAAGACCAGCTCTCCTTATGGCTGGCATGTGTTTTAAAACCAGCTCTCCAGCTGCATAGCTGATTGCCTGAAGACAAGTTCTCAAACTGCCTGGCTGAGTGCCTGTGATTAACTCTCAACCTTTTGGGATGACCGCCAGAAGACAAGCTCTACAGTGACTTGGCTGAGTTTGAGAAGACCTGCTCTCCAGGGCCTGATGAGTGATTGTAGGCAAACTCCACAGTGACTGGCTGAGTGTGTGAAGAAGAGATCTCCAACTGCCTGCTTGTGTGACTAAGACCAGTTTTTGAACTGCTTGGCTGAGTGCCAGAAAACCAGCTTTCCAGCTACCTAGGGAGTTCCTGAAGGACATCTCTCCAGCTCCATGTCTGAATATCTGAAGACCAGATCTCTTGCAACCTGGCTGAGTGTCAGAAGAACATCTCTCCCAGTGTATGGTATGTGCATTAAGACTAGCTCTCCAACTTCCTAGATGAGTGATTGAAGACCATTTCACCTGCTTTTTAGAGAGAGTTTGATTAAATTCTCAACTTCCTGTCTGAGTGAATGAAGACCAGCTCTCCAACTTATTTTCTTGGTGCTTGAAGAAAGTTCCCCAGCTGCCTGGCAGAGAGCTGAAGAACACTTCCTGAGCTGCTTGGCTGATTGCAGAAGGCCAGCTCTCCAGTTGCCTGTTTCTGTGCTTGAAGACCATCTCTCCAGGTGCCTGTCTGAGTGCCTGAGGACCAACTTTCTAACTGCCTGTATAACATTTTTGAAGACCAGCTATCATTCTGGCTGGTGAATCTTTTGAAGACCAGACAATTTCTGCCTGTCTGAGCTTGAAAATAAGGTCCCCAGCTGCTTGGTAGAGTGTATGAAGAAGAGCTCTCCAAATGCCTACCTATGTGCCTGAAGACCAGGTTTCAAAATGCCTGGCTGAGTGCCAGAATCACAGCTCTCCAATAACCTAGCAAGTGCCTGAAGGACAGATCTCCAGCTGCCTTGCTGAATGTCCGAAGACCAGATCTCCAGAGACCTGGTGAGTGTTTGAATTCTACCTATCCATCTGTCTGGCTGCGTGCTTGAAGCCCAGCTCTGCAGGTGGTGGTGTGTGCTTTAAGACTAGCTCTCCAGCTTCTGGGCTCAGTGGTTGAAGACCAACTTGCCATCTGTCTCAAGAGAGCTTGATCAAACTCTCAACTTCCTGCCTGAGTGTATGAAGAACAGCTCCCCTGCTTGGTGCTTGAAGACAAGTTCTCCAGCTGGCAGGTATGTGCATGAAGATGAGATCCCCAGCTTCCTAGGAGAGTTTATGAAGAACAGCTCCCCTGCTGCCTGGCTGAATGCCAGAACAAATGACATCTAGTGACTGGGCAAGTGCCAGAAGACCAACTCTCAAGCAGTCTGATTGAGTGCTTGAAGACCAGCTCTCAATCTGCCTGTCTGAGTGTTACAAAATGAACTCCCCACCTGCATGTCTGAGTGTGTGAGGACCAGCTTTCCAACTCCAGCTCTGCTGCTGGCAGGCATGAGTATGAAGTCCAGTCTCCATCTGTTTGTCTGAGTGTTTAAAAATCAGATCACCAGCTCTCTAAATGAGTATTTCATTAAGTCTTCCATTTTCCTGGCTGAGTGCTTAAGGACCAGATTTTCAGCTCCATGTCTGATTTTTGGAAGACCAGCTCCCCCATTGTCTGGCTAGTGCTGAAGTATAGGCTCCATCTGGCTTTCTGATTGTTTGAAGATGAAGAATCCAGCTACCTGTTGTGAGCTTGAAAATCATCTCTTCAACTGCCTGGCTGAGTGCTTACCAGCCACTTCACCAGCTGACTGGCAGAGTGTGTGTAGAAGTGCACAACAGCTGCCTCTATGTGTGGATAAGACTGGTTGTCAAACTAGCTGGCTGAGTGCCTGAAGAAAACCTCTCCAGCTTGCTTCCTAAGAGCCAGTAGACCAGTCCCATTGCTGCCTGTCTCAATGCTTGAAGACCAGCTTTCCAACTGCCTGCCTGATTGTTTAAAGACTAGCTCTTCTGTTGTTTGGCAAGGATGTGAAATCCAGGCTTCATCTGACTATCTGAGCACTTGAAGACCAGCACTGCAGCTGCTTGATGTGTGCTTGAAGAACAGCTCACCAGATGGAAACTACTTGAAGACCAACTGCCCAGCTCCCTTGCAAATGCGTGAAGAAGAGCTCTCCACCTGCCTGGCTGAATGGATGAAAACCTGTTCACCAGCAGCCAGGCTTCTTGCTTGAAGACTACCTCTCCAGCTGCCTGGCAGTGCTTGACAGGTGCTTCCTGACTTTTTGAATACCAGCTCTCAAGATGGCTGGCTGAAGGTTTGAAGACCAGCTCTACTGTTGGTTGATGAATTATTGAATTCACCTCTTCATCTGCCTGCCTGAGTGTTTGAAGACCAGCTCTCCAGCATCCTGGATGAGTGCATGTATACAGCTCACCAGCTATATCACTGAGCACTTAAGTCAACTCTCCAGCTGACTGGCTGAATTCCAATGACCAGTGCTCCAGCAGCCTGGCTGAGTGCCAGAAGAGCAGCTCTCCAGGGGCCTGATTGAATTATTTATCACTAGCTCTCCAGTTGGCTGTCATGGGCTTTAAGACAAGCTCTCCACTTCCAGGATGAGTTGTTGAAGATAAAACCACCATCTGTTCTGAGAGAAATGGTTTCAGTTCTAAACTTCCTGTCTGAGTGCATGAAGTCCAGGTCTCCAAATTTCTCTCTTGTTGCTTAAAGACAAGCTCTCTAGCTAGCTGGCATGTGCTTGAAGACCAGCTCCCCATCTGCCTGGCTGAGTTACTGAAGAACAGCTCTCCTGCTGCCTAGCTGAATGCGAGAAGAAAATATCTCTAGCCACTGCTTGAGTGCCAGAAGACCATCTCTGTAGCAGGCTGATTGAGTGCTTGAAAATAAGCTCTCTGCTGCCTGGCTGAGTGCTTGCACTCTAGCAAGCCAGCAGACAGGCAGAATGTGTGTGTAAGTGCTCTCCAGCTGCCTGGATGAGTGCCTGAAGACCAGCAGTCAAACTGCCTGGCTGAGCGTCCAAAGAATATCTCTCCTGCTGTGTAACTGAATGCCAGAAGACCAGTCCTCCAGTGACCTGGCTGAATGTCAGAAGACATGCTCTCCAGGGCCTGACTGAGTGTGTGAAGTCCAGCTCTCCAGTTGGTTGTCATGTTCTTTAAGACAAGCTCTCCATCTTTTCAAACTGCCTGGCTGAGTGCCAGAAGACCAACTCTACTTCAAAAAATGTGAGTGCATGAGGAACAGCTTTCCAGCTGCCTGAAGAATGCCAGAAGTCCAGTTTCCATATGCCTGTCTGAGTTTTTGAAGACCAGAGCTCCAGCTGCTGGTGAGGGCTTGAAAATGAGCTCTCCAGCTGCCTGGCTGCATGCTAGCAGACCAGCTCACCAGCTGTCTCACTGAGTACATGATTCAGCCCTCCAGCTTCCTGGCTGAGTGCTTGCATTCAGCTCTCCAGTTGACTGGCAGAGTGCACGTAGAAGACCTCCTGCTGCCTGGATGTGTGCCTGAAGACCAGTTGTTGAACAGCCCGGCTGAGTGCCTGAGGAACACCTCTCAGGCTTCCCACTTCAATGCCAGAAGACCAGCCCTCTAGCTGCCTGACTGAGTGCTGAAGACCAGCTGAGCATCTATCAGACTCAGTTCTTGAAAAACAGCTCTATGGCAGCCTGAGTTCTTTAGGACCACTTTTCCAACTGCATGTCTGGTTGTTTAAAGACAAACTCTCCTGTTGTTTGGCAAGGGCTTGAAGACCAGGCTGCATCTGACTGTGTTTCAAGACCAGCACTGCAGTTGCCTGTTGCTTGCTTAAAGACCAGCTCTCCAGATGCCTGGCTGAGTGGTTGAAAACCACCCCTCCCGCTTCCTGTCTTCTTGCTTGAAGACAACCTCTCCAGGTGCCTGGCTAGGCTTGAAGAACAGCACTCCAGCTGGCCGGCGAGAGGTGAACACCTGCTCTCATGCTTCCTGTCTGAGTACATAGGACCAGATTTCCTACAGCCTGTCTGAGTGATTGGAGACCAACTCTACTGCTGGATGGAGAGTGCTTGAATTCCACATATCCATCTTCCTGCCTGAGTGCTTGAAGACCAGATCTCCAGCTTCCTTTCTGAGTGGTTGAATACCAAACTGCCAGCTGAGTTGAGAGAGCATGATTCAACTATAAACTGTCTCTCTGAGTGCTTGGTGTCCAGGATTCCAACCACCTGTCTCAGTGCTTGAAGACAAGCTCTGCACCTGCCTGGAACAGTGTGTGGTGTAGAGCTCTCCAGTTGTCTACGTGAGTGCCAGTAAAACAGCTCTTCAGCATCCTAGCTGAGTGCCTGAAGAACACCTCTACAGGTGCCTACCTAAATGCCAGAAGATAAGCTCTCTAATTGCCTAATTGAGGGCTTGAAGACCAGCTGAACATCTACCAGTCTCATTTCTTAATATCTAGCTCTCCATCTGCCTGTCCGAGTGCTTGAGGATGAGCTGGTTGTTTAAAGACCTCCTCTCCTACTGTCTGGCAAGGGTTTGAAGTCCACATTACATCTGACTGTCTAAGCATCTGAAGACAAGCACTGCAGCTGCCAAGTGTGTGCTTGAAGACCAACTCACCAGCTGTCTTGCAAAGTGAATGAAAATCAGCTCTCCAGCTGTCAGGCTGAGTACTTGAGACAGATCTCCAGTTGCCTGGCTCAGTAGTTGAAGATCAGATCTCTAGCTGCCTGTCTTAGTGCTTGAAGACCACTTCTCCAGGTTCCTGGAAAATCTTGCAGACTATCAAACAAGGTGTCTGGCAAGGGTGGAAGAAAGCAATCAGCTGACTGAGGAGAGTTTGAACAAAAGCTCTCCTGCTGCCTGTCGGAGTGCTGAGGATAAGCTTTCCAACTGCCAGTCTGAGTGCTTGAAAACCAGCTCTCCAGTTTACTAATGAATGTTTGAAGACTGGCCACTGTGCTGGTTGGTGAATGTTTGAACACCAGCTCTCCTGCTGTCTGATTTTTGGAAAACCAGCTCTCCAGCTTCCTAGTTGAGTGCCTAAATGCCAGTTCTCGGATGATCTAGACTAGTGCCAGAAGACCAGCTCTCCAGTGGCCTAGATGAGTGTCCGAAGAACATCTCCCCAAATGTATAGCTGATTCCAGACCAACAGCTTTCCAGCTGCCTATTTGTGTGCTTTAAGACCATGTCTCTAGGTGCCAGTCTGAGTGCTTGAGGACCAACTTTCTAACTGCCTGTCTGATTGTTTGAAGACCAGCTATCCTTCTGGCTGGTGAATCTTTGAAGTCCAGCTCTCCTTCTGCCCCTCAACTTGAAGACAAGATCCCCAGCCTCCTGGCAGAGCGTCTGAAGAAGAGCTCTCATGCGTCTTGCCTGTGTGCCTAAAGAACAGCTCTCCAACTGCCTACCTGAATGCCAAAAGATTAGTTCTCTAGCTGCTTAATTGAGTGCCTGAAGTCAACTCAACATCAGTCTCAGTTCTTGATATCCAGCTCTCCATCTGGCTGTCTGAGTTCTTGAGGACAAGGTTTCCAACTGCCTGTCTGATTGTTTAAAGAACAGCTCTCCTGCTGTCTGGCAAGGGCTTGATGATCAGGTTGCATCTGACTGTCTGAGCACTTAAAGACCAGCACTGCTGCTAATTGGCTTGTTCTTATAGACCAGCTCACCAGCTACCTGGGTGAGTGCTTGAAGACCAATGTGCCAACTGCCTTGCCTAGTGTGTGAAGAACAGCTTTTAAGCTGCCTGGCTGCATGCTTGAAGACCTGCTCTCCATCTTCCTGGCTGAGTGGTTGAAGACTAACTCTCCAGCTACCTATCTTAGTGCTTGAAGACAACCTCTCCAGGTCTCTGGCAAGTCTTGGAGACCATCTCTCCAGCTGGCAGCTGGCTGGCAAGAATTTGAACACAAGCTCTGCTGCCTGTCTGAGTGCTTAGGATAAGCTTTCCAACTGCCAGTCTGAGTGGTTGAAAACCAGCTCTCTAGCTCACTGGTGAATGTTTAAAGATCAGCATTCCAGCTGGCTGGCTGATTGTTTGGAGACCAGTTCTCCAGCTGGCTGGTGAGTACATGGTTTCTACCAATCCATATGACTTCCTGAGTGCTTGAAGACCAGATTTCCAGCTGACTGTCTGGGCTTGAAGACCAGCTCTTCAGCTGCCTGATGACTGCTTAAAGTGCCACTCTCAACCAGGTTGGCAAGTACTTGAAGACCAGCATTCAAGCTGGCTGCCCAGCTGCTGAGTGCTAGAATTCCAGCTCTTAACCTGGCAAGGGAGTCATTGAAGTTCAGTTATCCAGCTAACTGTCGAGTACATGAAGGCCGTCTTTACAGTATCCTGTCAAATCCTTGAAGACCAGCTCTCTATTTGTCTGGTGAGTTGCTTAAACCACTTCACCAGCTTTCTGGCTGGGTGCCTGAAGACCAGTTCTTGAACTACCTGGCTGAGTGCCAGAAGACCAGCTCTCCAGGGACTTAGCTGAGTGACTGAAGAACAGCTCTCCTGCAACCTAGCAGACTGCTGGAAGAACAACTCTCCTGCAGCTTTGCTGAATGCCAGAGAAATGATTTCTAGTGACTGGCAGAGTGCCATAAGACCAGCTCTTCAGTGGCCTTGCTGAGATCTTACAGGACAGCTCTCTAGCTGCCTGCCTGACTAATTGAAGGCCAGGTCACCAACTGTCTGGTTGAGGTCTTGAGTCAGCTGTCCAGCTGCCTGGCTGGGTGGTTGAAGACCAATTCTACAGGTCCCTGAGTGCTTGAGGACCATCTTTCCAATTGCCTGTTTGATTGTTTGAAGACCAGCTCTCTTGCTAGCTGCTGAGTCTTGAATTCTTGCTCTCCTTCTGCCTGTCTGTGTCCTTGAAGACAATCTATCCATCTGCCTGGCTGAGTGCCTGAAGACAAGTTTTCAAACAGCCTAGCTGAGTGCCAGAAGATGAGTTCTCCAGTGGCCTGAGTGCGTGAAGAACAGCTGAGTGCCTTAAGAGCCTCACTCCAGCTGCCTGGCTGAATGACACATGATCAGCTCTCCAAGTGCCTCTGTGAGTGCTTGAACACCAGTTTTCCAACTGCATGTTTGCTTGTTTGAAGACAAGCTCTCCTGCTAGCTGGTGAGTCTTTGAATTCCATCTCTTCATCTGAATGGCTGAGTGCATAAAGACCAGTTTTCAAACAATCTGGCTGAGTGTCAGAAATAGAGTTCTTCAGTGGCTATCTGATTGCCTGAAGAACAACTCTCCAGCTGACTGGCTGAATGTCAAAAGACAGATCACCAGCCATCTGGTTGAGTACTAGAAGACCAGCATTCTTGTGGCCTGATCGAGTGCATGAGGACCAGCTCTCCATCTGACTGTATGAGTGCTTAAAGACCAGCTCTACAATTCTCTGTCTTGGGCTTTAAGAAAAGCTTTCCACCTTCCTGACTGTGTGGTTGAAAACCAACCTGCCAAGAGAGCTTGATTCAACTCTAAACTTCTTTTCTGTGTGGTTGAAGACCACTCTCCAACTTCCAGTCTGTGTGGTTGAAGAACAGCTCTCCAGTGGCTGGCATGTGCTTGAAGAACAGATCCCCAGCTTCCTGGCAGGGGCGTGAAGAAGAGCTACACAGCTACCTGGCTGAGTGCCTCAAGACCACTTTCAAACTGCCTGGTTGAGTGCCAGAAGACCACCTCTCCAGTGGCCTTGCTTAGTGCCTGAAGAACAACTTTCAACCTGCCTGGCTGAAGGCCAGAAAAACAGATTTCCAGGGACCCGGTTGAGTGCCAGAAGACCATCTATCTAGCAGCATGATTGAGTGCTTGAAGACCAGCTCTCCATCAAACAGACTCAGTTATTGAAGACCAGCTCTCCAGCAACCTGTCTGAGCCCTTGAGGATGAGATTTCCAACTGAATTTCTGAATGTCTGGAGACTAGTATTCCTGCTTCCCAGCAAGGGCTTAAAGTCCAGTCTGCAGCTGACTTTCTGAGTGCACGAAGACCAGCTCTCCTGATGACTGGTGTGTACTTTAAGACCAGCACTCCCGCTGCTTGGCTGAGTGCTTGAAGTGAATCTCACCAGATCTCTCAATGAGTACTTGTCTCAGCCCACCAGCTTCCTAGCTGAGTGGTTCAAGACCAACTCACCAGCTGTCTCCTGAGTGCTTGAGTCAACTCTAAACTTCCTGTCTGAGTGCTTGAAGACCAGATTTCCAGCTGCCTGCAAGAGGGCATGAAGAACATCCCTCCAAGTGTGGTGAGTGCCTGAAGATCAGCTTTCAATCTGTCTGGCTTAATGCGAGAAGCCCACCTCTCCAGCAGCCTAGATGTGTGCTTGAAGAACATATTTTCAGATGCCTGTCTGATTCCAGAAGACAAGCTCTCCAGATGCCTGTCTTAATGCTTGAGGACCAAGTTTCTGTCTGATTGTTTGAAAACCAGCTATCCATCTGGCTGGCAAATCTCTGAAGTCCAGCTCTTCATCTGCAAGTCTGAGTGTTTGGAAATCTGCCCTCCAGTTGGCTAGTGTGTGCTTTAAGACCAATTCTCCACCTGCATGACTGAGAGCCTGAAGACTAGTTCTCGAACTGCCTGGCTGAATGTGTGAAGATTAGCACTCCAGCTGCCTGGCTGAATGCCAGAACAGCTCTCCAGCTACTTGGCTGAGTCCCAGAAGACCTGCTCTCCAGGGGCCTGATCGAGTGCTTGGAGACAAGCTCCTCAGCTGCCTGGTAGAGTATGTGAAGAACAGCTCTCCAGCTGCCTGGCTGAATGCCAGAAGAACAGATTTTCAGCAACCTGGCTGACTGTAAGAAAACCAGATCTCCAGTTGGCTGCTGTGTGCTTTAACAACAGCTCTCCAGCTTCCTGGGTGAGTGGTTTAAGACTAACTGGTCAGCTGTCTCAAGAAAGCTTGATTAAACTCTCAACTTCCTGTCTGAGTTCATGAACACCAACTCTCTTTCTTCCTCTTGGTGCTTGAAGACCAGCTCTCTAGCTGCCTGGGAGAGTGTTAAGAAGAGCTCTCAAGCTGTCTGGCTGAGTGCCTGAAGACCAGCTCTCCTGCTGCCTGGATGAATGCCAGAAAAAAATATCTCTAGTGACTGGCTGAGTGCCAGAAGAACAGCTCTCAAGCAGTCTGAGTACTTGAAGACCTGCTCTATATCTGCCTTTCTGAGTTCATGAAGATGAGCTCTCCATCTGCCTGGTTGAGTGGTTGAAGACAAGCTCTCCAGCTGCCTATCTTAGTGCATGAAGACAACATCTCCAGGTGCCTGGCAAATCTTGATAACCAGCTCTCCAGCGGGATGTCAAGTGTTTAAAGACCAACAATCCAGCTGGCTGGTTTGAGTTTGACCATCAATTCTCCTGGTGCCTGTTTGAGTGCTTAGGTGTAGCCCTCTGTCTCTCTGAGTGCTGAAAACTAGCTCTCCAGCTCATGTGTGAATGTTTGAAGGCCAGCATGCCACCTCATTGGCAAGAGTTTGAACTCCAGCCCTCTTACTCTCTGGCTGATTGTTTGAAGACCAGCTCTACAGCTGCCTACCTGAGTGCCTGAAAACCAATCCTCCAACTTCCAGGCTGAGTGCCAGAAGACCAGCTCTCCAGAGGCCTAGCTGAGTAGGTTTATAAAAGCTCTCAGGCCACTGGGCTGAGTGCTTGGAGACCAACTCTCCAGTTGGTCAGTGATGTTTGAAGCCCAACTCTCTAGTTGCCTAGTGAGTGCTTGAAAAACAGCTCTCCAGGTGGCTGGCAAGTGATAGACATTCAGCTCCCCAGCAGACTAGTTTATGCTTAAAGACAGCCTCTCTGGCTGCTGTTGATTGCTTAAAATTCAGATCTCCAGATGGTTGGTAAGAGCTTGACAATCAGCTCTACAGTTGCCTGGCAAATGACTGAAGACCATCTCTCCTGGCTGGAGAGTGCTTGAAGACAAGCTCTCCAGATGTCTGGTGAGTGTGTGAAGACAAGCGCTCTGCTGCCTGTCCAGTGCTTGAAAGCCAGCTCTCCAAATGATTGGCTACAGCTTGAGGCCCAGCTGGCTGTGAGTGCTCAAAGGCCAGCACTCTAGCTGGCTATCAAGTGCTTAAAGTCCAGCTCTCAAGCTGCCTGGTGCTTGAAGTGAAGTCTCCATCTGACTGACTGAGTGCTTGAAGTGAAGTCTCCATCTGACTGACTGAGTGCATGAAGATCAGCTCTTCAGGTGACTCGCATATGCTTTAAGACCAGCACTCCTGCTGCTTGGCTGAATGTTTGAAGTCTAGCTCACCAAATTTCTCGATGAGTACATGACTCAGCTCAGCAGCTTCCTGACTGAGTGGCTGGAGACCAACTCGCCAGCTGTCTCTTGAGTGTCTGAGTCAACTTCAACTTCCTGTCTTGAAAACCAGCTCTCCAGCAGCCAAGAAGAGTGCACGAAGAAGAGATCTCCATGTGTCTGAGTGCCTGAAGACCAGTTTTTGAACTGTCTGGTTTAGTGCAAGAATCCCAGTTCTCTAGCAGCTGAGATGAGCACCTGAAGAACATCTTTCCAACTGTCTGGCTGATTCCAGAAGACCATCGTTCAAGGTGTGTGTCTCAGTGTTTGAAGACCATTTTCTAACTATCTATCTGATTGTTTAAAGACCAGCTCTCCTGCTGTCTGGTAAGTGAAGTCCAGGCTCCATCTGATTTTCTGAGTGCTTCAGCTGGCTGGTGTGTGGTTGAAGACAAGCTCACCAGCTGCCTGGCTGAGTGCTTGAAGACCAGTTTTCAAATTGCCTGGCTGAATTTTTGAAGGCCAGCTTGCCATCTCTCTCAATGAGTACTTGAGATAGCTCACCAGCTTCCTGGTTGAGTAGTTGGAGACCAACTTGCCAGTTGTCTCTTGAGTCCTTGACTCAACCATAAAATTCCTGTCCACGTGCTTGAAAACCAGCTATCCAGCTGCTGGAAGAGTGCATGAAGAAGAGCTCTCCAGGTGCATGTCTGAGTGCCTGAAGACCAGTTTTCATACTGACTGCCTTAATGTGAGAAGCCCAGCTTTCCAGAGGACTAGATGAGTGCCTGGAGAATATCTTTCCAGCTGCCTTGCTGATTCCAGGAGACCAGCTCTCCAGCTTCCTGTTTGTATGCTTGAAGTCCTTCTCTCCAGGTCTGAGTGTGTAAGGACCAATTTCTAACTGTTAGGTGATTGTTTTAAGACCTGTTCTGCTCTCTGGTAAGTGCTTGAAGTCTAGGCTCTATCTGACTGTCTAAATGCTTGAATACCAGCACTTCAGCTGGCTGGTGTGTGCTGGAAGACCAGCTCACAAGCTGCCTGGCTGAGTGCTTGAAGACCAGCTCTCTAGGTGGCTTGTGTGTGCTTCAAGACCAGCACTCCCACTGTTTTGCTGAGTGCTTGAAGTCTAGCTTGTCAGCTCTCTCAATGAGTGCATGAGTAAGCTCACCAGCTTCCTGGCTGAGTGGTTGGAGACCAAAACACCAGCTGTCTCTTGAGTGCTTGAGTTAACTTTAATTTCCTGTCTGAGTCCTTGAAAACCACCTCTTTAGATGCATGGAAGAGTGCATGAAGAGCTTTCCAGGTGCCTATCTGAGGGCCTAAAGACCAGTTTTCAAACTCCCTGGCTGAGTGCCAGAAGACCAGCTCTACAGGAGCCCTAGCCAAGTGCCTGAAAATAATCTCTCCAGTTGCCTGGCTGAATGTCAGAAGTCCAGCTTTCTAGCTGCCTCTCCGAGTGATTGAAGATCGTCTCTCCATGTGCCTGTCTGAGTGCTTGAGGACCAACTTTCTAACTGTCTGTCTGGTTGTTTAAAGACCAGCTATCCTCTGGTTGGTGAATCTTTGAAGTCTAGCTCTCCATCTGCCTGTCTGACTGTGTGAAGACCAGCCCTCCAGGTGGCTGGCATGTGTTTTAAAACCAGTTCTCCACCTGCATTGCTGAGAGCCTGAAGACCAGTTCTCGAACTGCCTGACTGAGTTCCTGAAGTTTAGCTCTCAAGCTGCCAGCTGAATGCCAAAAGACCAGCTCTCCAGTGACTTGGCTGAGTTCCAGAAGACCTGCTCTCCAAGGACCTAACTGAGTTCTTGAAGACTAGCTCCCCAGCTGCCTGGTAGAATATGTGAAGAAGAGCTCTCCAGCTGTCTGATTGTGTGCCTCAAGATCAGTTTTCAAACTGCCTGGCTCAATGACCCAATCCCAGCTCTCCAGCAGCCTTGCACGTGCCTGAAGAACAGCTCTCCAGCTGCCTGGGTGAATGCCGGAAAACCAGATCTCCAGTGACCTGGCTGAGAGCAAGAAGACCACCTCTCCAGCTAGCTGCCGTATATTTTAGCAATAGCTATCCAGCTTCGTGTCTGAGTAGTTGAAGACCAACTCGCCTGCTTTCTCGAGAGAGGTTGATTAAACTCTCATCTTCCTGTCTGAGTGCATGAACACAGGCTCTTTTACTTCCTCTCTTGATGCTTGAAGAACAGCTCTTCAGATAGGCTGGTGTGTGCTTGAAGACAAGCTCCCCAGCTGACTGGCAGAGTGTGTTAAGAAGTATTCTCCAACTGCCTGGATGAGTGCCTGAAGACCAGCTCTCCAATGGCCTAGCAGAGTGCCTGAAGAACAGCTCTCCTGTTGCCTGACTGAATGCCAGAAGAAAAGATCTCTAGGGGCTGGCTGAGTGCCACAAGAAAGCTCTCTAGGAGTCTGATTGAGTACTTGAAGACCAGCTCACCATCTGCCTGAGTTCATAAAGATGAGCTCTCCAGCTGCCTAGCTGAGTGGTTGAAGATCAGCTCTACAGCTGCCTGTCTTAGTGCTTGAAGACAATGTCTCCAGAGGCTTAGCTGAGTGCCTGTATAACAGCTCTTAGGCTGACTGTCTGAGTGCTTGAAGACCAGATCTCTAGTTAGCCGGTGATGCTTGAAGCCCAACTCTCTAGCTCTCTAGTGAGTGCCTGAAGAACAACTCTCCAGATGGCTGGCAAGTACTAGATGTCTAGCTCTCCAGCAGGCTAGTGCATGCTTGAAGGCAACTTCTCTGGCTGCTGCTGTTTTCTTGAAATCCAGATCTCCAGATGGTTGATAAGAGCTTGACAAACAACTCTACAGCTGCCTGGCAAGTGATTGAAGACCATCTCTTCAGCTGCTTGGTGAGTGCTTGAAGACCAACTTTCCAGATGTCTGGTGTGTGAAGACCAGCTCTCAGCTGGCTGGTGAGTGATTGAAGATCAATCCTTCACTGCCTGCTCATTGCTTGAAAGCCAGATCTCCAACTGATTGGCAAGAGCTTGAGACCCAGCTCTCTAGCTGGCTGTGAGTGCTCGAAGGGCTAGCTCTCTAGCTGGCTGGCAAGTGCTTGAAGGCCAGCTCTCCAGCTGCCTGATGATTGCTTGAAATACAGCTCTCCAAGTTCCTGGCAAGTGCTCTAACAGAAGCTCTCCCACTGGCTGGTGAGTGCTTTAAAACAGCTAACCAGGTGCCTGGCAAGTGTTTGAAGCCCAACTCTCTAGCTGACTAACTAGTGCTTGAACAGCAGCTCTACAGTAGACCAGCAGGTGCTTGATGTAGAGCTCTTTAGCTGGCTGGTGAGTGCTTGAAGGCCAGGTCTCCAGCTTGCTGGCAAGTGTATGAAAGCTAGCTTTACAGCTGCCTGGGAGTCCTTGAAGACCAACCTTCCAGCTGGCTACCAAGTGCTTTTAGCCTAGCTATCCAGCTGCCTGGTGAGTGCTTGAAGACCAGCTCTCCAGCCACCTGGTTGAGTGACAGAAGACCAGCTATCCATGGGGCTGTCTGAGTTCTTGAAGACCAGCTCTCCATCAGCCAGTCTAAGTGCTTGAAAACCATCTCTCCAGCAGCCTGGCAGTGTTTGAAGACCAGCTCTCCAGATGGCTAGCAGATTGTTTGAAGACCAGCCTTCCAGCTAGCTGGCAAGTGCTTCAAGACCAGCTCAGCAGCAGCCTAGTGAGTGCTTGAAGAACAGCTCTCCACCTGGCTGGCAAGTGAAGACCATCTCTCCAGCTTCCTGGCTGAGTGACTGAAGACCAGTTCTC